>JAPZDV010000015.1:10861596-10940016 GCA_029814665.1 Acanthurus lineatus
TAGGGGGGATGAGAGCGGGGGCAGACAGCAGGGAGATGATGCTGGTTGTGGCAAAGAACCTGAAGAATTTGCTTTGGTGGGAGGGTGTGTGGAAGAAAGAAAGATACAGATGCTACACAGAGAAACATCTGTTCTCAACATAAATATAATCAATATAAACATTAACAAAATGTTAGTCTGTTTTTCATCAGTTTTTCTGTTACATCTGCTTTGTCAATAAAGACAGTAAGTTGTCAGATTGTAGGCTTTTAGTTTGCCTCACTTCCTGATTTTATCCTCATCTTTTTATTATCCTGGGTAGTGATGCTCAATGTGTTGACAGCAGTAAATATTCCTTGTTTTCAGTCCTAAAATGTAAAATTTCATATTAAGAAAATTATTAAGTAACTATTTTATTTCCCCCAAAAACGTGTAGGCAATTGTTAATTTATATTCTTTTCATTTATTTTTGTGAAATATATCAACAATAGCTTACAAATGGTTTAATACTACTTTGTTTTGATGAAACTGTATTTTTAGGCATATTCTCTTGCGACATATAGTCAAGTACAACATAAATTCTATGGGACTGCTACTCTTTTTTTTTTTTTTTTTTAAAAAAAGCATTTTCACAGCATTATGTTGAGATTAATGATGAAACATGGTCTCAGCCTCTTTATTTTTCTGGAGCACTGCCTTGCATCATCGGTAAAGTGATCTCTATTGTTGCCATTTCGTTTTTCTTTCGGAGCAGCAGACTGAATCTTGCCGCATTATTATTTCATCCGGCGGCCTATCGTATGCCCTGGATCCCTTTACGGGAGACGGGCGGCGGCACAGAACGCGCAGCGTCCATCCTATCCGTCCGCTGGCACCTGTTTTCATCTGACTCCTGCACGGCAGCACAGAACCAAATGAGTGTTTTAAATATTCATCGAGGGGATACTCATCTCCTATACACGCCGGCCTCTCGCACAGATGATCCGCGGCTCCGGTTTCAGCTTTTCCAGGTGGAAACCACATCAAGGCTTTTGGAGAGGCTCCGGGCTCCGGCTCCTTCACGCTGAGCAGCGACGACGAGCCACCGGCGGATTGATTTCACTGTCGCTATCCACCCTGAAAGGAGTGTAACCAAACCCAGCAGCATCACCTCTAAATATTAGACGAGCTTTATCCAGCTAGTTATCTGCCTAATTATCAACAGCAGGTAAATGGACTCTGGTTGGCCATCCGAGAGGAGCATGGGTAGAGGTCGCCCTCATATATTGGGCATCCCAGAGTGAACCAGGGACATAGGCCTCACCTCGGGCTCTCACCTCAGCAAAGGCACATCTGATGGTGTGCAGCTCTGCAAAAAAGGAGGAAGACGAGGAGCCACAGGCCTCTGAAGGCCCCGAGGAGCTGCTGCTGGCTGCGAGGACATCAGGCCTCCGTCAGGCCAACATCAGGTTGTATGGTTTTGTAAACAAGAGTTTTTGCTGCTTAATAATAACCAAGGAGACAGAGAATAATAATAATAGTTGTGATAACTACAAAGGAAAGGATAATATGTGGCAGACAACAAAATATTCCAGTTTGATGTTGTAGCAGAGGCATTTTTCCTGCTTTCCTCGGGCAGGAAATGTTATGCAATCTGCACGCAGTAACCACTAGTGCAGGCTTTAAATGCTGTATTTGATAATCATTAGCCATCTGGACGTGGTCATTTGATCCTGCAGCATCTCGACCCAAGAACTGCAGCCTCAACAGCATCCGCCGACCAAAATGAATGCTGGGATGGGGGGCTGGGAAAAAAAGATGCGCCAAATGAATGTGGACTTGGGTTAATATCTGTAAATGCAGCGCAAATCATGTTGTGTAGAAGAGTAATGAGCTTTCTAATCTTCTGTTTACTCCAGCAATTAGACAGTAGTCGGTCTGATGGTGCTGCCTGTTTCAGGCCATTTTCGAGCAGAATTCAGAGGCCCATGAAGGATAAAACTGGAATATAAATTATAGTTTCGCTTATCATTTACGTCAGTTTCCCCAGCAGTCTCTCTGTCTTCCTCTCTCCATAGAGACAGCATGTGGTCTGCGGCTGCTGGGAAGGTAAACTGTAAACTACTAACCTAAACAGAAACCACAGGCCTGCAGGCCTCCTCTCTGCTGCCTGTAAAGGCCTTCTAGGGTTATAACAAAGGAAAAATTAGGCATCAGCTCTGTGTAAGAAGTATAATATACAAACACTGAGATGCAGCAGGATGTGCTATTGCTTTAAAATGCAATTCACGAGAAAAAATAGATCTCCTTTTTAAATTAAAAAGAAAAAAAGGTTTAAAAAATCCCTATTTTTAATTCTGTGTTAAAATATTTTAGGAACAGTAAATAAAGCTCTGAAAATGCTAAATTCTCAAACATTATTCTGTTATCTTGAGGCTAATTTAAAGATGCAAAGGCGCCTTTCTTGTCTATTCTATCCAATTTAAATTAATGTCTAATTTTAAAGAGTAAAAATAAAATCCAGTATTCCTGATGTCCTAACAGGGAAAAAAGTGTCCGTTTTTCTCAGGTCGGACAGTGTAAACAGGGGGTTGGTCCAAATTATTCATCAGGAAATCGTTTAATCCGGAGAGACAAAACCAATCCTCATCCCCTCAGACTGCTGCAGTTCCCGGGTTAACACGGCACCACTTTTAAGGTCTCCTCGCCTCCTAAGAGATCCACCTTAAATAGACTAGATGGCGGAGTCTGGTCTCAGAGTTCATGAAGGCAGCAGAACAGGAGACACACAGGCAGTTTGGATTATTGGTGCGGGGCGAGATGCTTGAAATGAGTCGTTTTTTTTTTAACCGGGCAAATCCCTGGACTCACAGCCCCAACCGGGAGGAGGGACACTGGATGGAAACTGTTTGGGTCCCGCTGCTTGAAAGACGTCCACTGTTAGGAACACAGGTGCTCACAGGTACGATTTGTACCCTTCGAGGCTTTGTAGATTTAAAGGGTTAAAAGCGTGTAATTTTTTTTATACCATGAGCACATAGTTTAAAATATTTTAATGTTGCCTTAAATTATGGAGGATAGGTTCTTATTCTTTTCATATATTATAAAAAAAAACACATTTCTGTAAAATTTAGAGAAAAAAGATTAAATATGTTTTATAGATTCACATGTAGATAGTTTCTAAGTCATAGTATCTGTATTTTAAATGATTTAAATGCAGAATATTCAACTGGTTGCACAATTTTTAGCTGCTCTTGTTTTATTCCCACGCAAGGTTCTAACTCCTTGTTGGTCCTTTGTGCGTCTGCGCCTTTAAAAAGGTGCGCAGAGCACCTTTCCTTCTGCCAGTGTGCAGTCTGGACGCGCAGGTAAAAGGGAGGAGGTTGAGTTTGGAGAGAGAGGGAGCCGCTGGGAGAGGAGAGGAGCGCAGGGCTGAAAATGACATTTGATACTCAGGAAGTTCAGTCCGCCGTTTGGATTTCTTTTGTTTCATTGTAATTCTGCAGTCCTGCTGCGGGCAACGGACAGGAGGCTTGTGTTGCCTCAACACAACTTAAATAGAGGGACTCTTTTAAAGATAATAAAAGGTTAAGGACTAAAATGTCTGATGGGTCCGACTTCAGTGCAGTTTGTAGCTTCAGGTATGGCGCACAACGATGGACTAGGAGGAAGGTATGAACTACATTTTATATTTTCCTCTTTTGCTGTAGTTAGACAATCGGTTTAAGGGATTTAATGCTTATAAACTTATTCACGAGGAGTTCAGCATTAAAAAGAACAAAGCTGCGTAATTAAATGTCATAAATAGTGTTCATGTTACTTCAGAAAATAAAGATACAACTGTAATTTAAACTCGATGCCATAGATTTTTCATCCTGGATGCGAAATTCCCCGCAGGTCTGTAGTTTTAAACCATTTAAATTCAGAAAACAACTTTAACTGTAATTAGATAAACTGACTGCATCATGGGACGTTTTTCTTTCTACCGTTTTTTGACCTGACCCACGTAGCTGGTCCGGCCAGGTTGCATTTGGGCGCAATAAAAAGAAAATAACAGAATTGCAAAAATTCTAAAATTGTCCACAATTTATGCTTTTAAATTAAATGACTTTGTAAGTATTTTACTATTTCCGATTATGCTGAAGGTCGTTGGTATGTCTTCATCCCATTGCACCTGCTTTTTTTTCAACTGCAATAAATACCAAGGGAATACAGTCCCAGTACCGCGGTTCTAACAGAGTAATCCTACGGATAAAAACTGAGTTTGTATTTTTTACGAGGACAAATGATAATCAGGATGTGATATATGACAATATGTACTTGAAAAATAAAACGAACCAAAGTGACATTGATGGACTACAACTGTAATAAAACTGTAGGTATTTACATATTTAATAAAACGCAAAGACAAGAATTTTAAAATATACAGAATTTTGATCTTGCACTGAAGGCCTCTTTCTTTTGAAACGGGGCATCCAGTCACTTAGTCAGGTTGAATGACTGACAGAATTGAAATCGTGCTGCAGGACTTAGAGGAGGTGATAAATCCTCCTGAAATAACCGTGAAGTTGAAGACTTGTAGACTCCCTATTCAGACAAATGCGATTAACTGAAGGGGCTTTGGAGCTGCTCTGAATTAACGACTGCAGAGACAAAAGGCAGCCCGGGCCGTGCAATGTTAACATTTTAGTAGAAAAAAAGCAACAGAAAATTCACAAAGAGCTAAACAGAGAGAAAAAAATAACAAGGGCTTCCGTTCTTAAAAGAAATATAGACAAATGTATCGTTTTAATAATTTTCCATTTTATAATTTATCTCCCAGCAATACTGTGATTTAAATTGATATTGTTATTATACATGCGTGTTAAATATGTGTGTATGTTTGACCAGAGTCTCTTAAAATTTATAGTCTAACTATTGTTCATTAAATACTAAAATTAGGAGCATTCGACAAGGACAACATAAATGAAATTAACACTGAAAAAGTGGAAATATTAAAAATAACTTTTTTTTTTGCATGAGTTACATCATTCAATCTCTTCATGAAAAAGGGTGGGTCCACTTTATATAGGCCGCTGCAGTATTTGTGTTTTGACAGCTGGCCTTGATGACAAGATGACTCTGTATGTCATAGCTATCCAAACAATGTGAATATTTACAGAGGGATTAAATAAATATATTAAGTCAACATGAACATACTTTCGAATAAGATAATTATAATAATTTATAGTAATTAAAGAATATTTTCCTGCATGTAAGATATTGAACATACAGATACAGTTGACTTGTTTTTCTTCTGCCTCCTCTTATGTAATAATATCAAAAATGAAGCTCCTTTCTTAACTAATTAAGGTATGGAAAAACTCGACATGGGCAAACCTTCAAAGGACACAGGTTCTTTTCGACTTGGCTTTTTAGTGGTATTGATTTCTGCAGGAAATGGCAATGGGAGTCTTGCTCAGGGAGCCATTTGGGCGTCTGAGGAATCACTTAGTACACGGTTTGATCGCTGGAATCAATGGGAGCTCCGTGCACTGCAGGGCCCATGGTGAGGGAGCTAATGGCCGAAGCAAGGGTGGGGCGTCTGAGGACGGTTTGCCTCTCCCATTCAGATTATCTGCAGCACAAAGATGCTGTTTCAACACATCCAAGGTCAGAGGATGGCCTGAAGGTCGTCACTCGGCTGCAGTATTTTGTATCATAATTTGTATGAACTTTATATTCATACTGAGCCGTTCATATTGAGCTGAGTTAAGGGAGAAAGTGGCAGGATTATGTAATTTTTTGTGGATTCCTGTTTAAAAGGCCTTGCTTGTTCAATGGAAAGATATTTTTAAACAGTATGATTCAGCGTTAGTGTCAGTCTGGCGGCAGCCATTTTCTGGGATTTGTGGTTTGCATAGATGAGGAAAAAAATACAACAGGCTGGCTGAAAGTCCTAAGACATAATGCCATATCAAAAGCCAAGCCTTGATAGAGCTTATATGGTTTTGGTAGATGGCAGGTAATTGACTTTTAGAGGAAGAAATTTACCATATTAAACAAAAGACTGTGTGTGCAGAGCAGATGAAAAATGTGGGTTTAATTTTAACAAACATCAAGTCAAAATAAGAATTTCTAAATTATTCATTAATTAATTGAATAAAATAAATAAGCTAAATCCTTCCTTCCTTCCTTCTACTTGCATTCGTACATCATATTTCAATTATAGTCTGTAAAGATTGCTGTTTTAGGAGGTGGCAGTGTGTCTCTGTCATGAAGCTATAAAAGGAGACTAACAACGCTAATTTACAGAGAGAATTAAGAGGTCAAGTTTAGGGTGTCACCTTTGGACAAGTTGGGGGTGTAGGGGGGAGGATAGAGCCAGTATGTAAAGAGATTACCTTAAAACCAAGGGGGCCCTCTTTTCTGCCAACCGTATGTTTCACACATGGATGGATTTAATAACTTATAGCTTATCGTATCTTAACAAAACAATAGTGGTTAATATAGATTTATCTACATGTTTTTATTAGTTGCACTTAGTGTTTGCTTAATTGATTTATTCCTGTTTGATTGGTCTGAAGTTCAAAGTTGCGTAGCGGAAAATGAAGCAGTCATGCTACTTAAAGAAACATAATGTAAAAGTCATTAAAAAGGATCAAATGGTATTTTGATGCAGGATTTGTTGGTAAGATCTTGGCATTTAGGATTTAACAGTGCAACAACCTTGTAAATCGGCCCTTGCTGTATTGAAAGCCCTTTACATCAACCAAAATATATATTTATATATATATATATATAAACCATATTGCATGCTCACTCACATGTAGAATAGTCCCATGTGCTAAAGTTTCACCAGCTGTCAGTCAACCTTAGCTCTGATTTCCTAGAAATCCAAAGACAGCCGTTCAGGTGATTAGCAGTGAACGCGGATGTTTTTCTCACTCCCAGGATTGACTGCACTTATATTTAGTTGCCCACTTTGAGACACAGTAGCCTTTGACCTGTTACTCAATGCGTGGATGCATCCTCTGCAATCTGCAGTGCAGTGCATCTCCAGCTGAGCTGCGTCACTGCAACGCTGTGGACACACTGAAGACTGTGGATGCTCCTCTTCCTGTCTCACATCATTTCTTCCCTTCCTCTCACAGCTCTGTCCCACCCTGTCTCACTCTCTCTTTCTTCAGGCTGTTGTTTCTGCTCTTCTCGTAAGGGTCGGCGGTCTAGTTTGCATAGTTTGGCTTCGCTGCGCTGACTCTCCTCACGGGCTGACTGGCTGGCCTGGGTGTTGGGGTGATAATGACTCCTGTTCTGTGTATGGCACTGGTAGAATTCACTGTGAGAGCTCACTATCAGTGAATTACCATAGGGCCATAAACAGAGCAGAGAAAGAACCACTTGATGATGATGATGGGCGTCCATAGCGGCTTACACTCTCTCTGCCTCTGCTCTTCTGTGCTTGTGGGTGGGGTGAATGTGATGTAATGACTCTGGTGCAGTTGCATGAGCTGAGTTGCGCACGTCTCGCTGGATACTTCGACATCTCTCTGTCCTGATGTGCTTCTGCAACAACAAGCTGCTTGCATTTGGATGCCACAGCCGCTCCTCTTCTTTGCCCATTTTGGCACTAGCACATTTTTGCTTCTGTATATATACTTTGAGCAATTATGTGTAGTGCCAATATAGGACAAGATAGACTTTCATCACTTTTTGCATAATTGTGGATTGCAATCTTGTCTGCATTAGAACTTGTTTTGGTGTCTCTGAGTTATAAATTACTAATGATTGACCCCTGATTTCTCCTCCCTGTCTCATGTGAAACATTTTCTCCTTCCAGTTGTCCCATCGTGTAATTTGATCTTCATCACTTGATAGTAAAATAACTTATAGTGGATATAAACCTGAAAAATGAAGACGTGTTGACTATAACAAGCCAGTTTTACTCAAACCATCACCTGGAAGGATGCTACCAGCACAACAGAGCCAAAAAAACAACACAAATTTATCCCATGTTCTTCTGTTTATTTAAGGTGACTCCTCTTGCTAAGAATTTCCGATTCAGATGCCATCTCCTCTTAGCAGCTTCCTCGTATCGGTCTGAATCACTCTGTGTCCTGAGAATCCATGTTTGTTTTGACTCACGTGGGTCTGAAGAGGCCCGGCAGCTCTCTAGTGGTGTTTGGCAATGGTAGAACTCACACTGGTGAGGTAGATGGATCCGGTGGTTCTAGACTTGCCAACTACTGCTTGAGAGCGTCCACCAGCTAACAACCAGCAACCTCAAGTCCCAGGCGGAGAAACGTCTTTGACACTTGGTCAGTGAGTGAGTGGCCGATGGTGGTGAAGGGTGGGGTGAAACTCTGTTCCTCCCCTGCACACCCCGGCCTCAAAGCTCCAGTGACTCCTTTAAGGACATGTTGTTCAGAGTGTTGGGCAAAGATCTTACAAAACCTGAGACAAACACTGTTTTAGACTTCTAGGGACACTTTGCAAGAAGGGCACTGATGAGGTGAAATAATAGGTTTGACCTCCTGTCAAGATTTTTTTAAGCTTTACTAAATATGGATTGTGAAAGGACGGCAACTCAAGACCAACTAGAACAAGATATGCCCCCAATATTTTGTGTGAATTTTGCAAAAACTTGATACGGTGCTTGAAACTTATTTCAGAAAAAATGTAAAAGAACGGGAAAGAAGATGGGTCACAGCCCTACAAACAACAAAGAAAAGTAGACCTGGAGTCAAAAATCAATTTAAGTGTTCCTTGAAACAAGAGTTTCCAGTGAAATCAATACAAAAACATCAATCAGCACACCCCAAATGTTACCTTATACTGTAACTTGCTTTCTCAGATTATGATTCTTGGAAACCATCTTCTACCTCCAGACCCATATGATGTCATGCCAGTGTTCAAGGTTTCCATGCAGAAATAAGCACTTAATAAAACATTAGTCAGCAGGACATGAAGGTTTGATAATCGATTAATTGTTTAAGTAATTTATGAAGCACAAATTTGCTGTTCCCAGGTTTGCAACTGTGAGGTTTTTCTGCTGTTTCCTGTTATATTTCTGTGACTTAATCATCTTTTGCTTTTGTGCTGTTGGTCAGACAAAACAAATAATTCCACTTGGACTCCAGGAACATTTAAAAGGCCTTTTATCACAATTTAATTTTTGTAGCCTAGACTAATTATTTTTTATTTGAAAGAATTTTATGCTTTATCAATAATGCAAATAATCATTTGCTGCATCCTTTCATGCATTTAATGGAAGAAACTGATGGCTTGTAATATCTTCCATGATGATAATGGATGCCTCTGTTCATTAGTCGGCCTCGTCTTCAGGTTTGACCAGCAGATTCAGTTCAGACGAGTGCAGCTCTGCAGTGTGACGGACCTGCTAGTCGTATAAAGGTTCAGCTATTCTGCCTGCAGCCAACCATCAGGGGGTTCCTCTCTTAGCTCTTTGGCATAATTGGCAAACCGCGCGGTGTCATCTTACCCCTCGCTTTCAATGCGGCCTTTTTCCCTCCTCCCTTCTCAAACGAAAAAGGGTGGAGAACGAGGGGAGCCTGTCTCTGATGTTGGTTGGGTTTGCTGTAACAGTCCATTGAACAGTATGGCTTGAAAAGCTGCTGCATACTGAGCTCCATATATCTGGGTCAGGGTCTGCTAATGTAGGTGACAGGGGGATCTGGGGATTAAAACCCTCTTTATCTGCCCATGCATAAATCCTGCTTTATAGCCTACACTTCAGCTTTAGCTAATATGATTTGTATTGTTACCAGTTTGCCTGCAGGCTAGCTATATTTGATCTACATGGACGTCGTCACAGGACCTGTGCAGAGGCCCTGTTGCTTCCTATCGGCCGTTTAAACAGAAAGACAGAGGGGGTAAGTGCTGAAATTGTGGTGATAAACAGACAAGTTGACATAAAAGGGGTCAGTTTATAGTGTTATTCACCTACCAAGTGATTCAGGTTACCTGCACTCGTGTCTCATGTTACAGAACACAGGCACATATGACATGTATCATGTGTGCATGTAACCAGACAGTCTCAATGCCTTATGAATGTGACACCTGAACATGTTCTGAATTTTGTGTGTGTGTGTGTGTGTGTGTGCGCACACCTGTTGACTTTTTGTCTCTGAAATAACATCTTGTTTTTTATCTTACAAATGTCTTTTATCTGTGATGCAAATAAATACTTTCAAAAGACTGATCCGTGTGTCAGACTCCCTCTAACGATCTTCTCTGCAGCAAAGTGCATTGTGGGATAACCCTTGTTTCTCCAGATGGGCCGAGCAGCTCAGGTTACACCGCATTTTTCAGTGCCCCCTCTCTCCCACAGCCCCCCTGGCCCCTTTCTCCATCTCTCTCTCTCTCTCTCTCTCTTTCTTTCTCTCTCTTTCTCTCTCACGCACACACACACACACACACATGCACACACACTGTTTCCTGGGTGGGTAGAGTTGGGCTGAGACAGTGCTTTGCCTGTGTTCTAATGCAGCCTGCAGAGCATTAGTGAAATGAGATTATCATCGTTCTTACGCAGTGTCTGGGCTGGAGGTGGACAGAGGTGTGAGCTGAGAAGGTGAGGATGCCATTATTAGACTATTAGACTACATTACGGGGGAGACACTTCATCATCAGCATGTCTGCTGATGCTCAGGATTCAGGGGAAGCTCTGCACGAGGCTCTGCACTTAGATCGACTTTGTGGTTGTTGTTGGTTTTTATAAAGTAATGATTTATAATGCATTTGTCTGCATTTCCACAGATTAAATAATTGTTTCTATCTCATGCCGGCGGGACGGATATGAGTCAGCAGTGAAAGGAATTTATTTTTCTGAATTGTCAGGCACTGACAGACATACAAGTATTCATCTTTAAGGAACAGCATTTCATTTTACAGGTCACAGAGTCCATTTTCTTGTATGAGAAGGATGTTTTTTTTTTTGAAGTTGTGACCCAACCCTATGCTCGGGACGAGGGGTAGGAGATTATCTCTTGTTAGAGCAAACGGGGGCTTGGACCGCGAGCAGTTTGTACATATGTGTGTGTGCTCGTGTGGAAGTGAGTGTGTGCATGTGTGCGGGGGTGTAGGGCCCGGGATGCACGTATTAAGAAACGATTAGTGGAGATTAAAGCTCTGCCCTAGAGTCTGCCTGCACGACTCCAGGCTACAAGAATGACTAACCCCTCCCCTCTCACCCTGCACTGACCCCCCATGGAGCCGGGCCACTGAAGCCTTGGCTGCATCCTTGTCCACTGCCTGAGGAGAATCAATAGAGCTGCCCAGTGATCTTCCAGCACTAAACATATTGCCCCCAGGACAGAACACAAGCACTCAACACTGCAGCCTGACTGCCTAGATTGGATGGTTTTAATGACATCCAATCA
Organism: Acanthurus lineatus; assembly: GCA_029814665.1. Lineage (NCBI taxonomy): Eukaryota > Metazoa > Chordata > Actinopteri > Acanthuriformes > Acanthuridae > Acanthurus > Acanthurus lineatus. The sequence continues at coordinate 10,872,936 of JAPZDV010000015.1, forward strand.
GGTTCAAAGTCAGACAGATGAATGTGATGATTGGAAGAGTGCACTGCGGTTTGGTGCACAATGATGTAACTTGTAACAGCGTCACGCAATGCAGCACAGGCTCTTTGCTTGTAAAACAAGGCTTTGCGGCCTAGGCCTGGACGGGCCTCAGAACTTCATGCATTAACCCTGAACATTTCAACAGTGACTCTGTAAAGTTTTGGGGCACATTTCAGCAAAAATCTGCATTATTATAATGAGAAAATATACAGTATTTTGTGCATTTCAGTATGATAAATTACCTTGATATAGAATATTTACAGAATAAGTCAAGTTGATTTTAGTGTATTCTTGGTTATGGATTTGGTCAAAAGCACAAAATTTGCAAATAGCATCCATTATCTGGTCAAACACTTATCCTTAATGTGTACAGAGAGTGTCAGGGCAATGAACATTATTTTTCCAGTGTTGGAGCTTAGAAAATAGGTTATACACCAGGTTTGATGCCAAAATACTTTACTGCAGAAGCATGAAGAGAAAAATGTAAATTATGTAATGCATAATAACATAATGTGACACAACACCTTTCATGAACATGTAGGAATCTTTATGAATGTTCATGACTTTCAGTAAGTATGATTCTGTCAGTCAACCCTAACCTTAATCCCATCATAATGATAAATAAATCAAAGCATTCATGAAGACTTCTTCATGTTTTTGGAAGAAGTCATGAAATGAAGTGGTTTAATGAAGTGGTACCCATAAGCAAGAATCTCTTCTCTTTGTCACAATCACTTCTTCTTTAGCATCACTTTGAGACAAATTCTGTCCGTACTGAACTTGTGCTATTTAATAGCTCATTTGGATTCAGTTTTATTGATTCAGATGAAAGGTTTCCATGCATTTTGTATAAGTGTGGATGGGTGCATGGATGGTGCAGAGAAAGAGGGATGGAGGAGGGTGAGGCTTAGGTAACATGAGGTGTAGGCCTTCTTCCAAGAAAGCATGCTAATAAAGCCTTCCTAATCTGCAGTGACAGTCCGATGTACATGTGTGCCACGCACCTACAAATTATTCAAACATTATTAAAAAAAAGAGACAAGAACATGATCTCCTCTTTTCTATCTCACACAAGGTATCCAATCTAAAAATGTCAGGAGGTGGGAGAATAAAACACAAAACAAGGAGGGAAATGGCATCTTTTCATCTGTGTGAATGCAACCTGGTTCGGCTTTAATCTGGAGGAAGAGCGGGATATACACTGACGCCTGATAGATTAAGGCCTGAACGCTTCTCTCTCTGTTCTACTCTGCAACAGAAGGGCCCGGCTAGCAAATCCCAGGCTTTAAAGCAGAGGAGGTTCAGGCAGCTTATGATGTAATCATGGCCCTGTCTGTCACGGCAGGGAAGGTGGGGGTGCTGCTGAGGAGAGTGCAGCTATCAGGTTCAATGGCGACTTAAGGGACAAAATTCAGGGAAATGTTGTATTCCTCAGTAAGGAAAAAAAGTCATGAAATCCTCAGTTGTTTATACCACAGTCTTACATACAATAAAACCTCTTGTGTGTCTATTTTGCTATAATCAAAGAGGTAGAAAAAGGAGATTGTGAATTTGAAACAACACGTTATTTATCCACTACCATACAAGCAAGCATATAGGGACAAAGTAAACACTATGAGGCCCAATAAATAAGTTAATGATGTCATAACTAAAATGATCATAAACAACTGCTTGCTTACATGTCAAGCAGACATGGAGTTAAATTATAATTTACATGAATAAACTAAAACAATAGGCCTAAAGATGCTGGAAAGGCCTCATAGAGCTCCTGAACTGCTCCTATCGTGGGTAGTCATTTGATTTAATGAAAAAATGAAGAAACAGTGAATAGTGTCGCCTTATATTTTTCATATGAAGCTACAATTTTCACTATACAAGATTATCATGGCCTAAAGAATTCAGTAAGACATTTTTGTGATTTCAAAATAAATGTTTATGTAAAATAAATAAATGTAATGTTTAAAGTTAATGATTTTTTTCTTTATTATGGTTGGTGGTAAAAAGGAGTAAATTTTCCATCATTATTTACATATTATCATATAAGTATTTGCACAATTGCACAGTATCAATATTGTATTTTAATAGCAAGGCCAATGTCAGTACTAGTTTACTGAGACATCTCCAGTGTCCATTGATAGATGTACTTTTTGGATGAACAGTGTGTAAATAATCCATAGAGAAACAGAATACATGGTGAACAGCAGCCTTTTTATTGGACTTTATTTTTTAAATAGTGGTAAGAGTTGAACCAAATGTTACAGTTGCATTATATGTTGATTCTCTATGTTGATTCTCAGAGAGCAATCTTTTTGTTTTAAGAGTCAAATAAAGTTTTTTTTTTTTGATATTTGCATCACAAAAACTGCAGCGTCCGTCCAAGTACGACTAACTGTGATTCACAAAGTGATGCAGACCACATACAAAGGAGTTCATGTTAAAAAAATAACATACCAAGGGGTGCGCCTATCCATGCACTGTAAAATAAATGGATTTTGTAGACAAAAATGGCTGCTTTCGGGAAGTCAGCGCAGCAGTCCAGCAGTAAAAAACACCTTGATGTATATCCTGAGTATTCACAAATCTTGGCATGTGCGTGGACTACAGCAACACAGCACAGGGAAAAGCACACAACAAGACGACATTTCATTGTAATTTTTTCATAATCTAAAGTGAGAAATATCTGGGAGTGTCTACAGCCCAGATGTGGTTCTGTATGCTAACAGAGTTTTAGATGGGTCGAGGTGGAAGAGTAAAACTTAGAGTGATGATCGAGGATACGGGAAAACAGAGGAGCGACACATGCTTATGGCACCAAATTGTAAATGCATCCTAAAAATGAAACAGTCAAGCACACAGACGACAATGAAAATCCAGAACAGTGATAGTTACAGACTCTGGGTGAAGCAGTCGTGGCTTTTCTCCCAGGCTTTTTGGTTCATCTTTGTTTTTAAGTAAAGGTGAATTGTAAAGAAATAAATACTAAATACTCAACATCACAAAGCTAAAAAAAAACCAACAAAACATGAAGCTAAATGGGAGAAAAAATACACCAAAAGCAATTTTTTTACATAGTAAACACAATGCATTGATAACTCACTTCCCCTGCAGATGTACATTTAAAAATATATTTGACATTGTACACAGCATGATGTCTTGGAAAACAGTAGGATAAACAAATCTCCAAAGGTGGCCCTTTCAGTGCCTTCTACTCCTTCCGGGGTTGTAAATGTCACTGCTCCAGGGTCACCACCTCCACCGCCTGGCCGTCCAGCGTGACAGTGTTATCTATGCGTGTGGCCACAGGTGCCATGGCAACCTGAACGGGCCGGTTGCCCTGGGCGAGGCTGGTCACTACAGTCTGGTACATGCTGACCGGAATCTGGACCAGACCTGAGGAGAAGATGCAGAGACAGTTTCAGTCTAGTTGGGTCCATCTTTTTTAACTGTATTTTAGTAGCTAATAATTACTTGGAAAACTATTAGACAGAAAACCAGCTGACAATAACATTTTTTTTATTGTATTAATAATAATAATAATAATAATTCAATAACGACTGTGACAATTCAACAATCACACGTCATTTATTATTGAAAAATAAGACATTTCCTGGTTTGAGAAAGTCAAATATGAGGACTTGGGACCTTTTTGTTGTGTGTGTAGTAACAAACTGGTTCTGAACTGCAGTTTGCATGAAAAAAGTAAGGTGAAAACAGCATTTATGTCTCTAGAAAATGGGCATATGAACCCCTGTCCTTAATTCTTAAATGAAAAAAGGAATTAACATGGTCTTTGATGATGACATTAACCCTGGAATACCTGTTTGACACAATGCTAGAGAGGCATTCAGGTCTAGGTAGCTGTCTGTGACAGGAGGCGGCCATGTTACGGAGCAGCATTTCTGGACAATGGTCCAATTGAAGGTTTTCAGCTCGCTGCCCTCATGCCCAGCTGTGTGTGTTTGAGTGTGTGTGTGTCTGCCTGTAGGGATTATTGCTGCAGTCACGTGGGCCTCCGCCCCACCCTGCAAGCTGTCACAGTGTCACAGCCAGGCAAGAAGGTCATTGCTGGGGAAGGCAGCGGCTCATGTGAGGGGGGAAGACGCTGGGCATTAAACGCACCAAACAGACATGAATAACTTTTAAACACATGTCTAAGATGATACAGGACTGCATTCAGATGTATTCATCTTTCCAGTTTCCCAAAATAAACTCCAGCCTGTTTTGTCAGGTTAGCTTGTAATTGCTGGTCCTCAAATGCGGGCTCTTGCTAAGCCCACTCGCCAGTGATTTGTGACAGGGTTAAGTTCTGCTGATGCAGGTAATTGTGCTGGCAGTGATTATGGTGGAGGGCTTAGGGAACGGGGCACTGGCACGGCACGGCGATGTACGGACACAGCACGGTTAGTGAAGTGCCTCATTTGGCCACTTAGACATAGTTACTGAGACGTTAAGGGCCATGTCTTGTGTATGTATCATGTAAGTGTGTGTGTGTCTGCATGCCTGTCAGTGAAGGGTCGCTACACAAGCTAATCAGCAGTGTCTGGGCCAGTGCACTTCAAACCCTGCTCTGCACTCCTGTGCAGCACTACAGTGATTAGCTAAGGTCAATAGTCAGGAGAAGGACTTGCTTTGGCAGCTCCATTAGTTGTTTAAGTGAGCTATTGCAACCAAATGAGTCCTCATGGTTTAGGAAGCAAGACGTCCAACAACAAAAGCTGCAGATGCTCGATTTGAATTACTTGAATTTCCATTAGTGTATAAATGTGCTAATATACACCAATGTGCCTTTTGCACATTTAAGATGGTGCTTTCTGTTATGATGATTCTTTGATTTTAACACAATGGCTTTAAAGCTTTTATTCAAGTATATGACGACATGATAAATAAAATTTCAATAAGACTAACCACATTTTATACAAAATCCAAAAAAAAATCCAAGGGATAACTTTTTTTTGGAATTGAATTCCTGTCAATCCTTACATTTTGTATTTAGCCCTTTTTATTCTTTTGATTAGAATTAAATTTAAATGTGTATATATGTATTTGTGTGTGTGAATATATGTAGCCAATCCAAAGAACCTTGGGCTGCCTGCTGACAGCTGGTCCGGTGATTAGACAGTGGACTGGTAATGGAGTGGATTGGCCCTCTTAAGGAGGGTCCCTGAGGGTCCTGCTCATGCCCCTGGACTAGTGAACTTTATAAGTGTGTGTGTGTAATAATCCAACTGAAGAAAAAGATTAACAAGAAGTGTGTGTAACTAAGTTTTATGTCTGGACCTAGCTTCATATCTTACTAATTTTCAATCTTTCGTTCAATCATTGCATCAAATGTAATTTGCCATTAGTTACAAATAATGTATCTGCTTAAAGAAATATTGGAATGAATTGTTTCAACAGCAGCAATATTCAATACAAAATAACAATCTCAAGAAGAAATAAATATAAAATATAATATTACATAAAGATACCTGTAAATCATGGCTAAAATAACTGCATGTGTTTTGTATTTCCTGGTAAGTTTCACTTGTATATCTGTAATTGTGTACGATAGGCCACTGACAGCTGATTTGGTAATCAGCCTTAGATAAGCGGCGTGTCCCCTGTTGGTAATCATTGACGAGGATGTGCTTCAGGCTCTGCCCTCAGGATATTGTCTGAACATATGCTAAAAATGACTGTCAATGCTATTCAACAAGGATGTGAAGATGTCATTAAAACCTGGTCCCAGCAGACACATGCTGTCAGCAGTGCATGCAGTATGCATGTAGGAAGGTTGGTGAGAGGGTCACGAAGCTAAGGTATCATTAAAAGAAGGGGGCACTGCTTCAAGACACACACATACACACACCATCTGTCACATCAGCACAGAGTAGATTAGAGTGTAGGAGCTCAGAGGTCCGACTGCAGTGCTACTGAAGGAAAGCTTACACTGTGTAAGACTAATTAGAAATGCCATTGGCTGGGGAATACAAATAGATACTAATTAACAGAGATTTGATTACAAAAAATGTGTTAATGCAAGAATTCAGTTGTCTGTTATTGTTTTTTTCATTTGTTATAAGAGAAGAATCCTTCACAAAATACTCTCAACTTCTTTTTGGGGGTAACCAACGTTCTACAGCCAGCAATATTTTGTGACTGTTACATTGATCAAAACAGACCAGGCATTTTGAATATGTTACTAATGTGGTTCAATCCAGGAAGAGGATCAGCGGGCATCTTAGAGGTCAAAAACTGAACAAGAATTCATCTTTGTGTGTTTTTCAAGCTTTTCATGTTAAAGACCAACAGATATTAGCAAAATTCAGGATTATTGTTTCTTTGTTTAAGAGTCTATCTTATAGGGATGCTGGATGGTGAGGCCTTTTTGGTCATAAACTCATACAACACACATGCATCGACAAAACCAGACAACGGTCGGTTTATTATAAATTATATTAATGTATACTGTCATGGATGAGTATGTACCTGTGGCATCTTGAACCCCTGCCAGCGCACCAACAGCAGCTGCTGTCTCCGCCAGGACAATCTGCCCTCCGCCTTGTAGAGTGGCTTCGGCTAACGTTGCCACAGCATGGGCTGCTGCCTCACTGCAACACAAAAACACACACACGAGAAAAGGGACAATTATCACTATTTGTGTACACAATTTATGGGTAAAAGCACAAAATACACCCTCATATAAATGTTTGCTGTTCCAGATACGATCATTGGTACAAATGTGAAAAGTACACACCCAATAACACACACACAGCGTGCTCACTAAGACAGGGGTTATTAGAGAGATGTGGGGTGAAGAGGTAGGAGTGTATGAGCTGTAAGAGGCTTTTCTAGTCTGGACTTATGGAGAATCTGTCACATCTTCCTAAAGGCCAGGTGCTACGAGTCTAACAAAGCAGTTTTATTAGCCAGATCTATCCAGTGGAATTACCACGAGCCTATTAGCACAGCAGCTACGTTATGAACTAATGGAACCGTTCGCAGCTTGATTGATAATAACATCTGAGATTGAACGGCAGACGGACAGATAAGGAGGAGCAGGAGCTGAGAGAGTACAGACGGAGAGAGTAAGCAGTGATGATGCATCTGCAGCTGATCACACCCAACCGGATGTTGTTCAGTTAGGAAATAAAGTCAGACAACATAAGAATAAAATGCTTCTTATTAAAACATAGTACAATATATAGACTTTTAATCATTTTTGTCATCAGTCATAGGTAGTTTTTCTGTTTAGCAGTAAAAGTACTGCACCATCAATACATCAATGCTATTTTTAAATGGTCAAAGCTCAGCAATTAGATGGTGTTGCTAAATGAATGTTGAAGTTAATATTGTATGAATTTTGTACCATGATACGATGTCATGTTTGGTCACAATATTAACACAGCAGAAAAGACAGTGAGAGAAAAGGCCTCTATTCTCCCTCTGGAGCTAGAAAACAGAGACAAAATGTTCCAGAGCCTGTGGAGCAGAGAGCCCAGAGTAGCTTAGCACAGGTAACCAGGGGAGGGGAGTGAAGAGGAAGGAGGACTCAGGTGGGTGCAGGTAACAAGCCCCAATGGGACATACCCATACACATGTGAAATTATTGCTTTGACACCACTGCAGTGAAAAAACAGCTAACATGTCAGCATATCAGCAAGTCAGACCGAATCTGATGAATTTGGCAAATTAAAGGCCTTTAGATCATAAGAAAGAAAAATCATAGGAATTAAAGCTGTGGATCAGGATGTGGCTATTTGCTAATTAAAGGTCGACAGTATCCTGTATTCTGCAGCCACTTGGCCCTACATGGAAGATGGTTTAAGATCCTGATGTAGATCCCATCTGAATACAGCTGTGGATGGCTAATTCCCCTCCAGAAAATCCTCACAGCAACAACAACCCTTGGATGTGTTTTACTACTACACACGCTGTGGTTAAGACATTATTACACAATGGAAAGTAATATGATTTAAATCAGTTATTTGAACATTTTAAGTGTGATTTTATTTCCAGCCTTTAGTGACTTTGCAAACAAGCATTAACACCTCCAATAATGTTTTTAAATAAATAAAACCACACTGAGTCATTACCACATGGAAATACGTGGCCAACAATCAACTTAATGGCTGTGCACCTTCGCACGCTGCCTCTATAAAAGCCACCGGCTAATTAATTAGATGCTGAACCAGGATGAGAAGCAGTTGACTCTCATCTCCAGGGGACCCCCCTGACCTGCCCCAACAGTTGCCCCATTCTTATCCAGTTATTAGACCTGCCAGAGTAATTATGGATTCTTCCTAGGCCTTGAAATGTTTGCTGGCTCCATCACGAGTAACTGAAGGCCTCAGTGGACTGTGTCGGAGAAAGCGAAACATCAAAACCTACAGTATGCACTCATTTTTTGTTAAAAAAAATTGGGGCAATTCTGCACTGACAGTTTAATAATGCTGCCTCTGATTCTCTGTCGGGAATGATCCAATCTCTGTGAGGAAGTAATATTCACCATCTGAGGACACCAGCCATAAAAAACATGGGAACCACAACAGCTACAAGTTAGCTAACACAGTGACACATTACCCAAAAGGATTTTCTTTTGCAAAAGTAGGATTAAAATATATACATGCATTCATTTATTAATCGTAAAGGTGGATAATAAGTGTCAATAAAATAAAAATGACACTTTAAAAGTGTGACTTAAAAAAGCTTTGCTCTTCGAAAATCCTTGAAAAATATCTTATTTCACGACTTGCATCCTCACCTGTTGAGAGCCATTGTGACGGTTGCTCCAGGCTGGATCTCCTGACTGGCAGCAACGGCGGCTTCAGCCAAAGATGCCACCGCTTGCGTGGCCTCTGAGGCCTGAGTGGTTTGGATTGTCATCTCGCCGCCCTGGAGGGTGGTCCAGTTCTGCTCCACCTGGACAGGAAAATACATTTTTATATAGAAGGCAAATGACAATTGGCAAATAAGGACTGTGTAAACATTGTTTTCTGTACTGATTGTTGGTCTTCTAGCATTTGGTCCTGAACACACAGCTTCCATTAGGTGCTTTTTAAACACCACTGAATTTGCTGCACATTATTTCTGTAACTCAGCCTTTAGTGGCACTTTTCCTCTACTCCTAAATTGACTTTTTGACAATTTTTGCATTTAAGGCCACAAAGCAGTGGTTCATTTGGAGTTTGTAACTATAGTCAGGCCAGAAATGTGCACATTCTTGTATGTCATTCATTTAGAGACATGCGTATGTAGTAAATGATAAGAATGTTGGTTTTATTTTGTGTTAACAGGTATGTGTGGTGAGAATATGGGTGTTACCTCGCCATCAGTCACAGTGGAGTAGTTAACCTGCGCCACCGTCACACCGGGCAGCTCTGAGGCGTCTGCCAGGGTGGCAACTGTGTGTCCTGTGCCAACCTGAGAGAAAGAGGTACAGTCACACAAAATCAGAGAAGTGAATGGACAGAGTATGAAACCTTACATTTACTGGGTTATTTTTGTAATTTGAGAAAGAACTTTAACAAAATATAAACTAAAATATACCTGTATGAGCGAGACTGTTCCATCAGGGTTGTTGATGGTCTGTACCACTGTTTGTGAGGGCACAAGGTGAGCAATGCTTTGCGCGGTGGTCAGGTGGTGCTGGGTGGTGTTTGTCGGGGTGACCTGTTGGTCTTCAAACGCGTATAACAGATCTTCACGGCCGTGCTGCTTATAGCAGTTCTTAACAATAGTCCTCAATGCCTGCGTCCACGACACCTTTGGACACATAAATACTAGTTAACATGGCTAATAATTGTACAAATAAAGAGAGATTAAAAGACACTTTGACATGCAGATTTAAGGAGGACTGAAAAACCAAAATTCTGTTAAACAGATGACCTGCTCTCCCTTCTGAGCCACAGCTTACTTATGGCAAAGATGTTGAGAACTCTATCTTTGTATACCAGGTAATCAGACACCATTTATAACAGAAAAAGTTAGAGACATGTGTTTTTGTAATTCTGGGAACTAATGGACAAAAAGAAACATGGCATATTTTGGCATCTGCTTGTTAACTACTTCAAAATAGTATTTTCCTGCAGAAACCGACAAAGCTCACCCTCTGTTTCTGCTCTTCTGTGCGGACGTCACTGCGGACATTGGCCCAAGGTATGTCCTCAGGCCACCACACTGGCTTGCAGCTCTCCTTACCCCAGCCAGGCTTCCCTCGTCCTGTTGAGTACTTCAGCATCTCTGGGATGAACGCTCGCAGCTGGGCCTGAGGCAAAAAAAAAAAAAAAGGACAGATGCATGAAGTGAAGAGAGGATACAGACACCAAAACTCTAAAGCTGCAGTGTCTCGCTAACACACACACACACACACATAAGCACACACGCCCTTGAGCAGGCAGCAGGAGGTGCGTATTGATCGGGTACCAGCTGTCGGGTGCTGAGGTGGTAAAGGCCTGCAAATAGAAACAGGCTTTCTAAAAAGGAGAACGATGCGATCATGTTTAATAACGGACCAATCTATGGCTGTGGCTCCAGCCTGATGTGTCAGACAGACACCACGGGAACATCAGGAGTAATCCAGTACAGTTCTGCACTGTTTTGACCTGGAGTGAAGAAACCAGCACTCAAATAGCACATCCAGTGTTTTATTGCAGAGATTGGGACTTGTAATTTTCACTAATTATGAAAAAGGAAAGGTATGTAAAATTGACCAACACACTGACAATTTCCATTTTATTAATCTGTTTTTTTCTCACCAGTGAAAACTGGTGAAGGGGTTCTTTTTCTAGACTGATTTTCTTGCAATTGATCATCCACAAACATACATGCTTCATGTGAGACAGTGAGCATGCGTATCCATTCACCATCACATCAACACTTGCAGAACAAGCAATACACTCACACTCACCGGCAGGCCGGGGTGGGGTTTAGTGCCAATGTCCTCAGTGTCCTGGTAATATGCAAGCATCACCAGGGGATTATATTGCACAATGAGGCACTGCAGCGTCTGCCTGACTTGACATCACGGGCTAAATTTGGTTCTGGGAGAAATAAATCCCTCCCTCCTCCCCAGCTTAGACCCCCTTTTCTAACTCACAACCACAAACCACCTATACACGGTTCCTTAGTGCATCGCTCAGAGAGGTATGGTAAAAAGGATTGTGATAGAAAATGGATGGTTAATACTTTTATCACAGCATCTTTAGAAAAACAAAGTCTGTATGTGTCTGAGGAGTCCTCACTTCAATCAGCACTTGTCGCACTGACAGAACAATCTGGATTAGCCCATGAAAAAAAAGGACTAAGTAGCAAAAACGATGCTTGCTTTTCCACCTGTGGCTGGACCATGTGTGGATGTATGTGGATGCATGCGTGCTAGGCCAGATGGCCTAATTACAGTGACTAGTGAGTTAAGTGGCATGTTGTCCTCACACCCACCACCCCACACCCCAATCCTAATCCTCCAAGCAATGGTCCAATCAGCATTTAGGAAGGCGGCTATGTTGCAGAGTCCCTGGCCCTAACAAGGCTAGGGGGTAATTATGGGCTCAGGATAGACCCGGGATCACCTGCTACAGATGCTCCATATATCGGACCGGCCAAGGCCTTTGTCTGCGTCACTAAACCTTATTTGGGATTTCTTCAGCTGCGCAAAACCATCTGCAGATGTCTACGTAGAAAACAACATGGCCCTTCCAGTATGATTATGCTACATCAGGATGGCTAATCTGAATTAGTCCCGTTTCATAGCAGAGTTCTCTTTACTGACCTTCCCCAGGGGGACTTCACAGCATCACATCTCCAACACTCCAAACACAGATTCATTTAAAAACACCAACCCCCACACTTTTCCACCTGGCTTGGCTGGCTGAGTGAGGCAACAGGTTACTCATGATAATCTCATCCTACAACTTCCAGAAAAACAAGCACCAACTAACACCTGCCCTCAGAGGACGCACCTGGCCCTGCTATTGGCTGCCCTGCTCCCAGGGTTGAGGACCGTATCTCTGTGGGCCGCTGCCATGCTGGCTACTCTGACGATGATCCCGAGAATGCGTCAGCACTGGGATGGCAGAGTAAACAAGCCGGGTTCCCTCGGGTGAGGGAAGGACTGGCTGCCAACGGTGCTAATGCTGCAGTGAAAGGCCTACAAAGAGCAGTTTACTCTGCACATCCTCTTACCGGTAGCACAGCCTGTCTAGCAAAGAGAGGATGGATTGCTTCCTTCAGATGCAGACACTACCCACATATCATTAATACTGTATGCCTAAATGCAATAATTGATAAACAGTTACCGGTTAAATTGTCATTAATCAAGACATGGGAAAACAGCTAAAGCTGAGTGTTTGACCTTGATATATATAGCTAGCTAAGCTCTTGCTCACAACAAACATAAAACAATAACTGCGATTCTGATTTGTTGCCAAGTGGTGCCCTCTGCTGGGATGGCCAACTCTGTGTTTGTGTCTCCAACACAAAGTTGGGAGTATTGAATTCATCAGTTTCTTTAAAAAGAACAGATATTTAATTCTGTATATTCATGATTTGGACCATAATGGACAAACAGAGACAGTATGGAGCCTTACCTGGGTCATCTTGTCAACAGAGACTGGGATGCCGTCGATGGTGAGAGGGGGCAGCTCTGAGGCCAGCTCTCCACCAGCGGGGGCATGTTCAGCCAGAGCGTTCTCCAGATCCTCCAACATCATGCCCTTATACTTTCTCACCTAGAGGATAGAAAGAGCAAAATGCAGTAGCATATTGGAGTAATTAGGAGTTTGGAAGGTTTGGAAGTTTCATTATAAGGTGACAAATGTGGTCAACCTGCTGACTGTAACACTCACCACATTCTCTAGAGGAGCAGCACCGAACACTTTGAACACAGGGTTGGGTTTGGAGGGGGAGATACACAGGACGATGGCCTGTTGACCCACTCTGGTGGTGTACTCATCCAGGGTGGCTCTCAATTTTCTGTAAAACACACACAGTCTATTACCTCCTAGCTCATAAGCCATAAAATACAACACCATCGCTGTCTGAGAAATACAATGAGATGCTGAAAGATACTTTTTTTGCAACTGTGAGAGGTATTGGTGGCCTATTGGTGTTTTAAGCTCACCTGAGCAGTCGAGTCTGCTGCCTCTTGCGGATGGAGGGGTTGGATTCAAAGATATGAGGCCTCTTTCTTTTCTTACCAGTTGCCACGGCAGCAGCGGCTGCCATGCCTACTGGCCCTGAGAGAGAGAGAGAGCAAAAGAGAGCAAGAGCAAGTTTGACTGTTAGAAAAAGTAGAGACTAGTAATCAGTATGAAGGACATTTAGTTGATTGCGTCTGAATGCTGTTTGGTCCTCTCTGATTTGATTGATCTTGATATGGGCCTTCATGGTTGTTCTTCTTCTTTTACCTTTTTTTTTAACTTTGATTTGATAAAAGGATGGAGGAGGGGTTTAAAATGGAGCTGAGGTGCAGTAGCAGATCAGTAGCACAATGTGGTACGTTGATAACTTAAAAGGGAAAGGACAAAAAGGTGCTGTCAACAGCTTAACAGTAAGCAATAAAGTGAAGTGGCACTGCCTTCACAAACAGCTCAATAGCACCACCTGTTGTTCATTTAAAAGCATCACACTAAACACAGGATGATTCTCTTAACTAGTATTATTGATTGCAATGCAAGATAAAAACAAAAAAAACAAAACATCAGTTGAGAGGTCTTTTAAAAAGGCAAAATAACACAGCTCAACCAACTCCGTGTAAATAATAAACAATAGCAACACAGCCAAAATGACAGAAGACCTCACAGAATATTATGGTATTGCCAGACCTTGCTTGAAAATTTTTTAAGCACTTCTTATCAAATTAAATCCACTTCAACTGATTTGGAAGCACTAAACACTCACTCTTTCCCTCCCTGGTAGAGTCTAGACATACCTGCAGCAGCCAAGTGGGCGGTAACCTCATCAGTACCAGCCGAGTTGAGGATGTCTGTGTCGTCATAAGGATCTTCATCGGGTGAGGACGTTGAGTCTTCCTCAGCACTCATCATGGATGTTTCAGTAAAGGTGGCCACATGTACCTACACAGAGCAATAATCCATGTAGAATGGGTTTAAATTTAAGCAAAATATCATGATATTAATATCTTACTGAGGTCTTATTGTTTTTGCTACAAGCTAACTGGTAAAATAATGGGACTTGTGCTAAGGAGGATGACTGCCTCTTCATCTCTCCTGATTTTCCACTGTTTAGTTACTATGCTTCTAGGTGCACCTGCTGGACCTGTTGGCTGACGGCGCTGGCCTCAATGGTGGTCATGTGTTCTGCCTGGTGAACGACGTGCTCGTCCATTACTGGCCACCTGGTCTACACAGCTGGATCCACAGCACAATGACTAAGGAGAGGTGGAAAGTAAGAGATGCAGTATAGGATGATGTAAGAAAAACAAATGATGCCTGAGGAAATTCCACCTTTTTATTATAACAGCACAGAACCCATGTGGGAGTAATTTATGCAGTATTGACTACTGATATACAGCTTGACATGAGCATATAATTACATATTCACAATGATATAACATACTGTTAGCAGTTCTCTAGTATTTATACTGCAAGACGTACCTATAATCATATGACAGCTTAACTGCATTGTGCTTTCCATGAACAAACTCAGCATTTATGATTAAAAAAAAATGTAGCATTTGGTGTGACATAAGTGAACTGAGAGCTGATAAAAAATAATCTGTAATAGTGCCTAGTGCCGTAATCTTTTGAGACACTTCATGTATCTTGTAGAAATAATGTGAAAATGAGTGCAAGTTTATGGAATGTTAAGACCCTCAAACTCTAGCAGTTTAACACACAGCTGTTATCATGCATGGCTGCAACAGTCATCATGTATTTTCACAGTAAAAGTAGTTTACAGCGTAAAGATATGCCTGTGTTTTGAGGCATAAAAAAATTCATTTTTTTCTCTTCAAGTGTTAAATCATTGCTTTCAGACATGGATTTGCAAGATATGCATTCATCAGAATATCACGCTGTTTACATGCTTGCCAGAGTTTCATTTCCAACTGGCTTATGGGAGATTTCTGACATTAAAAAAGTGTGAAAGTCTAAATGCAGTCATAGTTTAAGGAAGTGGGAGTGTTTGCAAAATGATTAGTAATTTCAATCTGTGTGAGAAATGGAATGATATTAGTCTGACATGTTCAATGTCTAACAGAAAGGTGGAAAACTATCATACAATAAGGTTCAGCTAAACACTTACACATACAATATGCTTTTTGTTAACTTAATCCTTGGCTCCCTCACTATATGTAGAATGTAGAAAAGCTGTTCGTGTCTAACTGAGCAGGGAGGCAGTTTCATACGGATAACCTGCTAACTTGATTCATGGCAGGTAGCTTACAGGGGGAATCTTTATTGAGACAGATCTTTCCAAACACTTTTCACTTTCAAAAAATTCACTAATACACCATTACAAAAAAATGGTCAAAACTGCAGTAGGATATGTTTATTCGCATTCAATGGGGTCTGTACCAGCTGTACCATGGACTGTAACTTAGCTGTTGAAAGGATCAATGAGATGATCAACGAATCGGTGCACGACGCGACAATAACACTAGTGTTATATCATGTGCATAGCCAGCAATGAGGCCAAATTCCATATTACTAAGTAAAAAGACAAAACAGCCTCAATTAAATGGGCAACGTTACAGCTCGAGCGTCACAGCACTGTTATTGCAGACTTGCCGGGTCGGTTGACAACGGCTGCCAAACCGGGCTAAGCTAAGCTAGCAATGTCCTACATTCGGCTAATAAGCTAGCTAGCTAACAATTTGGCGGTGAAGCCTCGATCGTCTGAATGGAAACTGACTGTAATCGAGATCATCAACGGTTTTGTTGATGTTCAGACACTGAAAAAAAAATTCAGAGTGCAATGAAATGTAAATCTAAGGTAAGGCATCGGCTAGCATGAAACCCGCACATTATGAAACAAAACAGAGCGCTAATTCCGACAGGCCCAGGGGCCTGCGTCTCATCCGCAGCTATTCTACTCTCTACGAGCTTGTTGTCGAAACGCGCCAACAACATGATTCCCCACAAAAAGCTTTATGCATCATAACAGTGCTCCAGTCAACATCTAAACAATCCGCATCTTTCACCCCAGCGCTGCCGGGTTCGATGATGCGGCTGCGCCGGGGCTGAAATAAATGGAGATTGCGCGGTAGGGCACTAACCTCAGAGCGGCTGCGCTACTTCGGGCCTGCGCCGTACAGCGGGGATGGAGCTGAGCTCTAATGGAGGGAGAATGGAGGACAGAGGGGAGCCAGCAGCAAACACAGCAAACACAGCGAGCGGACCGCACACAACACTGATCTGCACTGGTGATGCCTTCAGGTGCACCTCCCGAGCTTCTATCTCACAGCATCACTCTTCATAGACTCGGTCGTGCATATTGAAGCGCTTCGGTTATATCACTGGTGCAAAAATATCTCTCTAGATAGTTGTTTGAAGCCCTTTTAAAATCTTTACAGGAAGTGTTTGTGTTCAAGCACGTTCAAAATATAAGCATCAAAAATTTAAACGGTATCTCAATTATTTAATATTGCTGCAAATCTTTGAGAAAATTATGAACTCTAGCAACGTAAGTATTTGTTTTGTTGCAAAACCAGGAAAACATAGGCTTGTATTATTTAATAAAGTAACGATAACGAAAAAATTCTGCATCGAACCATAGATGTAGGGAAAGAGAGAGAAAGCTTTTATTTTTGGTTTTGTAATACATTTTAATGCCTTTTTCCATAATTCACTGAATACTTTACGCAAGACTAAAATTAATTACAGTGCCATCTGGTGATGCTGTTTCCATTGACTGCTCTCCGCATTTAAGAAATTAAGTTATCATTATTGTCCCCTTTACAATGCAATTACAGACATTATGCCTGTTTATTAAATACAGATCTGTCATCTCTTCACGGTTGATCGTGTATGGTATTTCCGAAAGCTATTGAACGCCACATTCTACCTGGCAAACATTGCTCCTTTCCAGTCACACATTGAGCTCAACTGCCGCTAGGCAGGTCTATCTACGGACACACAATAGTCAAAGGACACGCATACTACATGATACACCTTAAAAACTGTTAAAATCTCTAAAACTTTCTAGTAGCATTAAGGAAGCGATTTCAAGGGGCGTGTCATGTAGTACAGTGGGCGTGTTGTGTAGTCTGCGAAGATGCACCATATTCGCTGCTGTAGTCACTTTTCGTCGTTTTGGTACATTACCTGTCCACTGGGCTACAAGCAAAGCCAGAAGAAAACAAGAAATAGGTAATTGAGGTGAAATGCGTAGTTTTCAAAAAGTTAAATGTTATAATTTTGGATAAACGTCGCTGCAAACACAGAATAACTGGCGCTAGACCAAAACAAGCGTCTGAGTTACTCCAATTAGCAACACCTGTGTCACTGAGGTAAACTGGCTCCCTGTCTACCCGGTGACACCGCAAGCGGAGTTTGTGAATAACTTCAAATTTTGTAAGGTAAATGTTTCTTCATCTCGTTGGCAGTTAACTGCTACTCTGTAAAAAAGCATTTGCGGCCAATGTGTCTCTGTTTAAGTACTCGTGAAAGACTAAATTATACTTGGCACGGGCTATTTTGGTCTGCTTTCTTGGCAGCACTGCAGACATAAAGTTTGCTAGACTGAACCTCACTCATTTCGCCCCCAAAATAGGTACATAAAAAATGAGGTGGACAACTTTCAGTGATGCTGAAAAGTGACAATTTTCATGGGTAAGCGGGCTCAAATGGTAGACAGGTGCGTTTCTAACAATTTCACAGTGTTTCACTGAGTTGTATTCCTATCATATTAGTTCTAATGCCCCAATGCCGTTTCACAGATCAGCAGCAACATCTCGAAAACACACCACAAGGGGGCAGCGTTGCGCCACAAATCACACTGGGAACTCAGCCTCTCAGGTATGTAGTAACGGAGGATGGCAGTGAGGCGTCACTGATGCGGCTCTCCGCAGGTGCCCTGGCGTGTGTTCAGGATGATGGATGTTTTACATTAGTGTGTGGTGACAGCAGCTTATGTTTGTGTCTCACTAAATGCCAGCAAGTATCATATTCAAAAATCTGGCAGGAGAACCGAGAGTGTGACTCTTCATTTTACAGCTTCCATAGTGTGTAACTGACCTTCATACTACTACTGCTACTCCCTCTTGCTGTAATGCTTCTCTGTTTGCTTTCAACATCTGGAGATAGGTTGCCATATTATCATTACCATGTTTCTTCTTGCTATATGATAGACAAAGTATATTAGGAAATGGATAGGTGAAGTTTTCACTGTTTCTCACAAAACTTTGTACAAAGTTAAATATGACTTTGTGAAGTTCATTTGCAATAATCCATATTTTGGAGCCAGAAAGTGATTGATAAGTTTTTGGCCTAAGGTAGAAAGAGATGAGTTACTCAACTCTTGTTATATGCATGTGCAGTTCAACTCTCTGATTATGCGAAAAGTTTTTAGTTAATAACTTTTGTCATATTTCTGTTTTAAATAATTGAGATTTGCAGGTCGGCACCATCTGAGAAAATGAAAAACTTAGGGCTTTATGCAGTCATCTGCTCCCTGAATCTCAATGGTTCATTAGGACATGGTGGAAACACAGGGGGGAGGGTTGTCCTTTTTTGGTAAAGATTTGAGCTGCTGAGTTCAAACTTGGCAGAGAGAGAGATGTCAGCACAAAGGCCAATGTTGTCCATTTTTTTGGACTCTGATGGTTTTCAATTATTAAATACCCACAACAGAAATACCACAAAAAGTTTTAAAATTTAAACATTATCTCTCACCTTAGGCCAGGAACTGATCAATCCCCCCCCAATCCATGGTCCTGCCCTCATGCTTGGCTCTCTGAATCTGGTGATCACTTAAGGATTCTGTGTGTTCAGGGCTTACTTGCATTCTGGTCCACGGTTGACTTTAGTAGAGGTGTAACGACTTACAAAGCACTCATTTTGCATATGTTTAATTTATTTCTCAAGGGCACTGCGGTGGAATAGCATTTCTGTTAGGAAGGTGATGGTGTGACATAGATGGAGTGAAAAGCTGCAGAGTGTTAATGAACCAAGGTCCTATTATTTGGTCCTGTCCTGCTTTCTCCTCCGTGGGCTGTGGTTTGGTATAGATAAGGCTTACACGCCTGGGGGTCTGGAATCAATAATGGATGTAATTGGTGAGGTGGAAGTGAGGATAATTGAAGGTAATTGTGTGGACCATCACAAGGCCTGAAGAGTGGTCAAGACAACGGAGAGAAGTAGAAGGTGACGGGGAGGGGATAGAAATGATTCTCCAGTCTTCCTGTACCTACTCACAGAATATAATAGTTCTATCATTTAACATGTTACACTACAAACCTGCAACAAGGAAATATTTTAGATAAAAATGCAAGAATTTTCACCCTTAATCACAAAATGTAGTATTCATCCTCCCTAATACAATGTACTGTACATACACTTTATTTTCTTAAAATAAGTTTTGTTTAGCGTCACTTCTTGAAATTGATATACTTCCTAGAATTTAACAGAAAAAGCAGCCTGATCTTTTGCCTCTTCCGTCCTGTCAGTTAACACACACTCGTTTGTCCAGATAATTTCAGCCAGACAATATTAAAACAGGTAACAGTTTAAATCTTTGCCCACCAAATAAAACTATGTTAAAGTAAGGTGTACCAGCTTTAGATCGATGCTGCATGTTCAGTTGAAACACTAAGAAAACTATTGGAATATCTTTGATTATCTAGTAAATTTCTTTCCCCAAGGTTTGTTTGGCTTTCTAGGAGTACAGAGGAAATAACAGGTGAAATATTCCGCATAATCAGCAGGGGGCACTGCAGCACCATAGATTGAACCAAAACTAAACTGCTGCACAAAGTTTAGTGCTGCTCTGCAGAGTCATGCCCGCTGAATGATATGACATGTTCATTCATATTTCACTCTGAGAACATTCAGAGATTACTTCCATCTAGCTTGGAGTAAAATTAATCCAAGATCTGTGCTTTGTTATCTCTCTGTGAATGATATTGAATTTAGGTTGTATTTTGCAGTCGAATATACTTTCTGTTGCAGAAAGTAAATATATTTTTTGTTAGCAAATAAAAGGAAGGATGAATCCAGTGGAACCACAAAAGTACAAAAGCGAGAAGAACAACACTGCAGTAACAGCACAGCTCTCGTTGACTTTACAGTGTTCAGTATGGGCTTAAATATAGATGTTTTTATCGCTTGACTTAACATCAGGATACAGGAAGTCAAAAGTGACTCCGGTGCCAAATGTTTTTTTCTGCCTCATCGATACTGGGTTTTAAGAGCCGAGACCAAAGTTAGAAAAAAGTTGTCCTTCCAATTATTTTCTTACTAGAGGCAAAATATTTTGAAGATGAAGATAAAAATGTATTATTTTCAAGCACACAGCACCACCATCTGCCTATCTGTGATTTGCTAGTTTACCCAGTTACTCGCTGCAAACATCTGCTGCACAAACTATGATTACATGAACTGTCTTTTGATTACTTTAAGAGCTTTGTTTAACCAAAACCGTTTAATTGTTAGTGATTTTAACATATGGATCAAGATATAATCATTTATAGTCCAAATTAACAACTTTTTTTTATTCACATTTTGAATGTTGTTTTCTGTTTTAGCCCCCATTCACCATGTAGGCTATGAAGAAGTTGTACATATTTGTAAGGGAAGACTAGGACTTCATTGGTGCATGGGGGAGGTGGTTGGATTGACAAACTAAAGAGTGAGAAATTGTAGGTGTGTAGGCATGAATGCATTGATACTACATCAATCAACCGCTGTGATGTCGCAGCCAAAGGTTTGCAGGTGATCACACAGCTTCAAAGCTCTCTCTCATTGGCAGGCTCAGAAGTGGCCGCTCCAGCATTCCTCCCTGTAGATCCCACTTCATGGAGAGGTTGTTGAGGGATTTTGTCAGTGATGAATGCTTTTTGCAATTTGACTGGATATTAGATTGCAAGCGTGCAAGTGCTTCAGTTATTTCTCTTTAAGTTACAATTTAACTAGAAGGGAATGTAAATAGCTGGCAAGTGTTTAGAGTATCTCACTTACATGGAAATCAGATATATTGATTCCATATTTTGGCTGTAGTTTTTCTGTGTTTACCTGCTGCAAGACAAATGTCTCTTCATGTGTGTTGCTCACCCACTCTCCTGCACTCTTCGTCTATCTTTTCTTGCCATGTAATATCTGTCTTTTCAGTATCAGCGGTACTTTTTTGAGTAAATGCAAAATGAATGCAATTGTTCAAAACAAGAGTTTGAAAGGGAGTGGGTACACCACTGTATATGAGCTTGCAAGAGGGGAGGGAGAGTCATGTTTTCATTACAGATAATCAAGTCAAGGCTTTGCCTTTATTCTCCAAGCACAGCCTGTTGTCAATAGAAACAGGAGAGTAGAGAGAGAATGATAATACAGGGAAAGAAAAACAGGATAAAAGGGAAAACAAGCAGAAACTGTAAAGAGAAGAGGAAGTGAAACAACTATCAATGAGCTGTCTCTCTTTCAAGTGTCTCTCTTTCCTCCTTCATGATGTTTTCTCGAGCCTAATGGAAAATGAAGTGTAGGTAATGAACCTGTTTATAGACTCATTACTACAATATTCACCATTAGCACAAGTTATTGTGGACATCCAGGACAAGAGCTGTGGAGAGGAGAATGCATGAAGAAGGACAATAGTGATTTATGGAAGAGAGAATATAATTATCATGAATCTGCATACTCAGATATAAAAAGATATATTGCGGGTGTACTTTGAAGTCTTTTCACACATGCTGATTGTTGTGACCAAGATAACTGGAGCCCCGTGGGCCTGTGTTGTGCCATGAGTGCTTGTTTAACACCTGCCCAGAAGGGGAGTATGGCCTCGTAAAGCCAAGCTACTGTACATCCTGCAAGCTCAGTTATTTGCTGCAAGATTGAACAGCAAGAGCAAAGCAGAAATTGTGAGCTAGTATTTCTAGGCTAAGAGTGGCAAGGCACCTTGTAAAAGCCACTACTCACTCTGAAGAAAAGTGACATTTCAACTGCGAGGACTGACAACAAGAGAAAAAATTAAAGTGATGAGATGTGGGAGTTATTCCTCAATCTCTGCTTAACTGAGCTTAATATGTGCTTGTGCAACCCATGCATGCACAGGGCCTGTAAGAAAGTACTTGTACAAAGTAAACTCATGCACAGTTATATTGAGCACTCATAGCAATGGTTCCCCTTGATGAAGGAAAGAAAGCGCACAGTCCCAAGGGGCAGAGGTCGGGTGCTGGGTCACACTATTGACTTTCAACCAGGAGACTTCAGTTTGAGTCCAAGTTTGAGTCCAAGATCTCTTTCTAAACATAACCAGGTAGTTATGTTGCCTAATCTTAACCATCTTGGGACTGTTTCAAAAGGTTAACCATGTAACAGAAAAAGCACAGTGGCAGCAAGGCTTTTATCATTGCAAACAGATGCTAAAGGGGTATCAAGTGCTTTAAATAGTGATGAGAAAGAGTCCTGACAAAGCATCAATATGTAACAAGTTAAGAGTGATAGTGTGTCCGCTTGCTTGGAGCGACACAGTCAGATTATCATGATGAAAATATTTTGTCATCATTTTTTGTGGTGGTCAAACTCTGACTAGTTAGAGCGCCTTGCAGCTAGCAAAGAGGAGGGGGAAAAGGATCAATCTCCATCCATATATTAGGTAGTTGTTTGCATCACATCTGTATATTCACACTATTACAAGTTTTTTTAAAATCTTCAGCTAAACTGCAACTCAACCAGTTAGATTTATTCATTTGCTGCAGGAGTCTGATAAGTCTGATTGAAATTCCATTTATGCAACGAATAGTCGATATGAAATTCTCTTAGTTACAAACTGTGCATGATTGACATGACCCTACTTCTTGTCAAGTCGTAGTATAAAACATGGTAATAGATTCCACCTGGTTTAACTCAAATAGCCCACGGTTAAATGCTTGGATAGAGAGCATATTTTGATGCCAGTGAGTCGCTCTGTCACACTTAATAGCACAGAATTTTTTTGTTTGACTTAATGAGCTTCATTAGGTTCTGAGTCAGTGCTCTCCTGAGTTTTTCTCCAATGCTAATTCAGTAACAGGGACTACTGTTCTCATGCCTGGTGCTTAAAGAGTCCAACAGTGTCATAAAGCATCGTTAGACCTCTACAAACGTGTGTGTGGTCTATCACAAAGACGGGTTATCTTCCACTAGATGTGTCACCGTGCAACTCAGCACTTAGCACACACTTACACGACAGGAAAACTTTTGCCATCAAAAAGAGTCTTTCCTGTGTTTATAGTATCTCCCAAGCCATTTGTCCTCACAGTCGGGTCTGCTTCCCACCACA
The DNA here is from genome assembly GCA_029814665.1 of Acanthurus lineatus. Taxonomy (NCBI): domain Eukaryota; kingdom Metazoa; phylum Chordata; class Actinopteri; order Acanthuriformes; family Acanthuridae; genus Acanthurus; species Acanthurus lineatus. The sequence goes on from JAPZDV010000015.1 coordinate 10,896,387, forward strand.
ACCGATGGCATTATCTCAGCCAAGATTCCCTGATGCTGATCCATTTAAAGCTGAAGAAAAAGAGCTGACGAGGGGCGAAAAGTAACTCTGTTTTTAAAGGCCAGCCACTTTCACTGTGTGTATAAGTGTGGTGCTTGTGCTGTCCTTTCTCTAATTGACCAGCTGTGGCTACGTGCTCTGCCTCTTTAAAATCCCCATTGATCCCACAGCCGTTTCACAACAGGCCTTATTGCTTTGCTTGTACTCTCCGTTGCAGCCGTCCGTAACACCTCTGAAGAGGAGAGAAGGAAATGGTGGGGACTGTGATTGCAGAGTGAGGGAGGGAGGCAAGTGGAGGAGGGAGAGGGGGGATATTGAAGGAAGCAGAATATCAGCTTGGGAATAGATGATCAGGAACAGCAATATGAGGGTACTTTGTCACTTCATGAACCCATTCTTTTATGAAAACAATTTATATACTAGATTAAAGGCGATATGATATAGACCAAATCCTGCTTCAGGAGCCTACTTGATACAGTGTGCGGGCATCAATAAGTCAATACCTGCACAAATGAATTCTGAAAGATTTCCAATGATAAAAGCAGCATGCAGAAAAATGGCCTCCAGTTTGTAGTTATTAAAATGTAAATGCTCCCACATTTGTTGAATGTCAGATTCAGTGACAGTAATATAGGCTAAGTGGGATGCAATAATGTGTCTTCTTAAATATATTTGAATCTAGACCAAAACCTTTCGTTCCCCCGACTGTTCCTACAGCCTTGTGCCTTTAAAAAAAAAGGAGAAAAAACTCTTAAAACAAATAAATATGTAATTGCCTCTAGCTGCAGACTAAGGTCACAGAATGTGGTTCTTTTAAACTTGGCTGCCTTTGAGTGCAAGCTTTAGCACATTTTCAAGGGGAGAAACTCGGGCAAGTCTTGGTTAACAGAATTATATCTGTTTTACAGTCGATTTTAAAGATGGAACTTTGCCAGACAACCAACACCTCCAAGTTTCTCCTGCTCAATAATGTTATACGAACTCCGACCTTTCCTCCTCGAGGACTCTTCCTCAGGGTTGTGGGCCAGGGTCAAGGCCATTAAACTCAGCTTAATAAGCTGCTGAGCCCTCCCCTGCCTGCCCCCTACAGGTCCATGGGAGGTCTGACGGTCCAGAGTCAGCAAAGGCAGAGTCTGGTCCTGTCAGCAACCTTCAGAGATGGTTGGAGCAGCGCGTCTGCACCTTTGTCTTCATCATGAATTCTTGCTGATACATGCTGCTGATCCCTGTTGTTGTGGAGTCAAACTGCATACTATAAAAAAAACTTTATGCCATAATATCTTTGTTAATCCCCTGATTTATATGTTACAAAAGCTGCAATTTTTTCCAATTTTACTTCCTGGCTTTTTTGCAGACAAAGCCGTTAATATATGTAGAGATATTTGGAACACAGATGCATTTAGAATATATTTTTTAAAAAAAAGTGGCTGCTGAAAAATGACATATACAAGCATGTTAGACACTGTGGGTGTACCAACACTTGCATGGAATAGTAATATAATATGGAATTTTGAAAGTTATGTAGCCGTTCTCCCTACTGTGGCAACTTTACAAACATTGATCAACTGATTAACTTTAAAGTTAAATTCTGAGAATATTACTCTCGACAGTAGCATTATTAGGTGACACAATAGATGTAGTTGGTTGTAATTAGCTTAGTATTCAGCAATATAGGGGAATAAACTAGCAGTAAAGTAGTTTGTGTTTTGAAAAAGTTCATTTACTTACCTGTACTCTACTCCATCCTGGAGAAAAGTACCAGCGTAGGCAAAGGTCAGTCTTATCTAATAGGCCTGAGGCCAGGCTGTAAAAACGTAGCTCAGCAAGCTTTGCTTTACTGCAGGCATTGTGGATACAGCACAGGCTGCCAAGTTTAACAAGCTGGAGTTGTAATATTTCTTTGCAGATGCATCACACATGAATGACGGATAAAAGGATGTTTTTGAGGCCTTATCATATTAACTGGTTAACATTAGCTGGCTACAGACAAGAGGACAAATAATTTAAATCCTTGTCCATTCAAAGGCTACTGGCAACTTTTAGATCGCAATGTTGTCTTGCATGTTTCTAATTGCATGAGTTAACGCTGGTAATCAGTCAATGCATCTTTAAAGTCAGTTTAACAATTCTGTTCATTTAATTTGTTTTTGTTGGCTCACATGCATGACATCTGCTTTGATGACTGACTTTACAAACACATAAAAAAGATGTAGAGATTCAACCAGCGTTGCTCTTGTGGTGTCCGACATCACTAAACCTGTGATCTTAACACTTATTTATAACTGATGTTTGCTCATTCTGTGCCAATGCAGTTGGAGTTGAAGACGACTTTTGTGTTAATTTGCTTTGGTTCTGCTCCTTGCTCATTCTCTCCTTTTCAAACCTGCCGCTTTGTGTTTTTCAGCAGCTACCAAACAATGGCCAGATTGGCAGCATTGTATAATCTTCAGCCTTATTGCATGAATTATGGAAACAAGACACCAAAAACAACATCACATACAAATCTTGTAATTGCATCGTCGTCATTGACCAGGTTTTTTTTAATGGTGATGTTGTTTTGAGATTGTTGCATCTGTCTGTCCGTCTCATGTCTGATTGAAGTGGAGACAGTTGAGAGATGGCTGGTCAGATGGTTTTGGTGCGGGCTTTGATGTTCTTAGAGATGTAAATTCTGTGTGTTGTTCAGATGTGTTTGTGTGATCTGTCTCTTTTTAGCCTTTGTAGCTTTATTTCTACAACTAACAGTTTTCTGGTGAGATGGAATCTAGCTTTCTGCTGTGAAACAGATTTAGTGTATTACTGTAGTGCAAAAATACACAACATGCACTTTTCTCAGCCTCTGAATGTTTAAAGACCTGTTTGAATACACACTTAAATTGGCATCTGTAGGAACTGTGTGCCATTTGTTGAGCTACCCGCATTCATGGACCCAAAAACTTCCTCTTAATAATGTATGTGCAGTTTGATATCTCACTCATTCTCTTTTTACTGTGGATTTCTGACCAAAATTCATTATATTCAATAAATGTTACCGTCACCTGTGTTCTGAAAGCGCTCGATCAAAATTAGCATTGCAAATGACTAAAACTCTTATGCATTGATCCCTCTCCTATATGTTGAGCACTGGAGTTTGTTCTACAGTGTCTTACTCTTGCGAGTCAATGCATTTTTAATGTGGACTTATTTTCAACTGAATAATTTAGTGCATGGTCAGCAGCGGGGGTGATCCAGAATCTGTCTGATGGGTAGAAAGAGTGGAGGTATATCCAGCTCAGGAAGTTTGAGTGGGCATGAGTGGGTAGCACTATATTCTATAGGTTGGCTCCATAGGCAGGTATAGCAGTCACTTTGAGTCTTGCCATGCAGGGAGAGCAACAACAGTACGGCCATAACAAAACAGAAGCTGCTATATCTGTTGTGATAAGTTGGTAGCATTAGTCTAAGTAACTTTTGCTATCTAGTAACTCAGTCGCGTCACTTAAGTTCCGATTCTTCACCTAAAATAAAGCTAATTTCTGCATTACGTGGTTTAAGGTCAGCAATGGATGCACTATAATTTCAAGTCATCATTGACCTAGAAAAGTTTTGACAGGAAGTATCGATATTTTGATCTAAAATTTTCATTTCGTCCTAATGAAATGACTCCAAGATGATGCTTTAATTGTGTGTATGCGGTAAAAGTAAGACTGCTGTAGATGTTTTTGAAACTTCTGAAATGGATTTCCAAGTTTTTATTTGCAATGATTGCTCAGCATTGGTCATGTGAGGAGGAAACAAATTGAATTTCTTCAACACCACAAATCTAATTACTAATCTAAAGAGCCATCATCCTGATAATTATGAAAAAAGAGAAACAAGCACCAGGGAAAAAAACTGTCAGCAGAAGTTTTCTTATGCTGCCTAGTAAAAGTGCACATTGTAAAAAGCATTGTGTTTTATGGATGCATTTGTTAGTGGGCCATCAAGTTAAGAGTAGTAGTTAAAATATGTTAATTTTATTATCAGAGAGACTCATTTAGGTGGAAAGAAATACATACAGATATTAGCACCACCCAAAAAGAGTTGCATATTGTTTATCAGCAAAAATCCAATGTTGTGCATCCTTTAGCTGCAATGTAGAAATACTGTGGGCTGGTTTATATTCTCTGACCTAGCCCTCCTCCTAGCATGCAGACAGGACTGTATTCATTTGTTTTATTGCATTAGAGCATTATGTAAATATGTACATTGCTAGTCTCTGGAGGGAGAGTGCGGCGATGGGGCTGAATAGAGGATCCAAAGAGGGCAATTTAACAGCCAGCGATGAATGCGCGCTAACATATGTCAGCTTGTCACACACACAAGTGGACATCAACATCATCATGCAGGAGAGCGAGCAGACCCATCTGCGCCAGGGGTAGACCCGGGCATCCGGGGGGCTCCGTCTCTTTCATTTAGCATGGCCGGGTGCTGAGTATGAACGCACGGTTTCGTGAATGGCCTGTTATTAATGAGGCCTCATTCGGCGCGAGCAGACACCCGGGGCTGCTGCTTAGTGGCGTGCCCTTAGCCAATGTGAACAACAGAAGGCAGAGTGGGATCATTAGGCCCCCGGACGCCCGAGGGGTCTGCCACTTTAATCACGTTTGCGTAATGAATGCAGCTGCTGTGAATCACTGCTTATTCATAATGTCTTCAAAATGCAGTTGTAATGTGATATTAATGTTGCTACTGCCCCGCCAGAGGTGGTGTGTGTCTGTGTGTACGTAATTGAAGAAATTGAGACGGTGTCAGCTTTTATTACTCGTGGACAGTGGCCCTTGTGTCTGTTGGATACTGTGACAATGTTATGACAGGGCCTAAGGTCATGTTAGATTGATCATCACCCTGGGATTTCCTCATTCCGCCCTCATGAGTATGAGAGATGAAAATTCATAAAACTCCTGAGCATCTGTGGTAGTAAAATGCATTTGACTGAAGGCTCACAGAATCTAATAGTGAAATAGCAGAAGTGACTTCTGCATATGGACAGAGATGCTCTGTAGAAAGAAATAAGTGGCTACTACTATTAGGTGTGAGCTCGAATGTTGCTTCGCAATCCTGTGACTGATTCTCAACTTGCTCACATTCAGAATAATTTCTTATTCCAGGAATAACTTTTAAGTCCCTGTGCCTTCTGCTGAGAGGGCAAAAGTGTGTTTGAGTGAATCCTGTCACTTGAAGGTGTGATAAACACTGCAGAACTCCAGCAGACTGATAAGCGTGTTGATTTTGCTTACGTTCCCTCAAAATGAAATGTTCTGCCTGAGAAAACCACCATATTTCTTCTCTTGGCCCTCGGCCGCTCTCTGGGGGTTGTGTACCTACGACCACTAAAGCTCATGTCAAATGCCAAGATTTGTATCCTAATGTTATGACACTGTTTTTCTGCTTTCATGTAACCTCCTGAAATCATGTGTGATCAGGTGCCAAATGAGTGACCTTTTCCCATTTGTCTTCCTCAGAGGGGGCTGTGCCAGTTCCAAGCTCTTCCCCCAGCTGTTGGGCCTAATAAAGCGCCACTGGAAAACAGCGTGTCACTCTCTCATCTTTTTGATGTTCCCACTATGCCTTTGTACTAGCTGGAGCGACAGCGGGCGTCTCTACATGCCAACAAGTCTCGAATAATCTAAATTAAAATGGCTAATCTTGTGATTAGGCCAGCCCTGTTGGGCTACGTGCACTTCAACGCATCTGCGTCTCAGCCTCTCCTTTTCTTTCTCTTTATGGTTATCAGTGGAGCCAAATGGCGCCAAAGGGATTTGGAGCAATTGTGTGCTGCCCTTGAACAATGTACATTAGTTTTTAGAGTAAAGTGTTGATCACTGTCTCCTTTGAGGCCATTGTAAATCTGCTTTCTGTCCGTGCCAAGGCATCTGCCTTTTTATTTGCAAGTTAGAGTTAATCCCCAAAAGGAGGCTCAGTCTTAAATAAAAACAGAGTTCTGTTTGGTTTGAGTCCTCGAGTTCATCTGGACTGTCTAAAGGATAGTGAGCCGAGGCCGCTGTCCCACACCCCACCTTCTGTGATCCCTGGGTGTGTTTCCTGCAAACACAGAATGCAAGTGTAAAGCTGCCTGCTGCATTTGTATCTAGAATTCAGTCTATTTGCATATGCATAGGATGAATCATTGTTGTCATTTTAATGAAGGGGGAGAACTCCCTCACAGGCAAATACCACAAAAAGAGACCATTTTGATGGCAGACATGCCTTCATGATCAGCTTTAATAGGCTATTTTACTGGGGAGCCGCATCGAAGTGGAGCGCATTAAGAAACAGCTTAAAGTGGCTCATAAACTGCTTGGATCCTCCAACGCTCCCTGTCATCATCATCATCATCCCAGACAGACAAAAAGCATTCCATTTTGAGTATTTTCTGCCCTCATTGTCTCCCCTCCCCAACCAGTCATTTTAGATTTCTGGAGGATGTTGTGTTGCTGATCTGGTTTGTGTGTTAACAGATCCTAATGTTTTTTTTTGGTCTTGTTTTACTTTAAATGAGCCTTCTGGAAAACTAGCTCACTGCCTGATATGGTAGATGTTTTCTGTCTGATGACATTCCTGACCAGCTAGACTCATTACCATTATTTTGACACCCAGTGCTTGTTAATATAAGTCCACACTTTAGAAAAACTAAAACCTTGTTGTGTTACTGTGCATTCCTTGGTTGCTCAGTCCAGGGTTACCTGAGGCTCATCATGCTATGAATGTACTACAAAAGGCACTCCATTTTTTGTGAAATATCCTTTACTGTGTTCTGCTAGAAGAGGGAATTTTGTTAACAGCTGAAATACCATTTTCATGGAAGAATTAATGTCTCCAAACTGCAGCATGCACTACTTCTTATATCATTGGTATTGTGCTCAATGTGTATTAAGTTGAACTTATCAAACTTAAAAATTGATGGCTTTTAACAGCCTGTAGTTTAATATTGAATTAGTCAGAGTAGCATAGGGGCCTGCTTGCCAAAAATCCAACACCTTTTAACGCCAACTCACTTTATCACTCACTGCTGTCCATGAAATCCAGATCTGATTCAACCATCTTTTTGGTCTTTCTCAGACATTTGTGTTTGTGCTGTCTTCAGCAATCTGCGCTTAGCTTATTTAGAAGCACAAAAAGAAGCAATGTGAATATAAAAAAATAATGAAGCATTACCATTTGTCATGTCAGAGGTGGGCAAAGGCTGAGACACAGCTACTTGGCAGCACCAGTGGAGCAGATTTCGGTTTTTAAACAAGAGTAACCATGTTGGTGGAAGGGGAGTAATAAGGGGCTTCCACTGAGGCTAGTTAAGTTTCTTTGTTAGCTTGCAAAGAGGCTGTGTGTAAAAACCTGCAACCATTCTTTTGAATAAAGCATTTGTTAGAGAGTTGATGCTAAAAGGCTGAAGTTATTTCTTAATGGCATTAATTAATTAACCAAAAAATGCTTGTTGGCAGAGATCAGTGCATGTTGGATAAAACAAACAAAGTGAAAAATAAAAAACCTTTTTAGGTCATGGTAAGATTTAGGTTTCATGCTAATGGAAACCCAAGTTTGTAAAAAACAACATTTATTTTATAAGAAATCAAACTGTTACCACTGTATTTATTGCTGGTTTAATGAGTTTAGTAATCAATGCTTTGCCAACTGGTGAGTGATGCAGACAGTTTGTGCATAAAATGTGATTGCTAGTCAGTGTGATTCGGGTCTGATAGCAATAGCGGTAGCAGACTGATTTGGATGGCAAATGAATGATTTTCTTTAATGATTTACCAGAGAAGGTCACCGAAACATGAACGGTGAGCAGCTCACTAGTTTGCATAGAACCTTTGATGTTGAGATGCTGATTTAATTTGACTGAATAAATCCTGTATTGACGCACACAGGTGTGCTTTTGCACTATTAAAGGTTAGCGGGGTTTGCACTTCATGAAGGCCAACAAGCCTTTGTGTTCCTAATCTGTGATTGATGGCAACCTCGCCTCTTATTTCCACCTCTGAGAGAAGGAAGCTTTATGATTGTCTGCAGAAGATTCATAATTTTTATTTTGAGCCTGGCAGTACCTAGTTTATTCTGGAGTGTTAGAGCATCTATGAAAAGACAAAGGGAAGCAATAACACACAGACAGTAAGCCCTGGGACATCTAATTAATTTTGTGCCTCAGGAATGAGCAGAGCGTGCACAACCAAGTGTTTACAAATCTGAACAAATGGGACAATTTGGGTTTCTGCTATCCAACATTTGGGCTATTAGGTAGATACATGATCTAGGTTCTTTTTTCTAAGGATTCACCGTATCATGGTTTGAAGTAAAATTATCCGGGTTTACTCAGTTTCCTGTTGTTTTGCATGACTTGTGTTCTGCCTTGAGAATTCTCGCTTTGTAGTTGTTACTTTCTTTATGACGTCTTGTTATCTTTCTTGTGTACATTTTATGACTTTATAGGCTTCAAAACATCTCCCCAATAGACTGCAGTTTAAAATAAGCTACCTAGCTAAAACTGGTACCATCAAAGACATGTTGATTAATGCCCGTTGTCCCGATAAATAAATGAATTAAAATAACGCAGCTGAGATCTCAGCCAGACTCATCACTTTCATTACAAACATTAACTGATGTGTTTACCAGCCGAGATTATCAGCCGTTGTAGTTTGCCTACTTCTATGAAAGTGTTTGAAAAGTCTTAGACTGTCCCTCAACTCATTTGCATTTTATAGATGCCATATTTTCATCTACACACTGTACTTAGAAGTTAATCTCCACAGGGGCTGGGGATGCGATAGCGACATCAGGCGTGCTTCAAAGATGGCAGCGTGCAAGTGTGGCTACCTGTGCGAGAAGATGCAAGCGTGTGAAATAATCACAAAACTCCATGACTTTCCAGGTTAAACCAACAAATGAAGTAACGAATATGTGTAATAATAGCACATCTGAAGCCTTAACGTCTTAATTCATTTATCACCTTTGTGTTCCAGGCAAAATGCTAACACTTTCTGTATGCGGAGTATAATAAGCAGCATGTGCAAAGGAAATGATGAGCAGACAGACTCTATTATACATTATTCAATCTTTTCTTCTAAAAATAGACCCCACCATCTGCTGGGCCCTTGGACTGAATCCCCGTGTACAGTACAAGTATTGTGTAGATAAATATCATTAGCCAGGAGATGCTGCTTTGTTCATCTTCTAATCCAACTGTTGTTAATTGGTAACTAAATGAGAGACTTGACCTTTGTTTAAACCTGTGTGTTGGAACAGTACCTGCATGCGTGCTGCTGTCTGCGTCCACGAACGAGAGCGAGCGAGGAAGGGAGAGAGACGTGAGAAAATGAATGATGCCAAGCTATAGAAGAGGCTGAGATGAGGAGAAATGGAGGGAGAGGGCAACTTTTCACTCGGCCCCCATCCAGCCTGCATATCAGCTGTCTGTTGAGCTTTTTCAAAGGCAATTTATTTTTAGATATTTCAAAAACTCATTTGAAGGCGATTTTCACTTTATGGCTGCAGCCCTCGCCTTCAGCCTCCTCCCTCTGCGCCAGTCTTACCCCCCTCTCATGTGGCTCGCGATGTGTCGCAGAGCCCATTCCTTGGCAGTCAGCACAGTTTTGATTTAATTCTGAGGGCCATCTGTAATCCCCTGTTGGACACAGAGGCCTGTAGCCCCACACACCACACCTCTCTATCTCACTCTCTATCTGCCTTTCTTTTTCCCTCAGCTCTCTCTGGACCCTACCTTTTCTTTCTTCTTCACTCTCCGCGGCGCCCCCCCCCACCCAGCCACCCAGCCACCCCGTGGCTCTGCCGCCCCACTGTGGGACTGTCAACACATCTCAGACATGCAGGGATAATGGGATTGCAGAGCATCAAAGACTTACTGCAGGTATTCATCGAAAAAATACGTTAGACAGGGAACCATAACAACAACCACAATGCACTGCTGTTCAGCGTTGTTGTGTTTGTGTTTAAGTAATAAGTCATGTTTCATTGAACACTCCAAGGAGTAATCATCTTGTAATGCAAATGCACATTACAGTTTGGCAGTATCATTGCTGAGAGCACATTAAAGGTGCTGTCTCCATTATATTGATCTAATTCACCTAAATAGATTTCTTCACATAATAGTTCTTCATTTCTTTCTTAAAAAAGTTTGTTTTCAACATGTAGAAAAAAAGGTGGATTAACTGAAAAGACTGCAGGAATGATTAATGTGCAGATTATGTAGACAGAAAGTATTGTTTGTATTTATGTTCGATGTCTGTCTGCTTGTGCAGTTTCTTTATGTTCATGACTTAACTTTTAACATTTGTTGGCATGTGAACATAAAGAGGAAAACTTGCTTGACAATGTTGTAGCTGAATTGACTCTTTTAAGAACATTCTTGACTTATTTTGTCTATGAGCTGTTGATCAGAAAACTAACATCAGAAAACTTTCATATCAGCCTATCAGCCAGACAGTGTATCAAAACAGTACCTCTAAAATATAAATCTAGCACTTTATTGTAGAGAAAATGCCTCTAATCAACATGGATTACACACTGTACCCATCCAACAACAACAGCTTGCAATATTTTTGGTACAAGTGAAGATGCTGAGGGTGTCCACAGGCAATCACAAGAACTACACCCTTGTTGTGCATCTACCTGTGGTGTTTTTATCACATGTACAACATCGCTCTGCCTTGTAACAAGATTGATTCCTCGTGCAAATGTTAAAATAGGAGCTCCTGGTGCTTGAAACGGAAAATGTCAGTGTTCTGAACTCACACAGAAGTTCAGCGAGCACATAACTGCTGCTGGAAAGTTACACTAGCTTGGTGGAAATATCTTTCCTGGACATTGCTCTTCACAGGCTGATTGGAACTTACCCTGTGAGTGTCTGGCTGTCAGGGTAAAGCAGTTTGGCGGTCGGTTGACTCTGTAAGCTCTGGTCAGAGATAAGCACCTGGCTGGAGAGCTTTTCCATTTCCTCCCAAAGCACCCAATCAAGTAGTGGCTGCAACTCAGCACTAAAGAGACCTAAATACTCCTCGCTCTTCCTGTCTCCCTCTCCCCTGTGGAAGTTTTCCGACTCTCTCGCCTCCTCTCTGTCTTTCAATCTCTCCTTTCAAACTCTTGCTCGGAAAAAGCTCTCTCGCTCTGTCTCATTCTTGCCCCAAAGAGCTTCGGTTAGCCTTATATCATCCAGTGCCTATTAGGGGTCACACTGTCACTGTCAAATATTTTATCATTTCACCAATACTCAGCCTTCCTGTACCTTTTAGTGGTCAGAAAATATCGAGTTTATGACAAGAGCAACCAATTTAATCCCACTTGTGGAGATTGTGGATATCTGACCAGCTTTGACTGACTGTTAAAGGGGGGCAGCACAGGTTTGTGACACTGCTGTGTATGTTAATTACAATGATCATGGACCACAGTGGCTGTAATCCTTCATACCCTGATTCAGGTATAAATGTTTCTTAAGCTTCTGAATTTGTGTCTTTATCAGTTCTTGCATAGTGATAGATTTTTAAAATGTACTTCAAAAAAGGCAAAAACTCTTTTATCACATGCACAAGTTCACCAGAAAGACCCACCAGCCCATGAGAATTACCAACTGTAACTCCTATAAATAAAAAAAGTGGGCGATTTGTGGAGGATTTTAAGGCTTTGAGGTAATTGAGATATGGATTATGCAGAAGCTGCTCCAGCTCAATATCAGTCAGATGGCTCAGTGTTATTTTTATTTGTAAATTGAGTATGAAATGCCATCTGATGTTTTCAGAAATGTTTGGCCTTTACACATAATTGCAGTGAATGAATTGATGAATGGAGGAAGTCTTTAAATAAGCTCTTGCCAAAGTCTGCTTTTTTTATATTTTATTTGAATTTTTATATCATTCCGCTAAACCATGATGCCCATTAAACCATAAAGCCCCATATATGGTAACTACATTGATAAAGAATTTAGCTATTTTTTGCCAAGTTTCCTGTAAATTAGTTGGCAAAACAGATATGGTTTAGGTTCGAGATGTGCAAGTTTCTGCATATATATTTATAATTATGTTTTCATTAGTGTATAATCACCTGAAAATAAAAATTTCTTTTTCTTTATTATGTTAAAATGAACAGGTGGGCTTTTTTATTGAATTTGTCATGTTGTAAAGCCCCATTTCTACAGTAGCCCTTAATGAACAAACCAAACACTGGCTCCAGGGAGGGTTTTTCCTGTATTTATGCAAGTTTCCCCCTCACAGAGGGCTTTCCTGCACACATTTGAAGGGTAAAAGTGTTTAGTTGGCTGCAATCTTAAACCTCACAGCTAGATGCCACTAAATCCTATGAACTGGACCTTTTAGATGAGATGCCTTATACTTAATGATGTTTTTCAACTTTCAAAAATATTCAAATTACCTGTTATCTAAAATGGAAATTAAATCCCATGATATTTATTGCCCTCTGTCTTGATTTGAATTTAAGACGGACATAGCTCTTTTTACCCTTTTGGCTGCATGTCCCTCATCACTCTGTCCCCGTCCCCCGTCTCTCTTTTTTCTTTCTCTTTCTTTTTCTCAACGCGGACAGGTGTTGGCTTTGAAAGTGCTGAATCAGCATTGCCGATGATAGGCTGGCTGGATACTTTGTCTTGCATGTGACCTTCGCCGCTCCTCTGATGTCCATAACAAATTGCCCCAGGGTATCAGCATGATCATGCAGTGGCAACACAGCGAAGGAATAACAAGCTTAACCATGCTGCATTTTGTGTGTGTGTGTGTGTTTGTGTTTGTGTGTCGGTACTGCAGCTAGACACTTTTTAATTACAGTCCAGTCTTTCTTTTCGGGAAAATCCAAATGTGCTGCACATTTCAATTCATGCCTGTGAGACCCAATAAACTGACCCTTTATTTATTAAGTACTTTCTGCATGTGCAAACATAGCTGTGTCAAATCACAATTATTAATTACTGAAATGCCTATAAAACCTACATATTTGAGTTTCTGTGGCTGTAGGCACAATTTTAAATTACAGGTGTGCACATTCATGATTGACTGTCACCGTACCTATTTTTGTTCCCACCAGTACAGTAGCCAGTGGCCCCAGTTATTAATGTGTTTAAATATGTGATTCATTGAGTGCAAATGGCCTATTGGTTAAACTGTAAGTGGCTGTGTCATCCACAAGTGCTGCAGGGTTGTAATTCTCACTCTGTTCAATACACACTCTTGGTCCTTGATGAACAAGCTGGTCTGGACGATTTGCTGCAGAGGCAGGATTTTATAGTGTGTATGTGTGTGTGTACATGTGAGAGTGCAGACACATTTAGTAGTTAGCACAATTATGTGCATGTGAGAACGATTGCACATCCAAACCCCATTGATGGGATCTCTGCCTGTGTTTTGAATCATTAACCCACCATTCAAACTTGCTTACACGTACAGTAGTGAAGCACTCACACACTGCTGGTCCTCCTATCCAGACTTGATAGGCTTTTTCATAGTCAGGGTCACTCACATGGACCTATGAGGCCCCATCACACTCTGAGCTCAGCATGATAGATGAGGGCTCTTATTGTTGAGCCAAGCTAGCTCGCAACCCTGGCCCCGAACCCACCTCAACCCCCCCAAATCTGAGCCACACATACATATGCTGCTGTCGCAGCACTGAATTGGCACACACTCTCATAAAGTTCCAAGGGCATCGATTTAACTCTGCTTCATTAATATGTATTGGAAATTATTTTCCACTTTGTTAAGGCAAGTCTTGCTTCCCTGAAGGTTAGGTCCAGTGGGAGTGAGCACACGTACAGTTTGAGCTGTGCCAAATACAGTAGATTTGTAGTAATCAATGTACATGCATGTTCAGTTCTTGCTCAGCAGAAAGGGAAAATGAATTAAGCCTCTTGCTACTCAATAGCATGTTGTTAAGGTTATGTTCTCCATTGTTAGGATCCCAAAAAGTTTGGCAATTACATTGGCACCCCAGGATTGATATTTCAGGAGAAGCTGCTGGTTCATGAATGTTGAATTTACAGTCAGTAAAACTTCAACTCAGACTTCTGATGAGCTCTCAGAAACATATTCAAAACAGTGTATTAAAATTTTACATTTAAATACTGTTGTTCACAATTTTTGACTCAGTCTAAGATGAGGTGCCCAGAGTGAATAAACAAAGGATTAGAAGTGGATTAGACTTCATACAGCCAATGTTGGGCCATTAAAAATGCTGTCCTCGGCTGTACATTATATCAGCTGATGTTAATTTTTGTAAAGTCTGCTACGACAAAGAGTTTTGCTTTCGTTTGTTTATTCTTGAAACCACTACCTGTAGTCAAATTAAGATTTTTTGCAAGTGACAAGACAGATCACTCTGTTAAAGTACCAAAAACTAGTTCAGTCTTAGTTGTAAACAGATGTAAAATCGAAATAAACCAGCTGATTTAATACAGGAGAGTCTATGTTGATGGAGAGTCCTAATTTTTTGTCTTAAGTAGTTTGTGAAAATCAGATTATGTAAAAACCAGTGTGTTATGACTGTTTGAAAATTTTTTATCAATCTTTACGTAAAATTTTAAATAATCTGCTCTCAACTTTTTACAGGTTTAAGTTACAGGTTGTTGAAATTAGGTGAGTTGTTTTAACATTACTGATTCATTTAATAGCTAGTTTCAACAAAAATCTACATTTTCAGTGTCAGCATGTGATTAAAGATCTGAACTAAATCTTTGTATTGTAATTATGATGAAAGTTCAACTTCATGGAAATCAGAAGGACTCAAAGATATTCGGATTTAATAAGTGAATCTGACTCCGGATTTAGATTTGATAAACTGTTACAGAACCCCAACTCTGCTCCTAAAGGACTAAAAACGCCTTTGGAGAGACAAACTCTTTAATTACTTTGTTGTCAAGGTTTCCAATATATTACAATCAGAGCGGCAGTACAATAACAAGTTCATTAAACAGGTTAAACTTCAAACTATTTAGTACTGTAATGTTCAAATTAATTTTAAACAAAACCCCCGTAAACCACCGCAGGTGTTTAATGTGACATATCGTGTGTCTAATAACATCAATCACTCTCTTCTAATAATACACCTACAGCATGTTGTAGGCCCACGGCTCCCCAGCACTCTTAATTCTTTGTCTGATTAGCGCTAATCTGTGTGTGTGTGTGCGTCTGTCTGCGTGTGTGCGCAAGTGTGTTTCTGAGTGTGTGAGCTGGGCATTGTTTCTTAATAGGGCATAATATCGGCAGCTCTGGCACAAAGCTGGTCTCGTTGGGGAGCTGGTGACACCCGCGGCTGATTTGATTAAAGCCAGTAGATTCTTTTCTAAGGCTGCTCATTATACATCAGCCAACCAGGGACCCAGTGACAAGACCACTTAGCATATATAATAGCCAGGTACTGTGAGATTTAGGTAAAGATTAATGGAAAGGTGGAGGGAGTTGAGAAGTTTAAAAAGAGAGATACAAAACTTTCCATGAGATGACTGAACCCATGTTCAAGACTTAGCAACTATTAATGTCATTCTTCATCTTTACATTTAGTTTTCCCTAAAGGTATTATAGACCTCTTGTTGATGAAATGTCAAGTGTATTTTTAATGTGGCCCATGTTTAAAATATGGGCCTTGGATAGATTAATAGAGACCCACCCCCAAATCACAGTTTCTACTCCCTGGAGCAAATGAAAACACAGCAACGCTCATTAGCATTATGAATATACTCCCAGTTGTCTGAAATTAATCCACAGAAAACGCCATTTAATTTTTCAAAAGAGCAGGAAATGTTGGCCTCTATTTAAATTGAAAATATCATAATGAAAGATTTTTACTGCAAAAGGCATCACACACATTTACACACACACACACACACACACACCCCAATGAGCGGGCTCATATATAGAGAAGACGATTCTCCCTCCACATCCTTTAGAAATAAGAGATTTAAATGGAGGTGTCAGCACTGGGAAGATGGATAGGTCTCAGTTAATGTGTTTTTTTCTCACTCTGTAGGAATTAACTCCTCTTCTCAACTCTGGCTCACCCGGGACGGCAGAGTAATGAACCCTAAAAGGAAAACGCTGAGCATGTTTATCTTTTTTCCAGTGTCTCTGCTGCCACAAACTCAAATTCCTTGACTCAACCCGTGACTTATTAAGGGGCTCAAAGCTCAAGCCAATTTCCCAAACATATTCTCCATCTCCTATTTACTCACAGGTGTGTGCATTGACGGGGGAACGAGGGCTTTAGTGTATATAGGTTACCATTTGTGTATGGCATGTGCATTATTGTGCTGCAGTGCAGTGGGGGAGTGTGTATATATGGTATGTGCACCCTGGGAGCTTTACTTGCCTTATAAAAGAAAAAAAATGGAGTGTGTTTTGTTAGCATTGTATCTTGTGTTCTACTTTTCATCAGGAGAGAAGTCCTCAGAGCTCGGTGATGTTGCTAAAAAATCTTGAATCTTCTTTTGTTTTCCAGGATTTGGAATTATTATTTCAATTGTGGGCATGTAAAGAGACTAAACATGATCGAAACATTTATATATTGAGTTTTAGTCTTTATCAAAATGGATCCTGGCTGTCTGATCCAGCTATGCAGTGTCATGATCAGATGGTCCGCTGATGTAGAGCATGCACACCCATGTTTGTTTCAGCACAGAAACTGAAAGTCTGCTCACTATTTTATCTGCTCCTACTGACTGTGTTTCTTGGCAAAGCATGCGGCTAAATTCTCCAGTTTGTGCTAGTGTCATAAAGACTGACCAAACAAATTATAATCTGCACAATGTTATGTCCAACTCCTATAAACAGAGGAAATATCTCCTCGATAAACACAAAGCGAGAGCACAGATTGGTGTGGAGAATCCCTCTCTTAATGTCATTGTTAGACTTTCTCTGCAGTCTGTAAACTGTGGCACCAACATACATATACAGTGTATTGTTACCGTACATCACACAGCTTATTGCACTGTTATGACAGAGGACAGCTAATGTAGCAAGCTTTCATCATAAAATAAACATAATTTTTTAATCAAAAAATAAGGGGTTAGTCCACCACACATCATGAAAAAACAAAAAAATCTAGCTGCCTTGTTTTACTGTCCAAATCAGTCTGTGTTTAAAAGTGCAGAGATTGTCAGTGTTAATGTCTTGGTTCATAAACATACCATGTTTTGATGAAACCCAGAAGACCCAACCTCAAAAACTGAGGGCCTCTCCTCCCGACCCCTCCTGTAAAGAGGGGGTCCCGTTATAGATGACGCAGCCCCACAAGGCAGCGCCTCACTGGGCTTTTGTCCTCTGTGTCCTGCCTGGATATGATCCTCCGCTTGCCTGCCTCTTTTCTATCTTAGCTTGACATCCGTGACAATTAATTCAAGCCTAGGGGAGAGGATGCAAAGGACATGTGCAAGGGCACAAATGAACTTCAGAATACATACATAAAGGCTCAAACTGTGCATACATACAGCACAGATGCACAAAAGTTTCACTAACAAGACCCCTTTTGTGAATTATTTATCATATAATACACGTCCCTAGTCAAAGAATGACACATTTGCACAAATATTCAAATTAGAGTCATGAAGGTCATTATGCATTAAGAGTCAATATTCTCAATATGTTGTTTGCTGTAGTACAGATTGTACTGTCTGTAAGATCCTGCCAGATCTTGCAGAGTTCATGCCACAAGAAAATGATCATTAATAAATATTTTATGAAATTATATCTAATGATTTATTAATATATGATAGTATTTTTGTCTTTTTGATTAATTCTTTTAACACAAGATTATGTTTTATGGGATGCCATGTCTCTAGAGACAAGTGGAGCTGAATTTAACTGAACATCTAAACATCTCCTTCAACCTAATTACCAGGAATTAAGTTGGCACTGTAAGTTTCTGCAACTCCAGGTTTGTTAAAACTTAACATTTTTTTATGTAGTTTATGGTCTGTTTAGGCACAAAAAACCCTGGTTATGGTGAGGAGAAGATCATGTTTTGGTGCCTGGTTTGGGATATCGCAAAAACTCTTGCCAAATCTGCATCTCTTTGCACATGTAAAATTACACATAATTAACATTTTTCTTAGCAGCCAGACTATCTCCCCACACCTTCCCCCGCCCCTCCCCACTCAGCACTAAGTCCCACATCTTTTCTCTGTTTGCAGACACATCAGATGGATATTGATGTTAATTAAGCAGCTTCTCGCTAACGAGTCAGGCGCTCAGCACTATCTAACCATCAATTAAAAATGTGTAATGTGCCCACTGAATAATCTTTCTTTGGACAAGATATCTATCCATCAATCTGTGTCAGCTATCGAAAGGTTAGTAATTAATAGCTTCTACAGGTAACTATAAATAATGCAACAGGGTTGAAGCCAAGCTGCCTGCTGTGTAACCAGACTGATGGATCCACTGCAGAGATTATCTGCATGTCCGTCCCATGTTTGGCTAAAGCTCTTTGCTCAGCTCTGTCATGGTTGGTAGACTATACGTTGCGTGTGTGTGTTTGTGTGTGTGTGTGTGTACTATTGTTCTGAAAAACTGTCTGTCTTACATTCACATTGTAAGCCAAAGATAAATCAATTTAAAGATAAAGCATTTTTAGATTCAGTAATCATCCAAAGAAAATCAATTCCACAATTCAGACTTGTCCAAGCAAATTCTTGCCTTTATACAGTTTAAATACATTCACAACTTCTTCCCACAAAAGCATTCTGGTTGTGAGAGTGTTTTCATAGTCACACACACCTGCTCGTCTAGCCATTATCACTTTTGCTGCTCCCAACAACTAGTATCACTGGAATTTGTACCCATCAGAAAGTTGTTGGTTGTTTTTTTTTCGATTTCTTTTGAACACTGTTTCTGCCTGCTGAACACAAGCGATCCTAAAAATTAAATTAAAACATTCATCCACAAAAGCCCTTCTTACTGAAGCAATATTCCCCTCTCACTGCACTGCTGTGGTACGTGGATGTGTCATGGCCAGAGTGAATTTTAGAGGATGATAGCTAGACTCTGAGCCTCTATTTGATTTTAATCCATCTCCCTCATCAAAGATCAGCCCCTCTGATTGCTTTGTGCTGTGTTTAACAAGATTAAGCCCCATTTTCCTCTGTTAGACATGAAGATTGTGCTAGATACGGTGCTTAGAGATTAATAGGAACTGCTGCATACTAGCCACTATGATTTGGACAAATAAAGTCATATCAAACCTGGCATGTTTTTTTTTTCAGACATTAGGACTGTATTAAAATGCATTTCCTGTTTTTGTCCTTGAGCACAAAAACTGTATACTTGCATTACACTCTATTCATGGAGAAATGGGGGATTTGGTTGCATAGTATGTGACTGTTCAGAACATAATGGATCCCATAAAAAGGCAGTTTTTGCTTGAAAGTGCCCCAAGATGGCAGCGAACACCCTCCCTTATCAAAAGTTTGCGTTTGCTTGATCCTGCTGCAAAACAACAGTGTTAGCCGCCTCTAACTCTGCATGTACAATTAACTGAAGTTGCTTTACATGATTAAAGCCCTCCAACAGCTGCCACGTGAGACTCTGCCAAGTCATTAAGGCATTTCACCCGTAAATTCAATTAAGCCAAAACTGGTGAATCAGCTTGTTCAGTTTGGACAGAAACTGTGAGTCAGATGAGCCTCATCAGAAAGGTACCAGCCCAATCAGTGTGTTGTGCATTGAAAGTAAAACTTTAATTCTACAGCAGCACGGCTCCTCTCTCATCTCATGTATATTTCCAGAAACAAATTTTATTCTGCAACTGAAGAGAAGTCAGGTATTTGCAGGCTTTGGTTTCCAGTTTAAAAAATCAGAATTAATGACCAGTGACAGCTCGGCAGTAATGCAGCCATCCATTCAGTTGAGGGAAGGTTCATGTTGAAGTCTCAGTGAAGGAGAAAGGTGTCAGCCACTGTACAGCTGCCATGAAACCATTTCTGTCTCAAGCAAATCCAGCTCTGGCCTTCAGCTGCTGTCGGAAGAATAATTATTCACCGTTAAAAGAGTACAGCTGATTCTATTGGGTCTTTGAAAGAGAGCATTGTGTACTGCATGTGATGCTGGCAGCCGAAGAACTTACTATTGCTTAATATTATTGTTTGTAATAAGCAAATAAAATACACACAAAACATGTTGTGTAGATAAATAAGCTTTTTAATTAGATACCCATCCAAATAGTTTGTGAAGAAAGAGTTCCTTACAATACACAATAACAGCACTCCATCCACTGCTTTTTGTGTTGCAGAAAAAAGTTTGTTGCTTTTCTTGTCGCTCACAGCACAAAACTCTGTGTAATCACTGAATTAATAGCACTGAACAGCAACCATATAAACTCCTTGTCTGTATATTATTGTCAGTTTGTTCAATGAGACAGGAACAATGAGAGGCCTCATGGGACAAGTTAATGTAGCTGCATAATGTCTTATTAACAGAGAAGTTGCTTTTGTTAGAAGTAAATATTTAGAGAGTGTTAAGAGCAGGTAATTTTGCGGGGAAATAAATGGACAAAAACAGTAACATTTAGCTTGACAAGTGCACTCGGAGCTTCTAACTCTGTCCTTCAAGCTCTAGCAGGATTACAATTTTTTAGTAATTTGCATTCTAGCTGACCTGTATTACATGTGATTTCAGAAGCAACCAAGTGAATTCAGGTGAAAACAGCTGCATGTGTGCATAGATGCTCACTAATTCATGTACAAAGAAAACTTATCACGCAAAACCTTTGAGCCTGGATTTCAATGGGACATTGACTCTGATACATTTCCTATCTACAGTGTCATGTTCCCTTTAGTAAACCTTGAAATCCTGCAAAAGTATAAAAATTGGTTAAAAAAAAAAAAGTCACCAAGTAGCCCAAATTCCAGCAGCTCAGATACACAACAATCACTTGTGTTTCACCGGTGCATGTAAACCAGCAGAATCTGCAGCGTCCAACCTGCAGTAAACTGTTAGAGAGTAAACTGCTTTTTGCTTAGTGTCAAAAATATCCTTTTGAAGTTCACATTTGCTGTATTGTAAATTCTTTTGTAGAGCATAAAAATAACAAGCATAAACATATTGTCAAAGGGCTTCAGTGTGCACATTGAAGAAGACTTTTGATGAAACATTTATTCTTGTTACTCTTCCGCATTACAGAAATAAAAAGCTGTACTACATTTGAACTTCAAAACTACAATTTTTGACACCGAGTGCAAACCAGCCTTCACCATCAATTAGTTGTAGTCGGTGGAGTTGCGAATGTGAGTCTATTACAATCCACACTTCGTTTCATCCTCGTCTTCCATTTCTTAATTCTAGTCAGGCGAAGAATCATATTGGATTTTTTGACCGCAAGACTTTAACGCTTCACATTACAGACACACGTCCTGTGTGTTTGTCGAGTGGCTTGAGTCACTCAGGGATAAAAAGCACATGAGACATAAACAAGAGGTTCCCGTCTGTGAAAACCTAACCACATATTGGTTTACACTGTACACCCGTGGTTCTCAAAATGTGGGGCAGGTCTCACTGTGTGGAGGGGCACAGAGCCACTGCAGGTGGTGTGTGAATTACCAGAGTCGAAGTAATGATTCATGTAAGGGGAATATTGCTATTGTGCTAACCTGTATTTGGAAAATTCACTCTTTATTATTGATTGCTGTCTTTATCATTGCTAATGAGAAATGAAAATTTATGGGTTGTGGGGGCATGACCTTTTATTAGCTTTTGAAGGGGGGCATGTCAGAAAAAGTTAGAGAACTACTAGCTAAATTTTGTTTTGCAAGTCCCATGGCTGTTTATGACTTCCTGAATGTGAGATGTAAGAAATCCTGAAAACACAAATGCCACCACATGTGGACGAAATAAATATTAAGGTCTCTTTTTAATTCAACAAGGGAAACTTTGCAATGATGAACTTGAACAGAAACGTTGTTTTTTTTTCGGGCTTTACCGCATTTTTGCAGCCACAGGCTATGACTGCAGTTGCCTGGCGACTCGCTCCTCATACCACTCCCCTCATCTCTGACCCAGAAGCCCCAGCAGTCACAAAAAAAGGATTGGCTGAGATTACTGTGCTTCGACGCATCAAAAACGACCTGCCCAGGGGCAAATTTGATTGGTTAAAACACGGCATCCGTGGCTATTTTCCATGTGGAAGAATGGAAGCCCACAGCAATGCACCAGCGGAGCAGGTTCATAATACATATTTATACCTGCAGTCTGCCGAGCATTTATACATTTACACTTTTCATTTATGTGTTGCTTCTTATCTACTCACCCCTGGCTGTGTTTCTCATTTATGTGGGCAGATTTGCCTTTTGTGTATTTTTATTATTATCATATTCAATTTTTGCTGCTCACCTTGTGGAAAGAATGCTCCAGGGAATTAATGATAGAAGCAGGTGGCAAAGAAAAGGAAAGTGACGGCCCCATTAGCAAACTTTTGGAAGACTTCTTATACATATTTTTTTATTGTATTGTTAACAGAAACAGAGATGATATTTACTCTACTGTGTGGTAACTCTGATATCGCGTTGCAGTTTATGAAGTAGACATACTGAGCAAAGACAAGAGATTTTACCCATAAAACAGTACTAAAGTGAAGTTAGGTCGGTATACTTGCATTAGCTTATCATCTCAATATTATCTATGTCTCCCTTAAACACATATATGCGTCCATGATAATTGCCAGGATCCCCTGACCCCTGATCTGCTCCCTGTAAAGGTAAAATAGAGCCTGAATGGCCAAAGTCTTAAATCATGCCTCTATTAAAAAAGACAAGGGTCATTTGGTAGCCATTTTTTTGAATGAGTTGTAATTATACACAGATATGATCATTGCTATTTCCACTTGATTCATGACCTGTGAAACGATCCCTCTCTGGGTGTAATTCCATTGCTAATTATCGAGAGTTGAGGCGGGAACAATTATGAACTGTGCAATTATTAGTCAAACTGAATGTACTGTAGAGCAATATTATTCCTTTTTTTGTTGCTGAGAGAATCTCAAAGGCCCAGGCCGAGTGATTTGCAGCAGTATAGCTTTTTGACTGACATCAAATCCCACAATGGCGAACAATGCTGTAATGGCAATGGAAATCTTTGCAGATACAATTGCCTGCCGCCATTATGCACCAGGGCCTCTTTTTGCTTTTGTAGAGAAGACACAAAATTGCTGTGTTATTATCTAACCGTTCCCCTCCTCCTCTCATCATCTCCTCCTGAATAAAGTTGCCCTGAGAGCGAGATAAGCAGAGAGTGGAGAAATACTCAGAGGTTTTTTTATATATATATAAATATATATATCTACCTAGAAAAACCTGTGTTGGTTGTTAGGAGGCGTGATGAGGGAAGTGTGCGTGTATGATGTGTGCGCGTGTTTGTCTGTCTTGTCTGTCTATATATCTGCAGAACGGAGGGGGGGTGGGGGTGGGTGGGGTGGGGGTTTGGAGAAATGTATTTGGGGCCGGTTCTTTAGCCAGTGATCCAGTGGAGATTGAAGGGATTTCCTGTTCTGTATGTCGCCTACACAGTCAACCCCTCCCACCATTCTCCGCTGTCGTTTACCTTCGTACTTGACCCTGAGCCTATCCAAATCCTCTCCCACTCCTCTTCTCACTATTCGCAGTCTCTTTCCCTCCCACACCATCGCTATTTTCTCCATCCATTACTCCCTCCCATCATCATCCGTCTGTCTGCTTTCCTGACTCCTCAACTCTCCTGCTGTTTTTCTACTCTTTACTCCCTTGATTTTACT
Organism: Acanthurus lineatus; assembly: GCA_029814665.1. Classification (NCBI taxonomy): domain Eukaryota; kingdom Metazoa; phylum Chordata; class Actinopteri; order Acanthuriformes; family Acanthuridae; genus Acanthurus; species Acanthurus lineatus. The sequence continues at coordinate 10,920,168 of JAPZDV010000015.1, forward strand.
TGTCTCTTTCCTCCTTCCAATCACCCCTCCTCCCTCCCTTCATCCTTTTCGTTTCTTTTTTGAGGTAGTCTATCCACACCCCAAGGGAGAAGTATGGGTCTGATGAACACGGAGAGCCCGGAACAAATCAGTCTATCGATTTGTCGACGTATCCCTCGCTCTGCCCCTCTGATCGTCAGCAGAAAACAAAGTGTTTATTAAGCGAAACCTTCCCAATCTCCTTCTACCCACCCCACCCCACCCCACCCCACCCCACCACCTCCCTGCTCCACTATCATCCTCACTTGGTAATGGAGAGCCTGTTTCTGGGACCTGTCCACCCAGCTGAGACTTGTCGTGTCTCCCAATTACATTTCTTTAGCAAAGTCGCACCTGTCAGGGTTCTTAACTTCTGCATTTCTTCACCTCCTCGCTTACCCTGTCCACCTCTACAGCCAATTTAAAGTTGGCCTGTACTATTCCCGAAGAGACAGCACAGAGCCAGCTCTTATTTATGACGATGCACTAAAGCAAAGTAGAGCCACAAGAAGGAGAGTGACGTGGAGTAGAGCGGAGTGTTTATCAGTCATCTGCAGTCTATGGGGCTTAAATTGGGCCTGAATTTTGTTCGGAACGATTGCATTATGAGTTCTTCTGAAAGGTCTGAATTTGATTGAAATGGAAAGCAGTGCCGTCTTGCTCTGAAAATACATCACTGCTGATTAGATTATGAAGAACTGCAGGGGTGGAAGGGAGGGTGTTTCGGAATGGTGGCAGATATGAGGGTGAAATGCAAGCAAAACGCACTGTGCTAACAGTCAAGTGGGAAGAGAGAGGAAGCAGGAGGAATAAATAATGGTGCCGGCATGAGAAGAGTTGAAAAATTCCAGCAACTCTCAATCTTTCCCTCTCTCTTTCCCTCTCTGGTTGGAGTAACCTCATATTGATACGGTATTAGCTGGAGTCAGAGGTTCTGCAGCAGAGCAGCCCGCCTTTCCTTTGACAGACAGACAGAATAGATCCATGCCATTCCCAGCCACGGGGCTCCCAGGCCTCCCATAATCAATCAGCCATTAATGGAGTAAGTGGCTGTGGAAGGATATTAAATGTTAATTGCTGTAAGGTATTGATAACACCCATTGATCTCCTAGATAATTGCAATCAGTGAAAACAAAGATACATTATTTGAGACTAAGCCCCTTTTTTCTAGAAGCCAGAGCTAAACAATGATAAATGGACGTATGGATGAGATGTGCTCTTCTTGTGCACATTTAATGGTTGTACATACTCACAGGAATATTTTACAGCAGCTCTAAATTAGTTGCATTCACCTGCAAAGGTTGAGCGGTGTGGTATTAGCTTGTTAATTCAGATTGACAAGCTTTTTTATAAATTTTTCCCCATCAATCAGATTCCTTTTAATTATTTTCACCTGATCGAATCCTGTTTGACAAGGAGAGATTTTCATTGATGTTTTAGCCCTTTATAGCAGTAAAGAAAGATATTGTTGCTGCATTTTCAATTGTATTGAGAATGAGGAAGAGTGAAGACATCCTAGTCTTCATAAAGTGCAGATTGCAGGCTTACTGGAGACCACCATCAAGTCTTAAGTGCCTTAATTCTGACTTCTGATAAGTCTGTCTAAGAACACAGTAATCTGAAAATGAAAGAGAAAAAAAGAATGAAAGTTAAAATTGCATCACTGTGGAATTTATTTTCAGACTACACATCCATATTATCCATTATTATTCCATATAAACCTTAACTTAACCTTGAAGGTAAATTTTTGAAGTTGTGGAAAAACTTACTGGTTTTGTGTCTCAACCCTTTTCTCTTAATTCTATCTCATTTGCTTCCCCGTCGCAGCCTGTGTGTCTTTTTTAGATGCTGTTTGCAGTTGCTTTGCTGGGAAAGGTCTGTGTCCACAAATGACTTGTTGGGAATAGAAGGAGACAGCAGCATCAGTCAGTTCATTATAGATTAACCCCTCGCTGGAGCGTGAGGTCGATCAGAGAGCAAAACAACAATCTACAACCTCCAATCAAAGGAAAAGCGCCGAGACTTGGTGTTTGCACCATTTGTGTGTGCACATGTGCATGTAGCTTATTGGCCCGTGTGTGTGTGTGAGTGCTTGTGTGTATGATGAGGTAGAGGCCGGGTGGTGTGGATAGAGAATTGCGGCTACTCCCAGGCCACCTGAGAGGGATTGGCGGGCCCTGGCGAGGCGTCTTGTCAGTGTGCCTGTTGAATAATGCATGGCCTGCGAGCAGTTGGGCTCTCTAATACCACATGACTCTGAGACACCCCGCCTAAGATCAATAACACTTAGAAGCTGCTTTATAATGAAGGAGACACTAAAATTCCATCATCAGGCAATTAGTTGAACTCTGCCACCCATTCCTCGCCCCCTCTTCTCCCATTTCTCTCTAGCCACGGCACAACACTGGACACATCGTTTGTAAGGAGGGAGCACTGAGGAGACAGGTGCTCCTTTTTGATGGAGTGTTTCTTAAGGTTTGATGAGGAAATTTGTCAAAGTAGTTTGCTTTTTTTTGACACCAGAGTTTAAGGGTTGAGGGTTGGGATTCCTCTGTGGAGGTTTTTATTTTTTTTGCTAAGAGGAAGGGAGAGAAAAAGTTACAGCAGGAGTGTTAGAAAAAGAGAGCAGGTGTCCACTACGTGACAGTTTTGCTCGCTGGCTTGACGTTTTCTCTTATCCCCGTTGCAGTAAAGCCTGGGGCACATGCATTTCCACTTTTATTTAAACTCAGGCTACATGTCGAAAACATCACACTTAACTATTAATGCAGGGCTCAAAAATGTATCTAGACCAAAAAGTAAACTTTTTTAGTTGGTACTGCTGTGAAAGGAAGGGTTTGCAGTATGTGGTGGTCATTCACACATGCTTGCACATATATATACAACCTCCACTTCCAGCCCCATGCTGTGCAGCCTGTGTGAATGCATATATAATGACTGAATGGTCTCTGCAGAGGAGAGTGTTCTCCACTCTACTCCACCGGGAGGTCAAGGGTCAGGAAGCAATAATGCAGTGTAAATGTACTGGCATGGGATTTGGAGTTCATTAGAGGTCCATTATAGCCTTTGAGTGACATCATTCTCTCAGGGAGCAGGAAGAAAGGAGGAAATGTATGAATCAACATGAAAGGCCTGTGTTGTCTTTGGTAGAGGGTGATATGATGGATGATCTACAGTCGAGGGTTTTTTGTAAAAAGCTTGACATTTTAGTCCAGTATTGACCGTGAATAGCGCTGAATACATTTGGGACTTTGCGGAATAGTTGACTTATTGACTAATTGTCATTGTTGTAAACTAGCTGCATTGTTGTAGACTGATTGTTCATCTGTGGTTTTAGCACAGTGACAAAGCAGCGACAATGCATCTATAGCACACATGCAAATGGGGGCACCGTGGGTAATTGTTGCTGTAACAGGGTGCAGTTTTGGGGGCTAAAACAACAGAATTGCAGCCAGAACAAGAGTCAAAAAGAAAAATGGGCTTGAGTCCGATCAACAGTCTGAAAAAATGAATTTAAAAATGAGTTTGTGAGATCTTTATCTTTGTTACAACATGATAAATAAACAGAATTTAGGGTTTTGGGTGAAGGAAAGACTCACACAAACCAAGAAAGCAGTTGCATTAATATTGCAGTCAAAGAGTATCTCCAGCTCAGACAAGCTTGCTGAGGGTTTAATCTAATCAGATTGCATCTAATTTATAAAACAGACTCTCTAAGCCAGTCTAGAACCCTGCTATTTCACCTCTTCCTTGTAATGCAGGTTGTATTTTCAAGCAGGATCAGGTACAGTAACAATCCTCCATACAGTGCTCATTATTCATCTTCTTCTCTGTTTATTGGTGAGTGGTAGAAGAAGAGGTGGACAGGGAACAGTTAGGAAGACATGGAGTCATCCTAGGCAGCCTGGTTCTACAGGGGATCTCTTCTTTCCACTCTCTGGGTCCTGGAGGTCAAGATGAGGCCCCCTCTGTCAGTCTGGAATAATAGAATAATGGCATAATTAACTGGCAAGACGATTTCGCCCTGGGGACGAGCTCCGCCGCTCCATTAGAAAAAAACCGGGGCCTTGGTCCTGGCTGTAATTAGGTCTCCATGGGTTCTAATTGTCCTGCAGTTTTAGAGTTTAAATGGTAGCGGCATGGCAGAGAGGGATCTGCAGTGAGGAAAAACTGGACAACTTTCACGCACAGACACACTGAGGGTGTTCTCCTCTGTGCCCCAGATCCAATTAGGACTGTTAGAGTTAAGAATTAGATTGGGCGTAGTGTTTTTGTACAAGTCTGATGGACGTGAAATATTAATGTGACCTAATGTTTCAAGTGTTGAAATGGAAAAAGAATCACTGAAATTTTGATATAAGATTGGTTGATTATTTATCAAACAAAATACGGTCACTGTCTCCAGCTTTTCAGATTTGAAAGTTTCCTTTTCGCCGATGTTTAAATTGCTGTAATATTTAATATTTGGGGGTTTTGGATTGTTCTAGCATTTCTGGCACGACTTTAGATACTTCCAAGGTGCACAGAGTATAGATATCTCATATTTATGAGGCAAATATTAAATGGAAGCTCTGCTATTTCTGCCCTATTTTGCTGCTGTTTGTTTGTTGGCTTTAAAGATTAAAAAAGATAAAATGGTTGCTTCTGTGGGGTTGTTCGGACCTTTATAGTGTTTTAACACCTTTGCTGTGTTTTGCCTGTAAGCTTTCAAACTCATCGATCTGCTGCTTAAACCAGCCAAACTGAATTGTGTTTCACAGACACACAAGAAACAGCTCCTCAATACAACTCACATACAGTCACTTATTTCTTCTAAAAGCTGAAATTGGTAAATAATCAGCAGTGGTGTTGTGAATGTTGGTGTTTGAATGATGTTAATCTGTTGGTCAACACGTGCACACACACTGCATGCCATGCTAAAAACCTGTACATAGGGCTGAGCAGCTCTCCTGCCTGTTACCCCTCCATCACTGTCCCTGACACGTGGACATGTTATCTGGCTCTAGCAGGGTTCTAACACCGCAGAAGAATATGTGTCTGTAATAGTCTATTGACTCTCTGACGCTTTAACAACTGCCAGCTAGCTGTAGCTCCTCCACCCCACACACAGCTCTAACTGATCTCCCATTGAAAGAGATAGCAGTACATATTGGTTTTTCATACAGGCGCTTGCACTGTGCTCCACTGGATACAGAGCAGTGCCCCCCCTTCATTCCCGTTTCTGAGTTATTTGAATTTTCATCACCTCAATTGATCGAGGCTCTTTACTCAAGGGACAAAGATACAGACTAAATGACTATTGACTACCAAATGTTTGAAAAATGCATTTGTCAGACCACCAGTGCTATTGATGAGGTTGTATTAAAAAATGTATTTGAAGAATCAATGAAGAGGAAGGAGAAAGTCCATAGCAGTAGACCAGTGAGTGTCTTGCTCTATTATTCCTGCTCTCTCTCTCTCTCTAGCTTTGGTTGTATTCCTCTTTTTCTTTCCATCTTCTTTTGTCTCCCCATGCTTATGTGCTAACTACTGCTGGCGCATTGCAGTAAACTAGGGGAGGTAGAGTCGTAGGGTGTGTGTTGTGAGAGTGTGTGTTGTGTTGTGCGTGTGTGTGCAGTTGCAGCATCGACAAGCATCCGTGGGTTTACTGTCTCCATAAATCCCACTTACCCACTGCACACATGCACGCATGCACACGCTCCACATCCAGAAATACTGACCTTTTCTTACAGGTTTTTCTTTTTATCTCAGTGCAAAACAGTGAAAATGCATCACATTGGAATATTCATGCCAGATTTATTCCTTAATAAGACTGGAGAACATTAACAGGATGGTTTAAATGCAAATGCTCCAGAACTTTACTTGGCACAATGTGCTTTAAGTGTTGATGCCACCTCCTCAATGAGGCAAGAAAAGCAGTGCATACTTAAAAGATAAAAAATATGGATTCGTTTGTCCTCAAACAATTCAATATCTATTAAAGGGCAGCATCTAATATTCTGCTGCAGTTTCCACACTCAAAGTGAGTTAGAAATGTATTTCCTTTGCATCACAGGAAGCTCAAATGTACATGACATAAAAAATTTAATCGTAATATATTTGCATCACAAACTTTATAAGATTTGGACAACCATTCGTCCTCACGGCCTCTTTTTATTTCTATAAAAACCTTGTGCACTATCTTAATTTTTGCAATATTTGAATTTGCAGATCCTGTTTGAATAGTGGCCCAATCAGAGTTTCAGTCAACCATACAGAGATGTTAGCTGTCCAGGAGCTAGCTGTACAGTTTGATGGTTGTGTTTGCTGTAGGATTTTAACATCCTCATTTCATGACTGGCTGGACTTTATAGAGGAGATGATGAAAGGTGCAACAGTCGACACCATCTCGTATATCATGTCCTCTTCACACGCACTTGCTCGGCCTCTGTCTGTCTCTCCCCCTCTATCTCTATTTTATGTCTTCCTATGAGCTGGCATACCTTCCAACTAATGCTCTGTCAAGATCATTAGTGAGTGATGGACAGCTTTTGATGTATGTCATCATTCACTGGTAGAATGTGTGTATGTTTATGGACTGAAGCGAGTCTGTGTGTAAAGGCGCAGAGTGACCTTTGACGTCTGAAAGCAGAAAATACAGGAGGCTGAAATGATGATGGGCCCAGATGAGAGGAAATAACTTCGTGATGGGTTTGATTTTGTTTGGCCTTTATCGCCACGGAGGGAAATGATGGAAATGAAATGGTTTTGGGAATATGTTTGTAGTGCTTTGAAGTAATATTGATAGCTTTGTTTATAAGTGAAAAAGCCCAGTAGATGAAACGACCAACTGTGATGCCAGAACTGAAAAGGAAAGACCCATTTATGTCCAATGTCTGAATCAGTAATAGGGCCTATGTGCCTGTTTAATTATTTGTGTCATAAAGGACGTCTCATATAGAAAAATCCACCTTCAAAAATAGTTCCAGAGGCACTTGGGAGCTGAGGTTTGCCATATGGGCCGCTGTCGTAAGTCTTTGTCTGAGTGGGGTTTAATGGTGAAGGGTTTCCTGTGTGAAATCCAGGTCAAGGGGACTTCTGAGAGTTAATTAGGGGACAAAAAGAGGACTTGAACCTGAGCCTGCTCATCTCAAGGGTCTGTAGGTGAGTGATTTAAGGATCTAAGGTCAAGATGCATCACCTCCTTGCAGAGCAGAGTACGCTTGTGTATGGTATGAGTGTATGTGTGCGCATGTTTGCATTACCATGTACTGCTTATGTGCGCGTAACCGTTTGTGACACCCAGTCAGCAAACGGAACTGGTCTCAGTGATGAATGGCATTGTAAACATTGAGCCAGGCCAAACTAGCCCCCTGGAGACCATCCATGTTTGTGTGAGATCAGCAGAAAAAGCTCTTATCGGCCCTATTACGCTCCTTCCCCTCAGCGTAAGGATGGTATGCGCTTTGCATCCTAATGCCCTAATCTATTCTTCATTAAAGCTTAACGCAGCAGTTAACGCGCCCTCTGATAGCATCACACTGTGCCCTCGCAGCAGCACAGACGGGGCCTGCGTGCCACTGATAAAGCTTCAAAATTCAATAGAGTTGGCTAAAATACGGCTCAAAGAATGCCACCTCGGGATGCCAGCGGAGGCGACCGCCGCAGCATCCGTAGATAGCCGATCTCATTAAGAACACTGAAGTGTTAATTTTAAGAGAGAGCTCTCCATATTTCACATGGCTCCATAATTCAGAGAGGATGCTGCCGCTAGGAGAGCCCTGTCATTAGGTGCCATGTGTTCCCTGGTGGATGATGCCATCTGGCCTGGTTTACAGCGGGCTGCCGAGGCCACCACGAGGGCCCAAGCAGCTGATGTTTAACTGGCACCGACTTGAACCCTAAACCAGGCGGAGTGTGTGTGTGTGGGCAGGAGCACTCCCACACCTACAGTCTGTTAAGTTGTACTGTCTCACTATGACAGATGTGGGTGAGCGAGTGCCAGCATTTTGCCAGAAAACACAAGACTACAAGGGACATATTCATGAACAGCATGGCAACACGAAGTCTCAAGTGTGCAATACAAATAAATAAATAAAACCAGAACATTTAATTGGAAATGTTCATCAATTTGTCACCCATCTCGAGTGGAAGAGCCTCTGAGAAAAACTGGGAGCACAAAAGAAGAGTACGATGTAAATCTCCAAACGAATGAATAATGCATTTTGGAGTGGAAGAAAAAGATAATGGGGGGAAAAATGTAGGGAAAAGGCAAACACATGATTGACAATGACAAGTAAGATAATAGAGAGAGTGATCAAAATTCACCGGGCTCTCCTCTGCATTCAGGCAACAAGCCCATTATGCACAAACAGATGAAGACTGGGCTGCTGATAGACTACAGGCCCTGAAGTATTTCTATCTGCACAATAACACCTCAAGGAGCTTGGTGGCCATTTTTAGTTGGAATCGGGGATTAGTTTTTCATCTGTTATTATTTTTTCATTTTGTATGCTCCCTCTGATGCTTACTGCATTTGCATATTCATCCAAGTCTCAAAAATATGCTGCTGTCAGGACAAATACTTGACTCAAGTCTGATCCCTCTCTCACTGTCTCTCTGTAAATGAGCTGCCTCTCCTCTGCTTTTTTGTTCCTCAGAACATTCGGTGTGGTGACTCAGTGTGTGATTGATGCCACCTCCAAGATAATAAGCACTGCTGGAGCATCAAACCTGAGTGCTCGTCTCATTCGCTGTTTCAACCTCGAAATGTAACATAAGTACGCAAAGTAATGGAACACTCATAGATGCTGAGCTCGTAAAATGAATTTGAAATCCAAAAAACAAACATTTGTGATGTGATACCTTACAGAAATTCAGTTTTGGAAATATAGTTTGAAGTCCTTGCTCTTGTTTCTTTCACATTGAGGTTGGGGTCAAAACAGCAACACTGAAGCTCTTTGGGTTTTACTCTTTTGTGCTTCTTTAATCAAGGTGAAAACATAGACTGTATAAAACATGGAGGTAGCCCTTGTGACGTCATCCATGGGTTTTCAGAGCCGTTGTGAAACTCTGTGGTAGCTCCAGCCACCATCATCTTGGCAGTGCCTGACCTTGCTTAGCTCCTCGCAAATCAAAATGGGCAAAGAGCTGAAGTGTGGGTGGAACACAGACTTCTTGGATGCTTCTGTTAGTATAATTAATGGCACAGCAAGCCAATTATATGTCTGATATTTGCATGAAAAATTCTCCAAGAGGCACCAACACCACAAACATGGCCGAGAGGTCAAGATCAGCAGCTCTAATTAGGTGCGGTGACGCCTTGCAGACAGTTTGCGGCTAGCTGTCACTCCAAGCAGCCACAACCTTAATATAATTTAAACAAGTGAGATATATAAACCCCTCCCCCTTTGTGCAGTTGTCATGATCACATAAATTAGCTCTAGAGTGGGCATTTTAATGTGGGGGTATGTGAGAATTTTACTTTTAAAACCAGCCCCAAGTGGCCATTCAGGGAACTGCAAAATGTAATTATAGACCAATAACTGAACATGATGGAAGTGTTCGTGCTGAAAAATATCCACTAAACAAACTTCTAAATGCCTTGCTCAAGTGTACTTCCATAGAAGTTGTGGGAGAGTGTTCATCATTCTCTGTGATCAGATTTAGTCCGTTTCAAACTCTCCTAACTTTATCAGCAGAGGGGGGAGAATCCATCACAGTGTCATGTTCCCATTCAGCCTCAGTATCATTGATTAATGTAACCAGAGTGCAGCATCTCGCCCCTAAATGAGTTTGAGATTGACACTCCAGTTTATTAGGCTGCGTGCTGCAAACTGTGTGGACCAGTGGATTGTAATTAAAGCTCTCACCCCGGCAGGCGTCATAATGCAAACGACCACTGTGTTGTTTTGCTAAGCGCAGCATTATGTTTCACATACATTTATATACATGCATGCACAAGAAGCACTGTTTTCTGCTGGTGCAAACAGAGTTACTTGAGCACAAATGAGTGATTTTGGGAAAAATCCTTACTGCTCAGTTTAAATTTAATTGTTCAGATATGAGTTTTTGTTTGGCCTTTGCCATTATGTTTTTAAATGTCTTTTATTTGATTCCAGAGTGAACTGAGCACTATCTTGGACTGACCTGCATATGCAAGGGTGGTACATGCAGCATCCTGTTGGATAGAAGTAAACAGGGATGTGTGGATGTCAAGTTGGAGCTGGAGTTGTTGGATCGTGATGTGAATGGCCGGGCAGGAAACAGATTTCATCCAAATTTTCAGGATGTCAGGGGCCACTTTTAACTCTGTCAGCACCTCTCCACAGAAGGCTCACAGCAAGAAGTTCAGGCGGTTGAGTTACTTAAAGGCAGAATGAATTCCAAAGTAAATATAACCATCTGATCTGAATAACAGAGAGCAGAGGAAAAAAAGAGGATCCGGGCAACTCACGCCTGCAGTCAAATGAGACACAGCAACCTTATTCTATGTGATGCAAACTTAATAGTACAAATTAAATCCTCTGAAAAGAATGATATTTCCTAGACGTGTTTTTTTTTTTTTGCGGGGGTTGGTTTGACATCTTGAACCATATCTTCAGCTAGAAGGCCAAACTTTCTTTCTCCTGTTTTAAATGCCTTGTTTTCCTCTAAACTTTTTTATTGCCTTGACAGAAAATAATATAAAGAAATCCTCCGTCCACTCTATTTTTAACTAGATAAGTCAAACGAGCCAAAAGCATGAATCATGTCCCTGTAAGCTGAAAAAAGGTGGGATTAGCAGGGTATGAAGGTGGAAAGAATGTTGAGAAACCTTCATTTCAGGGACATTTAATAAGCCACACAGTAGTTTACTGAATGTGAATTTTTTTTTGGTGTGATATAAAAAGATGCATGAATCAACAGAGAAATGGACAGACTGGTGCAGGGAAAAGAGACAGACATGCACAATGCATACATTCAAAACCTGATTGTTGGTTAAAAGTAAATAGTTTCATTAAATAATGTTGATTCTTTATTAACTTGTTTGTGCTTTGTTAACAGTGACTGATGCATTCCTTCTGCATTGTGTTTGCACTGAGCTCCACATCCCACCTGTTGCTGCCTGCTTCATCATCATTTTGCAAGTCGAGTCCGTGGCGCCGTTCCAACACCTCATAGCTAATATAACATTCAGTGTGTGAGTAAGGGTATAATGGCTGAACTGAGCTTGATTGAAGTGAATAGAGTCAACAATTTTAGTAGCGTAGCACTTCTCACAAAACTCCTTATTACTGAATGAATGAGCTCTGAACTGCCATTTTATGTTCAATTACCTCCTTCTAAGTGGCTGTTATGACATGCTGCTGAGCACCTGTGGATTTTCCTCCTCCGAGCTTTGAGCTGTTGAGCCTTGACTCCAAATCAGACTTCTATGAATGTTAGTAATTGGATCAGTTATAACAGAGGAAAGGTCTCAGGGCTTTCTGAGGCCCTGCTGTAAAATCCTCAACTTTCTGAAAGGTTTATGAGCTCACGGTCTCCTTTTCATGTTTTCCAAGCTTCTTAAAACACCTAAAGCGTTTCACACGTGAGAGTACTTAACAGGACATACTGTGATATACGTGCACTGATGGAGAGAGACAGGTTCACAATAATACAGTACTTACCTGTGGTACCTTTCATAGGGGGTGCCTCTAATAATGGCCCGAAGCCCTGTGTGCTTGAAAGTTGATTTCACAGTTGTTAAATTGCGTCACAGCACTCCAAGCTGAGAATATCTCGAGGCAACGGAGCCCGTGCCCTAACCCCCCCCCGCACCTGCTCGAAAAAACACCCCATCCTCAAATTCTGAGCCGCTTCAATCTCTCCAACTTTGTGAAGGACTCGGTCGTCTCACTCTTGTTTTTTGTCTCGGAGACGTGATGAATTACCGGTGGTCTGTGTCGAGATTTATGACCCGCTGTCTCGCTGTGTGGCGTTATGAAGTTGGAACGAGCGACACAATCTAATATTCTATACTTAAATGATGAATAATGCCGCACACACCACCCACATGCAGCCTATAGGTATCAAAGCAGAGGAATATTAAGCGTGCCCAAACTCAATTTGAAACCCACCGGTGGGAAAATGGCGTTTCTAATGGAGGAGGGAGGCCATCAGATTTGAGGATGAGATTGGGCTGATCTGAGCCCTTTTTTTTTTTTTTCCTGTGGCACTGCCGGCGCTATCAATTTGAGCTGGTGATTTGGATGGCAATGTGTTGGCTTCGACAGGTAATCTGGTACAGCCATTAGTGCCTGTTAAGTGGCCGGGTCCCCGTGTCACACCTTGTCCATCAGTCTGTGTTTGGCGAAACACGGACTTTTCCCATTTCACAGGATGCTCTTTCACGAATCCAACAGGGTCCCTTTCCCCCCCTCAGATCCTGTCCTCAGAGCAGGGAACCACACGGCGCTGACACACCAAATCGACAACAGACTAATGTAGTGCAAATGGATGAACTGACCTGCCACATCAACCACCATCCACCCCCAGCCCTCTGTGAAGCCCCCCCCCCCGCCCTTCAATCCCTCCATGCACCACTCAAACACTCTGATAAAGGGCCACGACCCTAGAGGGGCCCCTGATTGCAAGGGGTAATTAATTCTAACAGGGACATGTTCATAAAAGGGGGAGGAATAATAGAGGATTCATCAGATAGGAGAAGATGAGTGTCTGTGGTGGGATAAGAAGTGATCCTTTACAGACACACACACAAAGCCAACCTCTTGTGAATGAAAGACACACAGCATAATTATTCAAGCACACAGTGTTTTGTGAAATCTGCACTGCAACAACTCCAGAGTGATTTTTGAATAATTTCTGCATGTTCCTCTCAAGTGCTATTATTTAAGAAAGAAAAGATCTTTTCATACCTTCTAGACTTAAATATAATCAATATTCACACAGCACAGAAAGCAGAAGTAAAAGTACACTCATGTCACAAAGACCCTGGCAGAGAGATATAACCAGGCTTTCAATCTGTGCATTTTAAAAGTAGTTCTTGTATAAAATGAAATAAAATCTAACATAAATTCAAATAATTTTTACAGTTGACTTGAAAGATTACTCAGTTAAATGACAGCCATGTATTATACATTCATAATAACAGGTTACTTTGCAATATTGCAACTTTAAATTATAGTTAACTTCTGTGCCATGCTCTAGTTATGATATAAAGCCTTTTAAAACATCTAAAAATATCAAATAAATCTGCAAAAAATGAAATCAAATCACTTGGAAACACTCAACAATGATGTTAGGGAATGGCGGACATGAGCGAAACCTTCCATCATGCTGGAAGCGACCTTTAAAGGTCAAAGAATGGGAGGGTGAAAAAATCAAATCCTAATAAAGCCCATTGAGTGTGTGCTGCTTTTTGTTTAAATGGTACTTGCAATGAAAAGGTTTCATTCATGCTGCAAGCAACACAATCAGTCAGCGGCTAGAAGTGTATTCATTTGCTGTTGAAGTTGAACAACCATTTAAAAAAACACCAACCAGTGTGTGGATGGTTGACATGCTGGTTTGCCCAGAAAATGGAGATTTTTCTGCCTCTGGCTGTCAAAAAAGAGCCTCCATATTTATGGAGCTCAGTTTCTCTGTGTGAAATTATTTCTTTCATTTACTTAAGCGAAAGTATGAACACCACAGTCTAAAAAACACTTTGTAACAAGTTCCACATTCAAAAATTTAAGAAAACATACAAAGCATCTAAATATCTTAACAGAACAAACAGTTGATTTACATAAACTGCTGTGTAGCTTGTGAATTTCACCCTGAGGATCATCTTATCCATAATAATGCATCATTGTTTATTTGTTGTTTACAAATGAATTTTCTAAGGTAACTGAGGTTATTGGATAAATTTTGCATGGTGCATAGTGCAATAATTGCCTCTAAAATGTAGTGGAATGAAAGTAAAAAAGGCAGATAATTGAAATATTCAAATAAAGTACATGTTTTTTGAAATTGTACAACATAAATACAGCATAAGTGAATGCACTGAATCACTTTTCATTTATCTGTTTTTAGAACACTTCCAGGTTTTACAAAAGCTTTAATGCAAAAGAAAGAAATAGAAATACAGATCTCAGGAATCGTGGTTGTGTTATTTGCTGGGGTTGATGAATTTTTATCCAAACTCATGTTTTATTTCTACTCGTCTGACCCTCAGTGAAGTCCTTGGCGTTCTGCTGTGTTCTTTCAGAAAAACTGCATGTTTTTATAAAGAGATATTTGTTCCACACTGGTGAAACATTGAAGCTGAACGCAGCGTCTGAGTGCAGGAGCGCTGCAATTCCAGATGCTTTGAGTGTTCCTGCTCTGCTATAGGTCGGCCATACTGGCTCTATATGGCACCATGTCTGTTTGTGGCTTGTGAGCTTCATGTGTATTGATGAGCGGGATAAAAGGCTGCAATGTATCGTCTTATCGGGCGGCGACCGTCACGTTAAATGAGCTACAAATGTTAAAAGGTGCTTTGTTCGTGGAGAATAAGGGAAGTGATGGCAATTGCACCCTTGATGAAACGATTATCCTCCTCTCAGTCTGCTGCCACAGCTGACACTCTGAGGCCAAGATGGGAGCTTGTGCCCCACTGTTCAACTCTCTCACCACCTCCATTTTTCTCCTGTCCTCCAACCCCCCTCCCTCATTTTTCGTACTCTTTTCCACCTAGCCATCACTGTAATTAGTGCCTCTGTCACTTGCTCTGACATGGGTGTGCACGTGTTAGTCTGTGCATTTGTGCGTTAAGAGCGTGTGTGCGTGTGTGTGATGGCGGAGTGGGGGGGGGGAGAGATAAAGCAGAGTAGCAATAGGTCGACTTCCAGAGCGATCGATTCTCAATTGCCGTAGAAGCGCTTTCCTCCTGTTTTTTTGCCAATTCAACACATGATTAAAGCCGGCGGGGCAATTACCATTCATCTGGAAGGAGACAGGAAGAACAGGCCCTCAAAGAAATGTGAGAATCAATCCATTATGAGCAGGTCTCCTCCTCCTCTCCCTTCTCTTTCTCCCTCTCAGCTCACAGGCTAATCTTCCTTCCATCTCTTTCTGCTGCTGCTCCTTTCCCTCACTCTCTCCTTCTGTCTGTACTGTTATTCCTCAACTCCTCACTGCTCTGTTTCCTCCCTCTTCGAAGTCTAATTTATATCTTTCTGTTCCTCTTTCCATCACTTTCCTTCCTCCCTGCTCTGTATGCGTTCTCTATATCCTTGGTCACCATTAGTACTTTGTTTGGTCTTATTAAGACACTTTTCCTTCTGCTAGTAGAACCAGTATTACGCTTTCTCTGACTTTCTATTTAAGACCTTAATCCACCAAAGAGACCTGTGATTTTACATCTATGTAAAGGAACAGTATCATTTTTTCTCACAAAAAAAAGCTTTCACACTTTTATTGATAGAAGACAATCATCTTTGATTTTATAACCTAGATAGAAACAAAGTCACACATAAATTTAATGCAAATATTCGGTTCATCCAGAGCTTTTTCATCGTAGATGTTTCAGTTTAGTGAAGCTATTTGCTGTGATAGAGAAGCAGTGTAGGGTTTAATATGTAAATGAGGATTTCTGTGCTCTCTATCACTGTTTTTTTAAGTGGGACTGTCCTCTGTCTGGCTCCTTAGCAGAGGGAGCCTGTGTCTCAGGTCATTAACAGGCAAATAAGGGGGTTGAATTTGTATGGGTCTGAATATTGTTGGAGGCACGCGTGGGCTGAGAATAGACGGAGATAAGAAAAGGTCTCTGGTAATAGGAGTTCTTTAGACACTGAGGCCTCACCTATAGTTGAAGGAAATAGGATATTAAATTATCTACAGCTCACACACATGCAAATGCTGCGTCTCATACACTTTCGAAAAGGCATACTGTAAATACACAAACAAACATCAGATGAGCTCGAGTAAATTATTTATTACGAGTGCAACAGCTCTAAAAATCAGCTCATTTATGATAATATAGAAAATCCAATTTGCCTCCGTTCCCCTGGAGAGGCGATAAGCAGCCTGTGTGTGTGTGTGCACGCGCGTACATCTCTACCTTTGATGGAAAGGTGACAGCTGGGCACAGTCCAAGGCCCGAAAACTTGGCTCTTTATTCCAAAATCACACATCCGCGTCCTTGCTCATCAAAACTGAGAGGTGTAGACTCTCTTCCCCGACGCAGCAGGAAAGCGTGACTGATTGAAGTTGATTTCCCCTCGCAGAGCTTTGCATTGCAGCAGAATGGCGGAACACGCAAAGACGGTCGAGTAGGCAGACGTGGCCGGGCTTATAAGTAGTGACTGCACCCCCACTCTCCTCCACTGGAACAGGTCAGGTCCATGAAGACTGTAGAATTGGGATAATAATGTATAATCATGTGGAGGCAAGTGAGTAGTCAACCATGGCTTATGTGTGTGTGTGTGCATGTGTGTGTGTGTTTTTAACCATGTTTTCACCAGTTCTGCACACACACAGTCATCACATCAGATTGAGAGGATGACATTTTGAAAAAAAATGTCTCTACTGTATAATAGCACACACACACACCAACACACACCAGCAGCACCACCACCACTGTGACACATTACTCAATCTCCATGAGTTAATTAAGCCATAATTACAAAGGCAGCCAGCCACCATAACCATGAATGTTACACCAAATATAATATTTTCATTATTGCAGCACTATATCAATGGAAGATGCGATTAGGGTTGAATGTTGTCCTGTGGTTTTTAAATTACTGCCTCCGAGGATTATATTACTTAATGCCCTTCACACCATGACTTGATTTTGATTTGAGAATATAACACTGCAGATATTTATTCATGTAAGCATGTCAATTCTCTATCTATATGTATATTGCATAAATATATATAGTGTCTTATTTTACTTCATTTTACAGTAACTTTTTTGGGAAAAATTACTGCAAAATAAAAAAGTCCCCCCCGCCCCTTTTTTACAACACATCCACCTAGTGAGTCATGGGAAAATGTGAGATATAAGGTCTCTCTTTATCAATCAGACGACCCTTTCCTTTTTTTTATTTCCATTGTCTCTTTAACTTTTCTCAAAACACAATTCCATCACTTAATGTCTCTGATGGCAAAAACTTCAGCATCATCTGAGCCCGAAACAATTTCTTTTGTTTTATCAGTAGTATTAAAAAAAAAATAGGCAAACTTCACCATAAAACAGTACATTGCCTTCATGCCCCAAAGGGCAGAAAGCAGTGAAACTGATTGATAATCAGTGAATAGGATCACAGCAAATATAATCTCTGCAAATTAACAAGGCTATTTTATCAACACATTTTCTTTTCATTAGAGTCCAGAGCACCCTCCACTCTAATGAATTGCCAAGAGTAAAGAGTGCTTTTTAGGTGGCAGACCTTGGTTGGTTATTAATCATATAAATGGCACAGTACCAATTAAGCCCCACAGTGCAGGGCGTTAAGGCTTTTAACGGGCCCCAGATTACCCCAGACCACTCCACTAAGAACCTTTTAATTACAAATCTTACTCGGAGAAGGCCTGCGTCGATGAATACATCAATGTGTGGATAAATTCATGGAGTGGGCTGCTTGTGTCTAATTGCCATGATTGACTTTCAGGGGAGAGTTATTTTCTCGACAGAATGTATTTGAGATTGTTTTTATGAGAGAGTGAGAATATTAAGTTGTGGGTGCAGATACATTTGCATCAGAGACGCAGCAGAAGAGACAAAAAAAAACCACAGAATGTAGTCAGGCAGGAAACAAGGTCAAGAGAAAATGTTGGACTTCTATCTTGCATTAATGATTGGCATTGGCAGATTTTGCTAAACTAAATGTGAGCAATTAGAACGGCCGTTGTGCGAAATGAATTCATAAAAAGCTCAGTGGAGTTGTACTGCAAGTGATGCTAATCGCTTTTTGTGTATATCTCATCAGACCAGACGGAACTAAAGCAAACCACCGTCCAGAAACAATTAAATTATATGCATGCAAAGTGAAATCATTTGTCAATTATGTTATCTTGTCACTTCATCCAGGAACATTTGGATTCTTTCTCATTGTGTTTGCGTTGGTGTGTAGCCAGTGTCTTTCTTTAATTCTGACGATGGCTTGTCACAAGACCAAGCTTCCCTTCTTACTGAGCTCAAGATATGCCATTAATTAAAGAGAAGAAAAAGACCCTGACAAGGAAATTGAATTAATTATATGTTTAAGATCTTGGAAAGTAACAAAATGTGGGGAATTTCTCTTGAGACTGAAGATATGGCTGGCTATCGTAAGTGGGAAATTTAATTCAACATTAGGAGCTGCTATAAAACCACATGCTATATTTTCATGAAATAGCAAGGGAGGGAAATTATAACTATTCAGAGAACGTGCAGCTGAAGTTTGGTAGACAGCTTCTGTCGGATGATAATCTGACTTACTTTCCTCTGGACATGCATGCTGATTCAAACTTACATATTATATTAATTGGGTTTCAGGACGTGATAGAACATGCTTGGCATATGAACGCACAAGTAAGGGGATTTTTACATAGCTGTAATATTATCGGTGCCGTCAGTGTCCAATGTAACGTTTTTTTCCCCACTGCTCAGTAGATAAGAGCCTTTTATCCATAGTTCAGTCATTTTAAAGGATATATGCTCCACTCTGCCACAGCCATCACTGCTCTGGCATGTTCTGCATAGCCGGTCCTGTCCTTCCTGTGGCCCTGTGGCTCACACATGACATCCCAGTGCTTTAACTACAGTTCCCCCCTCCTTTATAAGGGTTAACTGCATCATTCAGTCATAAATAGGTAGACCTATAAAGAACAGAATAAGGTTTAAATACACATAGTTCATGAATTTAATATTGTCTGTAAAATCTTATAAATGAATTTGAAGATTAGAATGAATAAAAAATTTTAGAAATTATGAGCTTTGACCATACAATGTGAACATAAGCCTGGCTCATGGCTTAGCTGAACACTTATTATTTATTAAAAGAAATGCATCCATCTTGCCCAGTAATCAGCGTTTTGGATACATTTTTAAATGCCAGTGTCAATCCATTGCTATTTATCTTGCATTTGTCCAGAGTTGTACCCAAACAATAAGTTAGAAACTAGATTATCATCATCATTGTATGAAACTTTGTGCGCCTTTGGTTTGTCTGTTCCAGCAGTTCTCTTTCATTATATGTTTTTCTCTTTTTGTGACCAGAAATATATTTCTGCTCCATTCTCTCATGGCGGTCGTAAACATTAACACCGGGAGCTGAGGCCCTCAGGTAATTAGCAGCCTTTGCAACTTGCATAGTGAGCTGCTCAGCTCAGATGTTCTCGATGTGATGATCACTCACTACATAAACTTTTACTGGCCCTGGGCCATCATTATGTCAGACCCTGATGGTCTATGTTCTGCATCAAGGGCGTCACTGACACTGAGGGGGGCAGTGACCCACTTAAAAGAAAGGGCACCCGCAGTAACATTTAATAATCAGAAGCCCCCTGTGTAAAGTTTCATTTAAAAGGCTTTGCCCGTTGCACTTATCAGAAAATACAAGCTCAAATAAATCCACTCTACAGGTTTGAAAGAATTAAGATTTATGTTATATAAAGAAGTTATACACTTTATACACATTACAAGACCTCTCATATTAGTTAATGCATAGCATGTATAAAAAGTAGTCAAAACTGCTGAGGAAATCATCATCTACATCAGTTTACACAGTGCAAGGGAAGGAGGAGCAGTTCCTTGTCAACAGCAGGAGCAACAACAACAACATACTAGTAAAAATTATAATAACTGTAATTTGTTTGAGAAGACCAAAAGAGAGCAGCAGGGCAGCAGCTTGAGCCA
>JAPZDV010000015.1:10940116-11008346 GCA_029814665.1 Acanthurus lineatus
AAGACAAAAAGAGAGCAGCAGGGCAGCAGATTGAGCCACTCAGCGACTACATTTTCTGTTGTTGCTGAGTGGCTCAAAGGAAACAAAAGTAAACTACAGTACACACCTGCAACAAGAGTTAAGTGGCACATCTTCAGTCATACAAATCCGCTACACAAAGCCTGTTTACAAGCCGGCATCTCATGAGGCGAGTTTGTTTTTCATTGGCTGTCAAAGTTCCTCTTCTTTTGCTTGTTGCAGTGAAACCGTGTAATGCTATTAGGCAGCTTTTGCGTTTTAACACTGTGAGAGTGCCTCAGAATTCTTCTCATGATGTTTTTTTCTTTTTCCCTGAGCTCATCTTGGAGGCTCTGGCGGCGGCTTATTTTTCCCTATCAGCAGAGCATGCCCCTCATGTTGTTAACTGACTCACTGCTCTGTCCCAAACATGTTGTTTTTAAAAGAATTTGAGCAAAGCATCTGAGGAGTGATGGTACTGCCGAGCTATTTTAAAAGCCTTTATTTTTTAATTGTCATCTTGAGCTCAATCAGCCATGTGTTGCACTAGCTGGCTGCTTGTTCCCAGTTCAGACATCTAAGGGGAAAAAATGCTCTGCTCACTGCAGGTCTGTTTCTGTCCTTTCATTGCCTCGTCATATCCACATAAACCCCAGCACACACACACACACACACACCGTCATGAACACAAGCACGCACAGACACACCTTACACAAACACACAAAGACCAGCTGCCAATCAGATTGGAACAGCTGGAATAAACACGTCAAAACCAGCGCACTAAAAGGTTGCAATCAAACTCTGAGCACCACCAACACAACTGAGGAAAGAATCTGATGAACAGATGGAAAGTCAGGCAGCTGACGGCGTGCTGCTTGGTGCGAGCCAGACTTTGAGCTCCGCAGTTTTATAATATAGGATTAGTCACAATGGAAATTGCCATGAATGTTAAGTAGCCAGCAGTGGTGGAATTAGAATTCATATCCTAAAGTAAAAGTAGCAAAACCCACAATGTTAAAGATACTGAAATATCCTAAATTTGACTTCAGCAATAGTATGTAAGTACAATTAGCAAATGTACCTATAAGTGTCTATCATGCAGGCGGATCGTACCCATCATTGTTATGTTTTTGCACTGTTACAAATGTTGTATAAAGATGTGAACAGCTTGTGTAGCTGGTAGAGATTAGGCTAATTTAAACTACTTTACTACTACTTTTGTTTGGTAATTTATTCTATTGTGTACCACAACATTCAGTCTTTATAAGCTTCTTATGGCTTTGTATATAAAGTTTTGATTTGTAAACTAACTTAATAAAAGCACGCCATTTTCCACTGAATTAAAGTGCATAAAATTACATTAGAATAGTTAATTTACATATATCTTATAGTTGAACTTAATTACAGTTCATTAATAAAGGTAATTAATCATGTTCCACTGCTGGAGGCTGACAGCATGTTGTTGTTATGAGTTGCTATATGACACGCAATAATCGGGCGCAAAGCCACCAACATACACAGAGCTGGACAGGGTTGACATGCCAAGTCAACTACATGTGCAGTCACACACACACTCACGGAGCGACCAAATGTATGATTGAATGGACACTGCCCTGTAATTACAAACTATGACAATATGTCTGCTGCCCTCTGTTCCTCAGACTCCCTCATGCTCTCCCTTCATCCGTCCTCAAAGCCACTGACCCGTTGGCTTCTGTGTAATGACCACTGAAACGGGTCGTTCTGTCTTATTGACACAGCCATACACAGTCTGGACATTACGGCATGTCAGTAACAGGGATCCTGGTTCCAACAGTAATGACTGCTGTTGTGGATCACCGTCCCCGTTAATGACCTCTGCTAGAGGTTGAGGAAAGTGTCTGTCTTGCAGCCGGTGTCGCTTCGTCCATCTGTCCGTCAGCAAAACTCCAGAGGTCACAGCCTATTCTGGAGCCCACTGACATTACCAGCGCCTGCGGTCATGAATACTTTCATTCATTCATCCTTTCATACATGGAGGAAATCAGACACACACCACCAGGGTCGCGGGCCCCACGTCCATTAGAGTGACATGGATGTTGACCCGCCCCTCCTTACTCCCTCCAGCAATCCCACATATTGGGGGGCTGGATCATGGCCCCTGGACACAATGATTCACCAGGTGACAGATGGAGGGGACACATGGAGGTGGTGGTCCGCCCTCTATTACCACACACACACACACACATGCACACACAGAAAAGTGATGCATGTGTTGTAAATGTCTTTGTTTTGCGAGCTGTAAAGAAACATAAAAGATTTATACATTTTATGTAAGTAAGATACATTAGATTTCTCACAATACAATATTACCATAAAGAGGACTAAACAAAGAATTAGACAGCGTGTTTAAAACAGCTGTGCAATCGTGTTGTTAAATTGTAATTTTCTTGATATTAGCAGTCACACAACAAGCAAAGTCATTGCTGCCCTGCCATCTGGTTTGTTTTCTGAATAGTGCCAAAGGCAGAGTGCTTATAGATGAAATAATGCAGTTAAACTGTGGATTCATTTTGTATGATTATGAACGATCAAACACAAAGCAGCCACAGTATGATCAGCATTAATAGATGTAAAGCCACTGCAAATATTTAAAAAATAGAGACAAAAAATGCTTATGTTTCTCATGTCTGACATCTCCTTCCATATTGTTTCAGTGTGACTGATTGAATTTTAGAAACATTTGTTTTCCACACTCAAATCTCAAAATGTTTAATGTTTTTTTGAAGTAATATTTTGTAGATCTGTCTACTGTCACGATTAACAGAGCACTTCGCTTTAAAAAACAAATATGTGCATATGCTTTGCTAAAAAGGAAATGAATGTCAACTTATTTTTCTTAGCCAGGCTACGAAAGCTGATTGATAAGTTTTTGGCCCAAGGTTGAAGGAGACAGTTTCAGAAAGCTTAACACATTAATCATATAACATTGTCCCCTCTGTACAATGTACATACTTCGTTCAGTGAACATGGAGCATATTGATCCTTTATTTGCTAAAGTTCTGTATAATTACTCAAACAGCTGACCTGTACATGCATGTAATGAGAGCTGTTTAACTCATGTTCTTATACCATCTACCTTCTACCTTAGTGCTGTCCTAATGGATACATACTGAAATGGAGGAAATAACAAATATTTTTGGGACTTTATGAGTGAACTGACCCTTTTAAAATGAGATGATGATTCTTTTGCTTTCAGAAGAGTTTGACATATCTGTGCACCAACAGCTTGTATTAGGAATGTTTGTTTTTCAGCTTTTCAGGAGCCACTGCATTCGCAAGCGTGAGCAGCATATCAATATTATGAATATAAAATGGAAACCTATTTCAGTGCATTCCATTTTAGTGAATTGAGTGGCCTCCATTCCCAGAGGGCTTGAATTAGGAATGTTCTTTGTTACCCAGAAACATGGTTACCACTTAAAGGAAGCATCTCTGAAAAATGCTTGCATAGGTCCGGTGGGAAACAGCAGAATTTTGATAAGGCTGGAGTAAGAGCATAATCTCCTCGATTTCATTGTTTTCCCATTTCTGCATTATTTCCATGAAACACGTGCATCTGGAGACCCTGCTCACAGATTGAATATGGTGAATGTAATTCTGTCTGTGCTCCCCTGGGCGTTGCATAGGTGTTAGTGACTTGACTGACTTTAGTCCGTATGCCTGAGGCCCTGATGGGATCTGTGCCACCCGTGTAGCTCATAATCTCACTGGAACAACACTGTCCCCCAGCACAAAGTCTCTACTTGGCCACAGTAAAGGTTGTGTGTGTGTGTGTGTGTGTGTGTTTGTCTGTTTATGTTTTTGCATGTATTTTTCTGGCTTTCTGCCTAAGTTTATGTCTAATTCTCTCTGCCTGGCTGTGTGATTGACTTCTGTCTATCTCCCTCCCTTTTCCTCCTCTCTTTCTCCTCCTATAAGAAGATTGGATCGGTCAATGTTTACAAGTCTGTCGCCATGGCAACAAAAGCAGCTTCTGCATCTCCACACCTAATTATCTCTCCTCCTCAGGCATCTCTGCACTTCCTCCTGTCCCCAAACACTCTTATTCAATTTTATTCTAACAGACACTCGAATATATACACAAATTCACACACATGCTGAGAATATTGTGGAAAATGAGATGAAAAGAATTTATGCCGAGTGAACTAGGTTTGTTTCTCCATTTTACATTTTTTTAAGAAATGCTTTCTAATATGGCTTTGTTTTAAGTTGAGGAAAGGCACAGTTAGTAGCTTTCTCTTGCTCTTTATACTATATTTATCCCTTAAGCTCATCATTGTCCAACCTCTGCTGGAAATGTAAAATCATATATGTGAGTATATATCATGCTTGGTTTAGGAAAAATAAGAACCTAGTATGTATGCTGGGCTGAAGCTGAATAATGTTATATTATGCATAGTGGATTGATTGCATGCACATTAAAAATTTAATGTGTACAAAATAAATTAAAGTAAAATTAGAGTGAATTCAATTAATTTGTAAGGTATAGTTTACAAAATCAAGAGTTGAGAATCATGAGAAATGTAGATGGCATCAGTGGCAGGTTATGAAAATTAAATCAGCTGTTTAAAAATAGATAGAAAAGATAATGGTGAAAGATAAAAACAACTCAACTCAACTTCTAACCAAAAACAAGAATTTTCCAACTTTATAATCAAACTCTTTCGAGACTTCAAGGTGAACTTGGTCTTTCCATGTTGTGTGATGCTGACATTTGCCGTTGGACGCTGCAGGTGGTGGTTGAGGTCACTGCTCTGAAGCTGGACGAGCTGGGTCGATGGTCCTGGCTGAGATGGAGCGGCTCTGAGGCCGGTCCTCATGGGTCATCGATGATGGGCCTCCTCCACAAATTTGGCTGGTCTTTCAGACTGCAGTCATGCTGATTAAATAGACTTTTGTTTAGAAAAGCTGCAGATGTTGGAAGGTTTTTCTTTGACCTATCACAGTTTTCCTGGCCAAAGTCTTTCCTTAAGTAGAGAGCTTGAGGCTGAACAGATGGGGATCCAGGGGACTGTTTTCCAAGTTAGGTAGACCTCATAGTCTGATTATTAATAAGTATAATTAAGGCTTTTTTGTTCCTTTTTTAGTCTCAGTATTTTTTCTTATTGCTTATTGGTTAGCAGACCACTGAGTCCACTATAATCCCCCAAAAATTCTTCCTGCCCTCTTATTGAGTCTCAACACGAGCTCAATAACTCCAAAGGAGGGAAGTAAGAGGTTTTATCTGGAGTTTACTCTGAAGTTTTGTGTCTCCCTTATCAACTGTGAAATGTTCTGTTGTTGTGGAGGTGAATCTGAAGTAGCAAGGTCAAGTGGAAGAGAAGGCATTAAGGTTTGAGGATAGCAGAGCAGCTCGCCAGGCAATTATAACAAGATTAAGAGGAGATTTGAGATGTGAGAGATATTGTACTTGCATTCTTATGCACACAGACAGACCAATCTTGCTCTCTCTCAGTCTCTCTCTCTCACAAACTCAAACCCCCACAATTTACTTTGGCATATAGAAAGACAGAGCTTGCTGGTTGTCTTTTAAAGACGTGTAGCGACACAGACACCAGCCAGACAGTCTCAAATACAGACATTCTGACAGTCGTGACAGGTGAAGACACATTTTCACTCCTACGTTGTGTCCTGTTCACAACAAGGCTGCGTGTTTGATGTTTTCCTCTGCCTCCCCTCTGGGCTCACACTGGCCTGTTCTGAGAATCGCTGCCTTAGGAAAATTTGGGAGAAAATTGGCTGAAATTAGAATATCTTTTATGGCAAAAATGCACAAAATCATCAGAGGAATGGGAGCACACAGAGAGCTGGTTTTCAAGCAGATGGAAAGAGACAAGCATGTTATGGTTCTGTCTTTTTGAGTCAAGTCAAAGTCAGTCAGAGCAGAGGACCACGTTCTGTCTGACACCTTGTCAAAGAAAGTCTCAATACTTGAGGCCAAGTTCCAGTCGAGTCACAGGGTTAATGGGAGCATTTCAAGTTAGTTTCAAGTTATTGCATTAGGAAAGTCTGTTTGTTGCTTTCTCTCTTATTGTTGTCAAATTTTTTGGGGTCAAAACTTGACCTCAATGTTGTTGCTGTATTGTGTCAAGACAGTTCTAATTATAGTCCAAACTCAAGTTGAACTAAAGGGTCTCAAATCTACGGCTCTGACATGAATTATTATTTAGATATGCAGTAGGATTATGACACAGAAACCCAGGATATTTATTTATCTATACAGAGTACAGATCTGATACCATCTCATATTGTTATATCTAATTATAACAAATCTAAATTACTGTCTTTTTTGGAGATGATGCCAGTTACATTAATAATGTCAGTAAATGACCACAGTGTAAAGAAAACCTGAAAGACATTTAAGAAATGGGATGATAAATGGTTTATACTCTGAAAGTTTCAGGTAATCCTTTAGTAGGAGACAAAAACCAAAAGGCTCCAAGATCCAAATGCCACAATTTGACCTTTTCACCTCTTGTCCATTTGCCACAACCCAGCACTTCAAAAGCCAATTGCTAAAGCATAGCGTGCACACACTGCCAACATTTGCATTGAGAAATGGCTACATTAGCTCATATCTGCAACCTCAACAGCCATTAGTCAATTAAAGGGTTAATGACATGTCACAGAAGAAGGTTCGGTCTTGGTTGGCACACACGACTTCCAGACGACCAACCTTTAATCTATCCCACTTAAATATGCATGAGCCCTCCCAGTGGAGCTTTAATGGCCCTTAGTTCCTCCCCCCATCTAAACCTACACCCTCCCGACCCCCGTCTGACAAATGAGATAGTGCACCTTGAGTTACCAAGGCAACATTTTGCTCAAGGTTCTGTGAAATGGAGCATTGAGGGAGGTTCTTGTCAAAAACGTGTCTTGGCTGCTGTCACCAAGCCTCTCCTGACCTCATCATAATAATGGTTGAGAGTCGGCTCCTGTGATGCCAGTATGTAAATATGGCACACACACACTGCTGTAGCAACTGATACTGACTATAATGAGAAACTTTGTCTAACCTCATATTGCCTGCCGGGTGCAATTTGAATACCCTGTGTGTACCCTGACAGCCCTTACCTCATAGCTCTGAGACAGCGTACTTAAAGTTTGTAAAGTGAACATGGTAAGTTTCCATGAACTGAATGTTTTGGCATCAGTTTACTGCAAGCAAAGAGGAGCTGTAGTGAGTATTTGATTAATGCATTAGTTAATGGAATAAAAAATTACTTGCCTTTTTTGATAATTGATTAATAATTGAAGTCATTTTAATTAAAAACCTGCTTATTTTGGGCTTCCTAAATGTCAAGATTTGCTTCCTTTTCTGTTGGTTATCGTAGTAAATGAAGAGTCTTTAGGTTTTGAGATGTTGCTTAAAGGATAAAGGCAATTTGAAGACATAACTTCATGTTCTAGAAAATTGCAGTGAGATTTTTGTTTTTCTTTAATATTTTTTAACAATAAACCTTTTAGTTGTAGATGGTATTACATATTTTTCTAACTTGTAAACACTGTCACTGAATTTGTTGCCCAAAACCTTCATTGGTTTGGCTCGCTCCATAGCTGTGCACCTACCATTCCTCCCTCTACCTGTCCCTTGTGTCCTTTATGCCCTGAGAGGATACTGTCCTCTAAAGGAATTTTTCTATTTCCCGATCAATCGCAAACATATGGATATCTTGGGAACAACAGATGTGCGGCCACTCAGTTACTGTAAACACGCCAATAATATCAATGGTGGGAGACTAAACAGCAGAGGTCGTTTGGACGGCTCTAAACATGTCAATAATGTTTATTTAAGGGACTGAACTGGACAGTTTGCAGCTAACTGTTCCTGCATGGATCCATTTCAATAAATAGATGGAATCAATGTGCAAGTGAGCTTATGTAATTTGAGTATGAAGTGAGTGGTTTGCCCTTGCATTTTCAATTTTCGCACTGACCTCACACAGATCCCCACTAGAATTATAATGGCAGCAGCAGGATGGAAACCACGCTACAGTGTAGGGGACAAGTCTCTTGCACTTGGGAAACAAGGTCATCCACTAACCTTCTGTCTCCTGCCGTAAAGCAAATACTCAAAGGGAAAGACCACCATTACTGGCTCCCCAGTGAGGGTATCAAGTCAATTCCCGGTGGGCACACATGCAAACACACGCACATACAAGCAGGCCACAGACAGATGAGTTAGAGCTTTCCCTCTCTGACACACACACACTCTGTCACGGGCA
The DNA here is from genome assembly GCA_029814665.1 of Acanthurus lineatus. Lineage (NCBI taxonomy): Eukaryota > Metazoa > Chordata > Actinopteri > Acanthuriformes > Acanthuridae > Acanthurus > Acanthurus lineatus. Next base: position 10,948,381 of record JAPZDV010000015.1, read on the forward strand.
TGTCCACACTCCCCTCAATCCCTCTGACCTCACCTCAATTAGCGGGAGACATCTTTGTTTGGGTTGCCGTGCCTAATTAGCATGGTTCACCGCAGAGCAAGTGCTCTGCGAAATTCATTAATCAAAGGGGCCTGGGACAATGCTTCATGTCACACCATTAGGATTGCAATCTCTCTCATCATCTCTCCAGCTCATTTCATGAAGCCATTTGACAGTTGTGAGCGAGAGAATGAGGCAGGGAGGGAGGGAGGGAGGAAAGGGGGTGGGGGGGGAGCGGCATTATGGAGCGATGGACGGAAGGTAACAGCATGTAAAACAGAATGCTAGAGAGAGGACGCATGTGGATACTGAGTGAAACAGACAAATCGTGTTAACAGGAGACGCAAGGATGAGAGGGGGGAAAAAAAGACGGGAGAAAAATGAGTGACAACATTTTAGAAAGTGGCAGATGGAAGAAGAGAGAGTTTGAATAGATTCTGCGAAAGACAAATAAATGAGGAGGAAAGGATGGAAAGAAAAAAAATTGCCTCAAGGGTATTCATATTGAGGCCAGAGGAAGTCAGTACGGACAGATATGTGTGGAGACAGTGCTGGCAGCCTGAATCGCTCCCCAGCACACCTTCCCCACGAGAACGCAGCTTAATGGGTCTTTGTATACACACACAGCCTATAGAGGCCACTGCTGCCTTCAACATACATCAAATATTCAAAGCATCTTCTTTACTAAAGACACACATGCACACACACACATACATGCAGACACCCTCACGCACATTTTCACACAGCCTCTAAGCCATAAATGTCAATATAGAAAGCACTGCTGGCACATCTCCCTCTCTCCCCCTCTGTCGCCGTCTGTCTCTGTTTTGCTCCCTCTTTTTAGTAAAAGGGAATTGTTTATCTGAATTGCTGGAGGATATTGTGAATCATTTTTCAAAAACGTTATCATTTGTTTTGTTTGGTTTTTTTTATTATTTTTTTCCCGTGTGCAAATTGATGCATGGTTGAAAGAGAGGGGGCGGAGGGTTAGGGACTGAGGGAGACGACCACCAGACCATCAATCACGGCAAAGTAGCCCGCAATGACAAGTAGAAGGTCTCTGACATTTTTTGACTGACTTGATTGATGTGTTTTTGAAGTGTGAGGGTAGCCGGTGTCAAACTTCCTTTTCTGGCACAGAGCAGATAGATCACAAATCACACAGCGGCGCTCAACTGGGATCAGTGATATACTTTGAAACAATGTGTGCGGATCTACTTCACCAGCCAGGTGTTTCCTAATGAGAGAAGGGGTACAGTACCGGTGCCATTAAAAGCCTTTCAAGTCAGTAACCGTGGACCTTTGTCTGTCTGTGTTGAGTAGAGACAGACTCTCATTATGATCATCACTGGTCGGGCTTTTTGGCTGCCTTCGCACTGTTTGATCAACTTTGTCAAAGTGAACTTTGTTCTTTCCACTTCACCAGAGTTGAGTTCAGCATGAGGAGTGATTGAGAAGTTCATGGCCTGAGATAGAAAGAGTCAGTTTTATTCGATAAACTAACACGTTGATTTGTCAACATGCCCTTTTCTTCATTTACTCACTTAGACCAGCAGTTGTTGACCATACGGTGCTTTTTTTGTTGAATTAGGCGCCTCGGACCTTCTGATTGTGTTTCACAATAACGATTCTGCATCATTACTGTCATGATGGCAACCACTAAGCTCGTTCCTCATCTTGGTGAAGAGGCAGTAGTCTGAGTTTGCTAAATGAAGTGAAAATAAGATGGGTGTTGGACAGATTTAAATCAGCACTCTTGGATGACTGTATAAAGGCAGGTGTCTATTTTCTCAGAAAGCTACTTGAAAGTTGGTCTTGAAGAGTTGAATTGCATGTGCATGTAATGAGATCTGCATAATTAATCTATTTCTACGTTAAGCCACAATCTTATTAATCAGCCCTTGTGCATTCTGTAAGCTTTATGACTTTGAATGAGCCTCTTTTTAAGTTATTTTAATGTAATCATCAACTACAGTGTACTTGGCGTTGTGTCAGCAGTGAAAACCTGTGATGGTAAATTTGTAGCATGAGATGAACTCTAGTATCAGGTCCTTTTTTTAAATGTGCTGCAGATGTGACACTCAAATCCTTTCAGCTTCTGTGCACCGTTAGGATGTACATTCCACAGTCTGAGCCTGAAAGCTGTTTGCTTTAGCTTGTAGGTCAGTTGTAACTTCACACTCTGTTTCACACACTCTTTTTATGTCTTCAGAGCTTCAGAGGCGAAATATTTCTTTTTAAAATGTTCTGGGATTGTCCTTTTTTTGATTTGTGTGTTTTTATGTGTGTTTGGAAGAGGATAGAGGGACCAAGACAGAGAGGAAATAGTGGAAACACACGTGTTGCAGAGAAGTCTGACTAAGCGAGACTATTCTTCCCCTTAAAGTGTGTCTAACCTGCCAACATTAAGCAGCTGTTTCAACATCTGATTTCACCATTTTATCTAAAATTATAAAAGAGCACAATCACAACAGTTACTACTCCACTGTCACCCCCAGACCCCCTTAAAAATCACACAGTTTTGCCAATTCATAAGTTAGGAAATATTATATAGTCTTTGTTAAACATTGTTTATTGCAAATTCTAAGTCATTTGGTCTTCTAGTAAACTCAGCAACATCATACATGAAGTTCTTTCTTTATTAAAAAACGTGCCTGATTGCCCATGCATGTTTGCTTCTCCCAGTGATCTGCTAGTTAAAAGCAACAGTGCACTTGGTCTTTGCAAACGGAGAGATGTGGGTGTTCATTTGCATAAAGAGCAGGGAAGTGAGATCTGATCGCAAGTGGTCACTGAAGACACATTTGGATTGTAACGTCAGGTGTGAATGCATGTACTTAGAGCTGTTTACTTGTGATTCAATCAGCCAAGATGTTTGTTTTAGGTGTGTCCAGCCTCATTAAATGTATGTGTATTTTACGATAAGTTTAAGAAGAAAGAAAAGAGGAAAATGTATGATGTTAAAGGGATTCTGTAGCTTAAAATACTTAACTTTACAAGCTGTTAAAACTATAAAAGCGTACCAGAAAATTTGAGTTTTCTTTTCCACTCAGCATGTGCCATGAAGTTCTAAAAATGAGTAGTCATGTTCTTTCTTCTCTCCTCCTCAAGCTATTTTCTCTGGGTGCTCTATTTTCACACCGTTCCTTCTCTCAGCGTAAAGGGTGGCAAAGCAAGGTGACATTTGAAAAGTGCATTTCCCTCTCCGCTCGTCAATCTGTTCTTTTTCCCTTACAGACAGCCCCCTCCATCTGCACGCTGCAACGGCACGCGCACACACACACACACACGCACCCGCTCCCTGCTCACTGACAATGATGTCCCCGGTTACCACTGGGGCTGCGTGCTCCTGGTAGACCACTTGCGACCTCTAGACCCCTAAATGACACTCTGGCTGGCTGCGGTGTGACCCGAGGGCCCATTAAGAGTCAAACTCAACACCAGATCTGTCAGATACACTCCTGTGACGAGCTGTTGGACACAACACTGTCACCTCCCGATGACAGGTTGTCAACACCTGTGTCAAGATGATCGATTAGCAGATTGAGTCTCGAAACCCCTCTCCTCCTGCTCGCCCTCCCCTCTTTAGACTGATTAAAGCACGGTTGCAGTCATTTATATTTCTTCACGCACAGACAGCAGGTCTATTTATCTCCCCTGTGACAAAGTTTTGCTGCACGTTTGGAAGTTAATTGCTTGGCTCATTAGCTAGTGTGTGTGTTTCTGTCTCGGAGCAACGGGGGATTTGATATTATCTTGTTATGGCGCGATGTTTTACAGTGGGAGTGGTGATCTCTCAACCCGAGGCATAAAATGGCCTGAGTGCTGCGGAAAAGTCCCGGCGTGATCTGTTCATTCTCCTCATTCATTTTTAATGGCTTTTGAAGAGAACGCTTGTTTTCCATCAGCACCACCATTTTGGCAGCGAGGTAAACAGATGGAAACTGACAGTGAGCGAGAGTCTCACAACAAGTGTCTCGCTCTGCCATATCTCCTCCTTGACAGAATACAGCAAGCCTTCACACACTTCTTTCCCCTGTAGGTAGCCAGTGAAATAAACGCCACACATTATAGGAATTTATGTAGTACAGAACTGGGAGGAAACGCCAGTATGAGGTTGAAAGCTTTTCTACTGCATTCACAAATATATAAGACCTGCTAGACATTTTTTTGCAGTAAGGCTCAGGTTCACATTGCTGCAGCTGCCTTTTATAAAAGTGACTAATTTCTATCTGAAATGTTTAAGAAGTTTTAAAGAAACAACCTCGCTTTAGTTTCTCTTCTCCTCTCTGCATGTGTTTCTGGACACGTTTATAAAATTTCAGAGTGATTTGCTTGTTATTTAGGTGGCATTTCCTGCGCTATGTGTTAATCACTGCAGCAGCAACGCTATCAACAAATTGCCGCTATTGTGACTTTAAATGCTCACATAAACAACCAATTCATTAATCACTTTCTGCTGATGGCTTCCGATCAGCAGAGAGAGATTGTGTTCAAGGACTTGTTGAAGGTCGCCGCGTGCAGATCTGTGATTGCTGAGTAAATCGATTATGGCAACACCTCCCTGCAAGCGTGCTGTCAGAGAGCCAGGCAGGCCTGAGCGGGGGCTTCAGAGCCGAGGGGGGTGTTTAAGAGAGGGGACTGTTGCACGCTGCACACATCACAGACAAGCACGCAAACATTCGGTTTACATACATGTGTTGTACATGGCTAACACGCATGCAGTCGAGTGTGCTTACTCGCCTCAGCTGACATTAGGCCAGAGGATTAAAGAGGAAGAGCATAATGTGGTCAAGCAGCAGTGTTTACTACAGTCAACAGCAGTAAAGCACTGGTGAACTGTTAGTGACTGACTGCAACAGGTAGCATGATTGGCTGTTATCTGTGCGAGCCACAATACAGGCAGGATTTGGTATTAATTTGGTGTATAATTTGGTAGATGTTCAATTTTACATCTGTAATTGTTATTTAATTTCAATATTTACTTTGGCTAAAAACAACAATCACTCACTGATGGTGCCAAAATCATATAAACAACATAATTTATAGCTTTTTGGTGCTTTGCAGCCTTTTTTTAAATTATTGACTTGTTTTTCCCCATGAGAAAGTGGTGAACTGACTCAAATTACCCATAAAAACTTTAGAATATGATAATAAGTCAGACCTTGGATGTTTTTCTACCCGCTAATTATTCAAAATCAATTCATGCGGCTTTGATTTTTAGAAATAAATGTGATATACATCCCCTTATTGATCGGCTGCATGTTTGCTAAGTTGGCTAAAGCATGATGATTTTTTTTTCTGTTTACTTTCCTGTTTTTTTCCACCTGTTGATGTCTGTGAGTTTTGGGCAGACAGAGATGTGTTTTTGGGCCAAAAAAAGAGAGGGAACATTGATGTATCGCTGCAATGTCCTGCTGACAGCCGCGGGTCTGCTCTGGCCAGGTGTACTCTGACGGTGTCCTGTCAGCCGCAGGCTACATTTGGAAAAGAGACAGATATGAAGAGGACATTGAAAGGCTGAGGGATGTAACGGGCGCTGGGATTGTGAAGTTAGAAAATGAGAGGCTGCCTGAAAGAGAGAGGCATTTAGAGGGACAACAAGAGCGACGGGTACAGAGGGAGGCAGAGAACGAGAGCAGAGCCAGGTGACGTTACGTTCAGTCTTCTGAGGAGGGATGTGGCTGTTTTGTCAGCTCTTACAGACTGAGGGTTATCTGTCTCCCCCAGCTGTGCCACCCAGCTGTCACACACTGCTATGCTCCGCTCTGTCCTGGCATCCTGGCACACACCTCCCTCTGCCCACCATCATCTGCCTGCGTGTGTGTGTGTGTGTACTCACTCACATTTGTCAGTCCTCACAGTTAAAGATTACATGCATTGAAATGAGCAAATTCAGGTTTTTTTTCATGCAGGGTGAACCAATAAATAATCCTCTCCAGGCCCTTTGCACCCGTTTCCAAGAAAGTTGACATTCACTTAAGCTCGCTCCCAACATGCTGCTCTGTCTTTTAATTTGTCTGTTCAGTCTCTACATGATGGAAGTTTTCTTTTCAAGGCAATCTTGGAATTGCTCTGCAGTCATTTCCCAGTGGAAGCCATGTGCCTCCTCTAGACACCAGACCAATTTGCAGTCTCCACTGCCACTCCCACCACCCCAACCCCGCAGGGTAAGGGGCCTCAATTACCCAGAGCATATCACCGCAAACAGCCACTTTGCAGCCAACCACCTGTGACTCAAACTGTGGGAAGCTTTGGCTGCAGCATGGCTGTTGCGGGGGGAAGAACAGCCAAAGCCTTGGGCTGGCCAGCCAACCATTGATTAAGGGAATCAGTATTGATTAAGGGAGCAGGGGACATCTGGAATGGACCAATTTATGTCCCCACATCAATTATTCAAATGGCTGCCGCCGAATTGGATTAGAGGACGATCTTCCTGCCATCAGTTCCACCCCTCCACAATCTGTATCCTTTCGGCAAGCTGTCGTCACTCGTCTCCAGACAAGTCGGCCCCTTGAAATGCAAACTTTAAGTTCGCCACATGGACACTGGGACAATGCTGGGACAAGTATTTTCTTACCCCCCCCTGTTGCTGGCCAGTGCCTGTAACCGGTGGCGGGCCCACATTGTGTTGTCAGATTTGTTTCTCAGTTTGCCCTTCTGTCTCTGCGGTGACATCTTGAGGGCTTGAACGCAGAACAGAATGGCAGAGCCTGGTGAAGTCTGGGCCAGAGGGTTATTCATAATTCATAATGTTGGTGCCGGAGAAGCTGTGAAAACGTGTGAGGCTTTGTTCGCGTATGGTGTGTGGGATTTTAAAAAATTTTTTTTTTTTTTGGGTGGAGGGTGTATTTGTGTTAATCGCCGTGTTATTGTGCCTGGCGGGATTCTTCTTTGTGTATCCTGCAGCCGTCGATCCACAGAGACAGGCCAGAATGGAGGCCAGCTAATGGACTCCTGTCCATTGTAGACGGGCTAACATGGGAATGAGGAGTGTGACTGAGCCAGGAGCAGAAGCCCACAGGTGGCCGACCATGATAGAGGCCTGCCCTTTGTCTGCTGCCCCATCAGAACAGCTCACACACACACTGATCCCTTTGACAGTTTTTTCTTCAGATACCAAACAGTAGAATATAGTCGTTTTATTTCTTATTTTTTTATTAGAAATATTTTATGCTACAATGCATTTTATAGAAGCAGCGCTTCTTTACACAAGCAGTGTTGGGGAGCAACTAGTTACATGCAACACAGTTATGTAATGATGTTAATGATAATAATGATACACTTACTGAGGAAAAAAAATGTCATGAAACTGAAGTTACTTGTAAAATACTTGTGACTGCATTCAAATATATTTTTTTCAGTAAAACAATTACATATATAGTATAACTTTCATGCTGTTTCTTTGAATCCTGCAGGAATGCCAATTTTGGCAACACATGGGGACAAATTTAAGTGCAACACCATCAAATATCGGCTCTCTTATACAGAGCTGTCTGCATGGCTCCTTTAATTTGGTAACTTTTCCTCCTTTTAGGCACTTTTCATTGGTTTTCATGTTATAATTTGCAACGCTTCTCATCTGCGATTGCTCTTGGCAGCATGAATCTGCCACTACGTAAAGGCAGGTGGCAATGTTGTCAGACAAGAAGGCCTTTCTGTGCTGGAAATTCAACAATATTTTCCTTGTGAAATCAGAACATGACTCCAACATGACAGTGCAGTGTGAACCTTGTTTGCCGGCAGTGAAAATGCTGTCAACATCAAAACAATCTGTCAAACCTGAGGGAGCATTTACAGGAAGGTAACGTCACTGCAGTCAGACACGTAGAAGTTTTTACCCCCAGTTTAAATGTTATTTTAGAACTTTGTCTTTTAGTTGACAAGTTAACTATCAAAACCAGTGGTTGACATTGTTCACTGTTGCAATATAATCCATTATTTGTGGCTGTAACACAGTGGATTAGTAAAGCTGGGGCAATGAACACTGTGCAGAAAGCTTGAGTTTATTAGATGCTGTTTTAAATGAAGCTGTACAGTTCAGTAAAGTGTTTGCCTGTCACAGTATCAAACCACATCAACAGCAGTCTGTAAACTGTTTCCTCTTCCTGTAGCTTAGTCCTGCTCCCATGTTTATGCAGCAGAGAGATTATTGTAATCGTACCTGTCTGTTGCACAGCTTTAATCCATTATCAAGAGGAGACACGTGCCAGACGTGTAAGCAATAAAGTAATAATAAATTCAATGTACTTCTCAACCAGATAATCAATTTACTGCGTTGTGAAGGCTCACACAGCCCTAGTAATTCTTGTTTCGGTCGGAGCATATGGCGCTGGAGTCGGAGAGCAAATGTGCAGTATAGAAGGAATTGCATGGTTGTTATTGATTAGGAGTTGAAATGAGGAGGAAGATTTGTGGAACCCATAAAGGAACAACTTCAGAGCATGCAGTGTGTGTGTGTGTGTGTGTGTGTAAGGAGCTGGGTTGTGTAAGATCAATGGCAATGTTTAGCATAACTGGAAATGTTGTGACCGTGCAACATGCTGTTGATTTGTCAAGTGGTGGTCAGGGGCATCGCAGCCGGAGAGGAAGTTTAGTGCAACATTTCATATTAAAAGCATCTATAAGATTCATCATGTGAAGCTCTGTTATCTAATATAAGCTTTTCTCGCTGTGTGCAGGGGAATAGGACTCAGATCCAAGCATTTACCCTGATAGAAGAATTATCACACACTTGTTTATACTCACTGATTTGACTCCAGCAGGTTAACACGCCTTCGTCTCAGCTTGAAAGTTACAGCGGCACTCAAACTGTTTGTTCTGAAACCTTTTCAACACACTCCGACTTGTATCTCCATTCTCCATCTCAAGTGTTTAGGGTGTTTTTTTGGCTGTAACTTTCATTCCGTCTGATTTCTCTCCCGCTCCATCCCCCGCTGCCACCAACAACACAAATGTTTACTGAGCGAGAACAGACGGAGGAGAATGGACGACTGTCGGTAATTGCTCCCATCTGCTTGCGTGCAGTTGTCAATATCTGTGAGTCCACTGTTGAAATTAGACCTGTCAAGCAGTGTCCAAGCTGCACTCCCTTCATCAATCCATCCATCCTGCCAGTCAGGCAGCGGACACAGCAGCCAGTTATTCACATGAGAAACCTCACTCTGAAAACTCAAAACTCACGGGAGAAAAACTAGATGTTCTAATAATAGTTTTTGGTTCGGCTAGAGATGATTAAATTGGCTTTTGGCAGTATTTTATTACACAAACGAAAACAATTTAACCCAGTCTTTGAAACGGTAATTGCACAGGAACAACTGACTGTCAAACTGTTACCGAGTCATTAGAAAAAAGCTCGAAAAACACTCCTGTGTGAACTGTAAAAGAAGAATCAACTGCAAGATCCTGCAACCTTCTGAAAAATGAAACGCACAAAGGAGAGAAATGATAAAACGCGGTTTGAGCTTTTTGCAACTTCTACAGTCTGACACGTCAAAGTCTCAGATAAAATCCCCCCTTCTCTCTCTCTCTCCTCAGCTGCCTTCATGCTCCAAAGCCGCTGAGTGTCAGAGATACATCACGAACACAAGACAGACTGGCACCATTAGTCGGGCCAAAACCATTACTAAGCTCTAAGTGTTTTTATACTCCAAGATAACTGAGCTGCATGTGCACTTCTGTTTGTCTGTAACATTAGTTTCCTTCCTGGTTCTGTTACCAAACATGTCTTTTTTCATAGGAGAACTTTACCACAGCAGCTGATGGAGCGATATTAATCTTTTGAATTGCTCCACTGACAGTAAATCTAATAGTCTCTTGTCGTGAAGATAAGTCAGTTAAGCTGAGGTGGCCAGGGGTTGAATATGGGTTCAGGTCCCCAAAGCTGCAGGTCCGCTCATATCGATCATCCAATCCCAGCAACCCCACGTGCCCTCGAACACTGATTGCCAGCAAAGCAGCAAAGTCCTCTGTTTTCATCCTCGTCTGTGTATCACACTCTCTCTCCACGTGGATGGACATGGCCACATCACATCTGTGTGTGTGTGTGTGTGTGTGCGTTGAAGTGATGGCAGGGTGGGGGGTTTAGGGCGAAAGGGCTGCGGTGATCACGAGAGTGTGGAAAACCACCCCCGGTGCGAAGCAATCATAGCCGGCTCTCTATCATCCTGCCCCCACCCCTTCACCACCTCCATCCAACCTCCTCCCAGCCCATCACCCCTCAGAGTCGCCTCTCTCCTCCCTCCATTATCCCCACCTCACTGATCAGAAAATTAGGGTGACACTTGGCGGCCCTCTCTCCTCTCCCCACCACTCTTTTCGCTCTCTCTCTCCTTCCACCTTCCCTCTTTCTATTTCTCACCCATTACTCCCAGTTCACTGGTTGGTATATGGAGGGTGACACTGGGCCAATTCAATCTCTCGTCCCCGTCAGCCACTCAGCCTCTCTGGAGTGCCGCAGCCTCCCCTCCGCGGGCATCCCCCCCTCCAGCGGGTTGTCACTCTGTTTTCCACACTTCACACCACCTCTGCCCTCCTTTGCTACACAGAACTTTCTATTTCCTCATCTGTCACTCCTGTTTTCCATTTACTTGTCTTTTTTTTAGCTTACCTCTGACTCCTAAAGTCCTGTGTGTCTGTGAAAAGGTGTTTCAAGATGGCCTGGCTGTGCCGAGAGACTGATATTCTTTATTCTTCAGCCGTGTCAGTTGAAAAAGTTGTTGCAGGAAGTCGGCAGCAGAAGCCGTGTGTTTCGTGAGATAACAAGGCTGATGGGCCACTTGAAAAAAAAATCTGAAAATTAGCACATTAAAGTGTGTATTTCTGCTGCCTTTGATGTGTGATGTATTATTGAAAAATGCTGATTGTAGGGTAAAATAAACCAGTGTGTTTACTGCAGAACTCCAGCTAAGCTTTGTAGACTGATATGTGCTCAGAGGCAGGGATTTCCCTCTTTGATTTCCTGCTAGATTGGCTTCAAGAGGAAGAGGCTTAGGGGTTCAACTAATCTTTACCAATGCTGTTGTTTCCTAATTATTTGAGCGGAGGATATTTGCTTTGCCTTCATTATAATGACTCGGGTTACATCATGTCAGGTAAGTCCTCGTTATATCAGAGGAGCTTTTGTAGCCTGCCTCTTGACAATCTAAATAAGATCCATGGATTTACAACATGGAGCTTATTTTACTGCAACTCAGATTAAAAGTTTAGCAGCATTCACATCACTGCGAGGTGTAATAGGCTGAGTCAGAGCCAGACACAATGAGAGGTCCAGGCCCGGTGAACCGGTCCCACTCATTAATTACAAAATCCATCAGCCAGTTTGTAACCACCAAATCCAACTTGGAAGATGGAATAGAAAAGTTGTCAAAGTGAGAAGATGTATTGAATTTACATCTGTTTGATGTACACTCAGCCCTGCTGAATCCTGTTTTCTTCAAGCTCTCCTCATTAAGATAAGGAGAGGGAGGAAAGTAGTGTGAAACCTTTTAAGCAACAAACATGTCAGAAAAAGTTGTTTAGGAGTTTAATGTGCAGGTTTACAAAGACGTCTGGCTTCATTAATCTAATATTTATTGCTGCTGTCATCTGCTTTTAACCAAGTGACCAACCAATTGTTTGAATGTTAGTTGATTTTGGTTGATTTTTGAGAAAGGTGAATGTTTGGTTTCAGCTTCTCTGGTAACAGATATAATGCAAAGGGTCAGAGATCTTCACCTATAAGGACAATTTTTCTTAATGTCAGATGTCCTCCTCCTTTTTTCTTCTGGCTTCTGTGGGATCATCAGATGTGCACAGTTTTTTTTTAACTTCTCTCCATTTTATGGTAGATTGAAACCATTGCTTTTAAAGGTTGCCAACCAGAGGCATTGTTGGGTCTATGAGTTGCGATCTTGCAGTACACAAAGTAAAGGTCCTCTGCTAATTTCATGTTTTTTTGGGGAAAAAATGCATGTGATCTATACATGAGGGGATGTGTTGTTTCACTTGGATCATGACTTTTTTACTGTTTTTTTTTTGTAAATTTTAATTCTAAGCTGATTATTCTAAATTTCTTTATCCTAACAGTGAAGTTTCTTTATCTTCCATGGTGGTTCTGGGTAAAATCAGGCCATAGACTTTAAAGCATCATTTATATAATTTGTATATTTAAAATCTCAAGTAATTAGGGTCATTAAGATTTAAAAAGCAGATGACTTTCATTTCATTGGAGGGGTCTTGTCTCGCTATTATATACAGTTCAGTAAATCTCTTTGTTTATCTGACATCCACACAGTCGGCAGCACCAGGAATAGTTAGACATCTCAGAGAACAACAGTAATGACTCTTTGTTTTGCATCTGTGTGTGTCCTCTCTTTTTGCTCTGTCTGAAATCAGACTGTTTGAGACCTGAAATGGCCCCAAAATCCCTGAACGCTCAGTGTGGCTGATCTAGCAGCTGTCATAGGAGCTATTTGACATCACACAGTGCAGTCTGTAAAAAGAAGTGCTAACAAGAGTTCAGAACTACTATCTCGCTTTACTCGTCACTATTGTTGACTTGTCATTATTGTTTTTATATAACTTTGTGTGTAAATGATGTGTGGGTAACACAGGGCTTGACTTTTTAAATTATGGCCTTGCCATCTAATTTAAAGCCTCTGTAATGACTGCTGCACCCACACACTTGTTTTTTTAGACTGTACCTGATATAGACTGTGGCTGAGCTCAGAGGCTTCACTGACACCTCTCAGGGTCTTAGTGTTGGTTTTGTTGCAGCTTTCATGGCAGAACAACATGGTCGTTAATATTTTTTTCAGATTTCTGATTGAATTTTGATGATATAAGCGAAGTGTTGGTATAGTTCTGCCCACAGCGAGCCTGTGAAAAGGTCTTGAAGGTTGACTGGATGTTGAAATATTTATCGTGGTGCATCTTGCAGGAGGAGAAAGTCACTTCACTTTAAAGACATAATCTGGCCTTTGCTTTTAGGTCCAGGCCATGGTATCAAGATTCCTCATGTCATTTATTTATTGGTTTATTTGCAAATGTATTAGGGGTAGGAAAATATTGTAAAGGAATACATGGTATTACTTCCTTATCAACACCTTATTAATACTTTGGCACCAAATATCAGCATTTTAATTTAAAAACAGGTGCTTTCTGCCAATTTGACTTTCCAAAGTCACTGCTTCATGATATAAATCCTCGCTTTTCTGCTTTCTGGCAGCTTGGCCTTTTGCTGATTTGTAGCAGTCTTATTGGAATGATGACATATGTGGACACAGACGAGTTTCAGTCAGTGTGTGTGTGTGTGCTAAAGAGGCAGTAGGTTAAGATTTAATGCGTCTTCTCTGCATTGTTTATCTCAGTTTTTAAGGGACATTTTTTGCCTTTTCAGTTTTGCAGTGTGAATTATATTGTTTTACAATGTATTGTGTATCACAATCACTTTATTGTGAAACCATCGTTATCATGGGCAACATGATAATATTGCATCATGAGTCAACTCACGTGGTCAAATGAAGCTGCTGCCTGCAAACAAAAACAAAAAACAAAAACAGTCATGAAATGCTTGGTTTCATAATAAAGTTTATTCTATATTACAAATAGTATTTTGTTCTTGACTGCAAAATAGGAATGCATTATATTTACATACACAGGTATACAATTAATTATAACAAAGTTAGAGAAGCTCGCCTTATATCCCCCAGGTTTCGTTTTTATCTCTCGATAAGATACTCTTTATCTTTCAAATATGGTCTAGTAAAAGTCTTTTCTAGCATGTTTCTGTAACACCTGCTATAACACTGAGCTAGGAGGACATTTTAGTTCCTACAAAACGTTTGAAGGTGGAAACTTTATCTGTGCTCTTGGCAACACAGGGCGGCTGCTAGCAGACAACCTTTGTTGCAGTGGGAGGGACGGGGGCAGGGAGAAACGAAAGACAGGATGTTCCACCGGGGGGCAGATTCACAATGACAGTCCAGGACTCTAACCTTGTGTTATTTATTAACACACGGCTGTGAGGGGAAACTTTGGGCATCTACACACAGTAAACATTGGCTACATGAATGAAAAAAGGTTCTTTTAAAATTGTCCAAAGGTGTTTCACTAGTACGTTTCTTAGAATAACAATGAAAGCCTTCCACAAATTAATCATCCTGTCAATAAATCGATCTATGTTCCCCTCATTTTCCAATAACAGTTGTAAGTAAGTTTGATATGTTTACTACATAACTTGCCTAGCAAACACCTTGTGAATGTACCCCTCCAAGTTGAAACAACAGACATTCATTATACTGTATACCTGCAGGCAGTGATTAATGGGCAATGGCATGGATAACTCACAAACATTAGACACGGGCTAAGACAGACAGTCACTTGCCAAACTCAGTCTTAAACAGAAGTCTACTATTAAGCCTAACATACTTGTCCTATTACAAAATTGTTTACCTATATGATGAATCTCGTATACATTGTTTCTTCCTGATGTTTTGAGAAAACGGTAAGGGATAATAACGTTTGTATTTGGTGAACCTTCTGTCAAACAACATCGGTTCGTTTTTATGGGTTTTTCCAATGTTTAAGTGACTGAAAACAAACCCTGAACACTAAATTTGTTATTTTTCTGTTCTGGGTTCAACTAGTGCAGAAAACAAAGCAGTTATGATGAAATAATTTATCCAACCCTGTACATGACGCACAAAACAAGATGTAATAGCAGCAAAGACAGAGCAAGACTCAACTTGCATCTTCTGTGTACCGAAAACTGAAACCACAGAGGAGACACAGCTGTCACAAAAAAAAACACTGATGGCCTGCAATGGAGGGACATGAAGTTCAAAACAGGGTTATTGTGAGATCCATAATCTTAAAATGAAAAGTTGGCTTTTAAATGACTTTTAAGTCCCTAGTAATAGTAGAAGTAAATATCTTGAGCAAGGCAGTTCCATTTCATACCATCCAAATAGGTCAACATGCAAGGGTATATAATATCTGTTTTATTTAGCATCTAACACTTTACAAAAACCATGGGCATGAGGTTCTGCAGTGGGGGTTGAACTGGATAAAGGTTCCACCTTAAACGGAAGTTATAGTCTTTATTACATGAACAACCCACTTTTTCCATCTCGATTCTTCCAAGCAAAAGAAAGATAAAAGAACACATCCACATCATCATTGCAAGGCTTAATTTTCTTATTTTTCTTTTTTTTTTTTTTAAATAAGTTTCTTAAATTGTTTACGTTTTACATGCGCTTAAAAAGCCAATAAAGGACCCAAGGTGGACCTAGGGCGGTCTTCACACATTCACATCACCACATGGGGCACGTTGTCAAGGCAAAAGAAAGGGCAGAGGTCAAAAGGTACGGAGGGCGCCTCCATCATCTCTTTCAATCGCTCTCTCCAACAAGTTCTATCTACTTTTAATGTCTATCATTTTCTGTTTATCCTGCCCTGATGCTCACTGCTTGTTCGGTTTCTGCTCTGCTTTCAGATTTTTTTCTATTTTTTTTTCTTTTTTTTTTGAGGCTTGGAGAAGGGCGCCCCCTGCCGCCACTGAGGACAACTACACTAATACAGACAAGAGCGTCTCAACAGTTACACGCTCAAGAGTTGGGGTTTTGCCATATGCAACTAGCTACCATCTCCAACGCTTGTGCAAAACAGAAAGGAAAACTCTTAAGTCAGGAGCCGGACACGAGGGTGAACGGTGTGCCGAGAGCCGGAGAGACCCGGGACGATGGAAAGAGAAAGGAGGATCAGATCACCTCGCCCACAGAGCCTCTCGACTCGACACACTGAGGTCAGAAAAATCACACAGGTTTCTTAAAGTTCCAGTCACAATATTTTTTTTTTTATGTCCCAGAAGTGGTTTTCTTTTACATAGTCCTTTTTTTGTCAGTTCCTCAGTGGCACTTTACAAATACATTTTTGACCGTTTTGAAAATTTCAAGCTCCTTTGGTTTTTGGCTGACCGACTAAGTCCATCTTGTTTGATTTCTCCACACAAAAGTCTTTAAACAAGAACATCCTGGGAAAGAAGTGCTACTCTCACAGCAGAGCCTCTTTAGGAAGCAGTCAGCCATCAGCTGGCTACACTGCATTCACTCGTTTTTCCTGTTTTTAATGATCAAGCAGTTTCTTACCCAGTACATTTCAGTCAGCTCTTCCCTTTACCCCCCTCCAGAGTCTGCGTAGATTTCTGGGCAGTCAGGATCTTGGGCAGCTGCTGATTGTGTGTGTATCTGTGCATATGTGCGTGTGTGCGCGTGTGTGTGCTTTGATAGACCGTCGCAGTGGCGGCACAAGATTGGAAGTGGCGAGAGCCAGACAAAGACTGCTCCTGGTGTTGGGACTAGCAGTCAAAACACTGTCTTCCAGAGTTGTTTGTGTGCTTCTTAGAGAGGATCCAACTTGGGTCGGGGCCTCCAGAGTTTTGTCTAATAGGTTAATTTTGCAGTAGCCACATAAGCCATATGGAAGCAGAAATCATGAGCATTTTCTTTGAAGTAAATGTATGCTGGGCAGGGAAAAATGTGCGAATGTTGCAAAGGGGTAAAGATCGGGGGATGCCCTGGTTTGTAAAGTTTTAGTGTCAGTCACATTTCAATGAAGTAACAGTTCAGAGAAGCACAAATCCTTCCCCTACCCCTATCAGTCTTTTTCTTAAATACAACTCCAGCTACATTGAAAGAACACGAGAACATTCTAGGTTTGCGCGGACTTGCCCCAAATTTCGCAGATATGTATGCTTCACTTGTAGGTACAGTGTAAACTTGGCAAACCATCCTTGCATTAATTTTCTTCAGAGGTGTTCATTTGGCTTGCAGTCATCATTTTTGATGTTTCCTCTTGATTCCGTATATTGAATATACAACTACAATAAACTGGACTCTAGAGATGGTGTAATTTCAACTATCCTATTTTTGAAAAAGTTCTCAACAAAATGGACACCCAACAATGTGGTTTTTAAAGAATTACCTATCAGTGTAAATTCTTGAAGGCAACATAAAAATGTTTATTTCCCCTCTTTTCTTCCAGCCAGGGGACTGAAGTATGCCAATATGGCCAGCTTTCAAGCAATTCCCCCTTGAGGCTCTCCCTGTGGTGAAGCTGAGGGATCCCCCGCATTGCACTGTGGGAGACGCCAAACTCAGCCTCGGACAACCCTTCAGATATATTCAGGTAAACTAGTCTATGCAGCAGAGTGGATGAGGAAAACAAATATTTCTCGGGGAAGAGGAAGCAGAAAAAAGGTCAAGGAAGAAGTCATCTTTGAAAGGCGGAGGAAGAAGTCACATGATGAAAAAGATGGGGACAGGTCTTCGCTCAGGCACGGCTCGGTTTCTGATGGGGTCTCTTCCCAGTGCGCCCTGGGAAGTGCGGTCCTCAGCTCTCCAGACTCATGAAGGCCACCACCTGCTCCAGTTTGAAGGCCAGCCTCTGTTTTCTGGCTGCATCGTCCTGCTCCAGTGCACACACAATCTGCCAGAGGGACAGTGAGGTAAACAGACACACAAACACATTACTAAGTACTCAGTGTAACAAACCTGCAATCAGCGCTTTCAAACCTGGTATTTCACTAAACAAGATGCCCTGATGTGTTTTTATTTCCCAATAAATTTTACTGTAGAAATTGATAAATTTTAGGAACTCTCTACTAAAAAGCTATCTTTTGAACATGAAATATGCAACTCCATGTTTGCTTGAAAGGTGGCTATGACAAGATTGCAGCCTTCTTGTGAAGGACAGCAGCTTTAGTCAGCTTTTTGTACAAACCTGCCAGAGTGGAGTCCAATAGCAACCTCAGATTATGGCAAAAAATGTCCACAGTCTTTAGAAATCACTCTTGCAGAATCATCCCCCTCTCTACTTTATCCTAAAACATACTCAACATGCTATAATATCACAGACTAGCAGAGCTGTACCATTATAGAAAACAGATGCAGCATCAATCAAGCAACTGGCATGGAAATAGTTTCTTGGATGGATGAACGCTGGAATCCATTTTTACTGCTGTGAATTCTGACTACAGCTGCCATCCTTTACAGAGGAACCAGCTGCAAACATAGACACCCCTCAAGCCTATAATGGGTGAGTATTTCATGAACACATCTGCCTAAATTTTCAAAATTGACTTCTTACTGAGTATTAACATGTGTATTAGTACACCGCTTTAGAGCCTTATTCAATTTTTTTAATTATATTTGTGATATGTCTTTTACATGGAGCATGAAAAAGTGTAGTATTCCAATAAATCTTACCAAAAAATGAACAACATCAGTGGCTCTAAATTCTACTAGATCTTGCATAATTGTGACAGATGTGTTTTCTAGAAGTGTAGTAGATATAAGTCTCAGTATCACGTACCTCCTCTGTGTATTTACCCACATAGGAGTAAATCTCACTGAGAGAGCTCATGCTGTTGAACTCGTTCATGTGCATCCGTGACTGTTCTGCCAAGTAGGCATTCATGTCCTGGTCGCTGATCGCTGGCATCTTACTAATGTCTGAGTAGTACCTAGTAGAAGGAAAAACACAGCATAATCACATCAGGACTACGTTTCAGCTGAAAACACTGTTAGAAAAACATGATGCAGCCACTTCTGTGGAAATGTTGATAGCGCTGCTCTTGTCCTTGGAGCTCATCTCTCCTTGCAGGTTAACGGCACCTTCTTTGAAGATGTGTAACTAATGCAAGAAGCACAGAGGCAACAAGTGTGCTGCACAGTGACATGACTGAATTTGAATCATAGCACACACTGACAGACCTCAGATTTCAACCTTGAACGCCACGGCAGAGCACATGAACTGCATTGAGGTAAGAGTAATCAGTCACTGTCAGCAGCAGCTGTGTTGCCCCTATCAACTATGTTAATTAAAGTTGGTTATTTACATATTAAATTCCTGTAGCTGCAGCCGCTCAAAGACAAGCCTGGTGTTTGGCTGGGTAACTCTGGCCGTGTGTGAGGGAGAGATGCATTTGCCAGGAAGCAAGTCTTCAGAGCAAACTGAGCAAAGGAAAAGGCAGGTGGGTGTTACTCATAGCTTTTGCACAGAGGTCACACACACATCAACACCTGTTCAGTGCTGGAGGGCAGTTGTAGAGAGCTCCTGGCAGGGGATCGTTAGTGTAGAGACCAGGTGTGCTTGTTGTAGAAAAAAGTTTTTCCAAACAAAAATTGAAATCAAACGCTTTTAAAAAAAAGTGACTGGAAGGGAACGACTGAATCTAATTCCATCATTGTTTCTTTATGAGCTCAATGGTTGCTGAACTAGTGCGTCTGCATGGAAACAGAACATTTAGGGTTCACAAGATTGTGTATTAAGAAACTTAAACTAAACTAAATATTTATCCCATATTACTCCATTTTTTTCACCAAACAAATATACAAAAGCTGATGCCAAACAGTAATCATCTTTTAAAAGCAAGCATCCAGTAGGAAATATCAGTTGCAATAAGAGCAGCGCCATGAGCTGTCTCTTAAGAAAAAAAAGGGCCATAAAATGTTGATTTTGCAAATGTACTGATCCATATGCAGACACACTTGTAAACAAATATTGTTATGACAGCTGTGATGGATTTGTCATTGTCTTGGGACCATCAACTCCCACATCAAATTCGAGGCAAGTGTCAATATCTCACCAGCTCGCTTCACTTCACAGCCCCAAATTAATAACATCAACATAGTGCAGCAAGTAAAAAGCTCTGTGGGAAATCACAGCTCTGCCCCCTGCACCGCCTCAAAACCCTAAACATGAGAAAAAACTAACAAACTGCTGAACATGCACACTCGTCCAATAATAGACCTATGTAATATATTAGTGTTATACCTTGTTTTCTTTGTAGATTGACTGCAGCACAGTAAAAACTCAGTGTCTACATGTATTCTGCCTCTAGAGAGAAGTACTGAACAAGCAGCAGAGATTTCCTTCCTGAGTTTCCATTAGCCTGCTCACCAGGTAAGGACATCCTCTCACAATTAAGCTGCAGCATAGAAGAGAGAGAGAAGGAGTACATCCCTCTACCTCTACAGTGTTCACTTTCTTTTCCTCTCCCTTTGCAGTCCTCTTTCATGGCTGCTGCATTCTGCCTTTTAAATCCTCTCCCTGGCATGACCCTTACTTTGTCACGGTTGGACAGCAGAGTGAAGCAGCACCAGATCCACCTTTGCCCAGTCACTATTTCATTACTGAGGTTTTTCCAACTGAATAACAGTTCCACCATGGGGTGTTCAAAGATAACAATACAGCTCTACCAAACTTGCTACTTAGGCATAATTTCTATATACTACAAGGCAATGGGATGTCTCCATTTACAGCTACAAGCACAAACAACAATTCCTGAAAACCCCTCAGTTTGCATTTCTGGTGTTAAACAACAGTGTGTACATACATAATGTCTGATTGAACCCTGTGCACGAGTGCTTGAAACAATAACTGAACATTGGCTGAAATTTCTGCTGGTGCTGCCCCCTACGGAACAGACTCAGAACAGTACACACAAACCATTACACTGCTTACAGTATTCAAACATATCCATGTATGAATCAGCAGCATCCTACAATTTCCTCACACTGCAGACACACACAGGACTAATGAGTGCGACCCTGAGCCTGGAGCTCCTCATTTGGTTTCACCCATTCAAGCGGCACACATATATTCTCGTCCTGGGGCTTGCCATGTGACGAAGCCAAAGACACATAAATACTCAGACTGCTTCCATCTTTTATTCAGGACCTCTTTGCCTCTCCTGCTGACAAATAAATTTAATAAAACTTTCATTTTAACAAATTACCGGCTTCTTTTGCCTGCTGCTCACAAAAAAATCTCTCTCCCTACTTTTTTCTCTCTCCATGCACACAAACTTCTGCACCCTCTCAACACACCAACTCCTCCTCTGCACTGTAGATCTCGAGCCCTGGGCTCTCCATCCATTCCCACTGTGTTGTAATTTGGATTGTGTTTCATGGCACATAGATCACAGTACTACAGTGACATTGTGTGTGTGTGTTGGAACGAGACATGGCTAAAGCAAGTTTCCTGATGTTTTTGATCATGCAAAACACACACTCTCACACACACACTAACAATTCCTCGCTTCATCCATACAGTGTTTGTTGTACACATGTTCTTTCTATCGACATCTTACCTCTCCACCCAGCTCTTGTAGCTGGGAATGTCCTTGGCATAAAGCAGCTTGTTGGAGGGTGAGTCCTTCCCAAGGCGGTGTTCTGAGGTGGAGCAGGAGTCCATGAAGGTCTGGGCCACCACAGACAGACAGGCATCTGTGATGCTGCTCTTATGTATGTCAAACACAAACTGGGGGTTCTTGATCACATTCACCCAGAAACGCAGAGGTAGGCTGCAGGGAGGTGGAAGGAGAGAACAAAGTAGTTTAGAGGCAAACCAGTTGTAATTATGAGTTTGAAACTTTTACTTTTTCATTTCAGTCAAATACTGGCATGTGGGTGTGCAGCAGGTGCCACAACTCAATCAGGTTCCTCTAAAATTTAAATTTCCACTATTGTTTCTATTCTTACAATAAAAAATGCTAATGCTGTGGCTGTTTTTAAGTGTTTTTACCATAACTGAAATTTTAAGCAAAATGCCATCTGTTAAAAAAAGAGCTAATGAGACAAAATCACTTATTACATTTCATGCATGTTAATGTACTCTGCTGTGTTATACCTGCTGTTATACAAATTGTTTGTGCATTGATTGTTTACTTCCGTCTCAGTGACAGAATGCTCTAATAGCCATACAAACAGAAAAACAAAGAGTATAAAGTAAAACAACAGTCTGTGTCCAGTTGAACTGCTCTGAGATTAAGTCCCTAAATGCCATTTAATATTTGCTATGGCCAGTCAGGCAGCAGACATGAGCATATTATGCGCCAGAAGGGGGACGTGGATTCATTCACTTTGCAAAGCTAGTACACAGGCCCTGCTGTTGCTGATGTGCTCTATTTGATGTGTGTGCTCAATTCAATAAAGCCTTTATCTTTAAAACCAGGTGGTGGCTGGCTCTCATTTTTTCCAGCAGTGTCCAGGGGTCCTCGCTGGGGGCCGCACGGTGACACAGTTCATATTGCCTTGTTTGTGCAAGTGGGTCCTATTTTGTGCCTGTCCAGAATAATAAAACTGTACAAGTCTGTTTATTTGTTGGGCTTGTTTCTGCCAAAATGAATAGATATAGGGCCAGCTTTATCTGTGTGTTGCAGCGAAAGGGCTCAGGTAGTATTAAGAAATAGCTGAGTGTTGCTTGGATCTCTGTATCTTTACTATTCTCCGGGCTATGCGCTTCTAGCTGACATGGCAAAAATCAAACAGGAAAGACACTGCAGTCTAGCCTGCATAGGAGTTTTTCTGTATGGCACGATATCAAAGGATGGGGGAGCAAACTGAAATGCAATCATTTAAATACCACCAGAGCTCCCCTTCCATCCCTCTAAGCATTTATCAGAGCACAACCACCCACAAAGCCATTCAGATATACAATCTAACAAAAGAGGATTTGGACTGAGAAAGAAAAAACTCTGCATTATGACTTTAAAATTAATCTAAGCAAAGAATCTAGTGGGATTAGGTGCAGGGATCAAAGGGATATTAACACCAC
Organism: Acanthurus lineatus; assembly: GCA_029814665.1. Classification (NCBI taxonomy): domain Eukaryota; kingdom Metazoa; phylum Chordata; class Actinopteri; order Acanthuriformes; family Acanthuridae; genus Acanthurus; species Acanthurus lineatus. Next base: position 10,971,019 of record JAPZDV010000015.1, read on the forward strand.
TGCTGTGCCCCCTCGACTGTTGACAATCTGCCCCAACTGCCCTGCACTTTGAGGTATGTGCCGTTCCAATCAGCAGTGGACAATAAAATGATGAGGTTCCCCACATGATTTTGTGCATTCAAGGTGATCACCATAATAACGTCCTTATTATCTTTTGTGGTGCAAATTGGGCAAAAAGCAGAATTTCTTTAGCAGTTAACTTGGCGAGTAGTTTTAGGAGACTGATGGCTATGATCGGTCCTTTTGGTCAGGGATTAGATAAAAATATCAGCTGCCAAGATCAAGGGCATCTCTTGTCCCTGAGGAATTAGCTGGCAAAGTCAGAAAAAGCCCTTTTATTAAAAGACTTCTATTCCGTCAATCGATTTAGAACTACAAAGTGCAGCGTGTTTACCCACAACTCAAGTAGGAAACATTTTATAACTTAAGCAACAGCTCTTACAGTAGTTTTAGTTACTGAATATTGTTTGGAATCATCAGATCTCTTTAATATAGCGGGCTACACTACCAATTTCAAGTAAGTACCAATGCAGTACTACAGATTGTTAGCCCATTTAAAATCAATTCTGCCAGTCCTTACCAACTTACAAAGCTTACCAACAACCATTGACCAAACTTCCTAATTGTCAAGCAGCAAGACAACAACACTACTGGTAGTGCTACTTGCTGTTTACTTGGCCTATTTCTAATTATTTCAACAGGCACTCTAGTGCAAATGAGGACAGCTAAAGGAACAAACAAGTGCTTCTACACCAACTATTTCCCTCTGCAGTCCTTAAGTCATGTGCACTGATTGACACTCTGAGCCTCTCAATCTCCAGTTGTGGGATGTTGTCCCATCCCTAATGAAGTTTGGTGCCAGTGGCAGGCAAAGGGTCACAGATGTTGTGATCCAAGGCATCCCATTGGGGGCATTATAGCACTGACAGGGAACTGCCTGAGCCTGACCTTTTTCGTGCAGCAACGTAAGGTTTGAATTAACAGCTTTATAAAGGTGACCTGACCGGGCATTGTTCCAGCTGGACCTCCGTAGGAAAAAAGACATGACCTTTTGTGTGAATGGGAAGTTGCAATCCAGTACAGAACAAGCTTCATGCCTTGACAAAGCATCTTAAAACAATATGAAATTTCTATGTAAATTATACACTGTACAACTTAATGATAAGATAATTAGATAATTAGCTAAAACCTGAAAGTCCTAGTGATGAATTTACAATTTGAATGGGCTGGGACTGCAGCATGACAGCAGATAGGCGGTTATCTACATGCAGAAAAGGGGTACGCGTCTGCCAGTTTTGCACAATAATTAAAATTCTGTCTGTTGCATCCCAACATGACAAACACACTGTGCAGACGGAGACACACACATACACACACCAAATACAGAGGAATGAGGATGAGAGGAGACGCTGACACACTGCTGCTAATCCAAAAGATACCATCTGGAGTTGCACTAGGAGCCAGTGACTCATGCATGCACACACTTACTGTACAGGCATACGAATACACATTACAACTCTGTCACACAATGCAGAAACAACTAACTTTTTTCCCTGAGTTTGAACTTGCATTATTAAAACTCAGACACTAAAAAGTTCTGTAAAATTTAAGGAGTCAGATAATCTGTGTCTTAGATTTTTGCAGATGTTTGTAGTCAATGGAAATCTGAAATGTACTGCACAGTTCAGACAGCAAGCAAGAATGCAAATACAATTGTCCTCTATCAGCTATTAGAGAAAAAAAAAATTGTCATGCAGATCAAACCCCCTCTCAATAAAGCTTCTGATTATATTAAAAAAACAATTTTCAGCTAGTAGGTTAATCTACAAATATATTGAAACCTCGAAAATAAAGCTCTTAAAAAAAGGTGAGGGATAATCCAACATGCAGATATACAGAAGTGCAGTGATGGCAGGGAAACCATGAAGGGAAGGTGGGGTTAGCGGTGCAGGTTAGTAGCTCTGGTTGAACATTACTGTATGAATAAACACAATGGACATGGCGGGCCCAGCATGTGGGAGGCAGTTGTATTATTATTGCCTACAATCAGATGAAATTAAGGCATTGCTGCAGCCAAGATGGGACGATTGAAGGCTGCGGGTAGGTGCGCACTGTGAGAAGGGAAAAGGAAACAGACACATGCACAACCAACACAGAGAAGATATCTGTGGTGGCATCAGCACAAACTGCCGTATGCAATCTAAGTGGCTTTTTTGTGATGGTGTGTTATGATAAATTGCTATTCATTCACAGCCCTCTAGCAAAAAGCCCATTCCATTAAAAGTCTAATGTAAGAGAAACCCGTTGCACTCTCAGAAAACACTTAACACACCCTGCAAATGGCCCAATAACGCACACACAGCCAGTCACCAAAATTAGGACCATAGTGAAAAGTAAATAATATTCCTTCTCATTCTTTAGCTTCTCCTTTTTTATTTGTCCCCCCATCTTTCTATATGTCCCTTGATACACATCAATTTTACTCTCCCTTCTCCATGGTTCCCCTGAGCCTTGGACTGAGTGATGCATGCTGGGATCTGGCAGAGGCCAGGAGGCTAATGAGATATTAGTGCGCGTTTAACTCCCACTGAGTTCACTTCCCTTTCTTCACCTTTTCATTTCTCTCCTTGCTGCGTTCTGGTGCACTCTTGGTTATCCAACCTCTACCATCCTCTTAAGGTGGACTCAGAGAGGTCAGTATGGTCTAAATTAATCAGTAGATATTAATTTAGAGGTGCACTTCCTCCACCTGGGAGCGCACATTTGTCACTATGGAGATTTCCACAGTGACAGGCGTTTTTTTGGCCCAGTTATCCATGATAATAGATGTAGAGTCTTGGCAGCCAACTGGATTAGCCCCTTGTGGTTGGCTTTAATGAAGATTACACACCCCTGTGGTTAATGGATATTAGGCGTGTGGTGAAGCTTGGCACTAACACGGGGCAATACCAGGGCAGTGCCATGTGAAATGTGCCAAAAAGTACCGATTATGTCTGCAGTGCCTTAAACAACAGTGCGGAGAGAAAAGGCCACAAATGGAGCCCAAGGCAACACACTGGTGCACAAATAGTATAATTAATTTTGTATCAGTCCAAGCAACTGCCACACCAGCTTCTCAAGCATTCATGACCAGGAGCCAGTCTGTCTGTGTGTGTGTTCACATAGATTCAGGTGCTCAACTCACCAGTTGCTCTTCCATGTGTGTCGGACATGTGGGTCATGGATGTTGTGTTTGTCGGCCTGCTCATCCAGGAAGTCGAACATGTATTTGATAGCCAGTGGCAGGGCGCTTCCTCGATGGGCCGTGCTGAAGATGGTCTCAAACAGGTCATCCACAAACTTCTGTAACGTACCCTTCAGAGGAGGAAGAGGAGAGATGGACAACTGATTACATGAAGCTCTTAACCAAGTATGTATCAAATATCATGCAGGTGATAATCACTAGCTGAGACATCCCATAATGAGTGCAATAAAGTTTTTCAAAGTTATACTCTGAACTTCTAGATGACATTTTAATTTCCACTTCTACACAGAAAGTAACGAGGGAAACCAAACCAATAACACAGCCGTATATTGAATATGAAAATGCAAAAACTACAAGAAGCTCCTTGGTCTTTGACAGCGTACAGAGTGTACCTAATACTTTCGCGACACATCAATGCCTAATGTTGACAAAAAGATTGGAATAAACCTGTGTGAGCTTGTGAGTTGTGCAGTGCATGTCACTTCGTCCGATGTTTATGTGTCTGACTCCTATCTCACAGACTGGGCCTCTAAATCTGCTTGCAGCTTTGATGGGGGAAATTGTTATTTCACAGCTGACTTTTAATAATATCTGGGAACAGGAGGCGCATCTCCTAAGCCTCTTTGTGCTGCTGGATTAGCTCCCACACTGCACCATTGACCCTAATTTGATTTAATGTTGGCGACTTTAAGGAGGAGGAGGAGGAGAAGAGAGAGGAGAGACATAGAGTGAGAGAATCTAATCCTCTTGTAAAGAATGAGCTGATGGGATGCACAGGAAAAGGCGAGAGCGAAGGATGGAAATAAAACGACAGAGGTTTCCTATCAGGAGAAGAGGCCATTGAGTGTGGCAGATGAGGTGTGTACAGGCACTGGCAAATAAAAATCCAATTTGGGTTGGAGCCGGTGACCGAATCACCGAGTCAAGAGATGTAGAAGAGAGTGGGAGGAGCAAATCCTGTTAGTCCTACAATCACGGCTATAATTCTAATGTGGCCCACAATCCTCACAGCTTATTGTTTTCCTATGAAGATGAGATCTCATATCTCTTCATCAAGCCCACGTGCCTTCTGAGTGACAGCCTGCATTACTTTGCAAGGGGTGACCTGCCATTTTATGTGTTAATGCAAACATGTGTGTGCAGATACCAACACCTGTGTTTGTGCCTTTGTGCCGTGATATTTTTTCGTCATCCTCTGTCTCAAGGGGGACGTGTGTATCAACACTGTCATCATCAACAGGGTTCTCTTGTCGTCCCCCCCCCCCTCAGACACGACCATCTACCCTGTCATTAGACCACACTCTAACCACAATGTGTCATCTGGATGTTTTGATGTCGCCTGCCTCCACATTGAAATGAAAAGAAAGCAAACAATCAGAGATCAGAACGGCTTTGACTGGCTCCAAACAGAAATAGAGAGGGGAAGGAGGAGACACAGGGGGGTAGAGATGGACACACACAAAAACTCCCTCTGTCCTCCCCCCTCCCTGATCTCCACACACATGAAAATGGTCCGTACCCACACTCAGTCAGAGTGACACTGATGGAGCTAATACGAGAGACGTCAGCGGCGTAGCCAGGGAGAGGTATTTATTGGCATGGTGAAAGCCAAACGCAGTCAATTACACTGCCTGTCTGCCCAATCATTTCTCACCAAGAGAGATGGCCAGCTAAGATAAACTGGTTATTTCACAAAAACAATCCATCTGGAAAGATGATGTGCTGTCTGCCGTCAGAAGCCACCTTCCTGCCCTCTGGAATGGGATAATGGCAGGGAAATAGAGCGGCCGGGAGGTGACATGTGCGCATGTCTGTAGGTGTGTGGAGGGTTGCACAGTATGTGTCATGGTGACAGCTGCTCCATCCTCCCCTCCTACCTCCTGTTCTGCAGCCTCCGGTTTATTTGTTTGTTTATTATTTCCTCTCATCTGTGGCTTATCATGTCCTGTTTCGCAGACACTGTCATACCTCTCTAGCCCTGTTGTTGTCACTGTCTCACTTATCTGCTTTATTATGATCACCTGATTTTGCTCATCTGTCCACACATCTGCACCGTCATTAGTTCCTCTAAGTACAAACAGAGGGAAGTAATCAGCTGTTGGTCTGTTTGGCTTGTGATGTCTTTGTTTTACTGCGTTTTCTCCACTAACATTTTACTTTCTGTAATCAGTCGATGGCGTGCAGTCCAACTTTGTGAAGAGGAAATATTTCTTTTTGGAAATAAAAAGTGGAAGTTGTAAGAAGTAAATTCACTTTGTTTTTATTCATCTCATCCCAGAGGCTTTCCAGTATGAGCCTCTTGGTCTGGTGTGGACAGTAGCTTTTGGTGGCTAATGCTAACCAGTGTTATAAACTCTCCAGTTGTCTGACAGTTTTATTATGTTTCAGCACTAACCTTTCCTGCATCCTGTGGTCTGCTAATCAGCTCAAGACATTTGGGAATTATTGGTTTAATTTTCATGCTTCCTCTTTAAATGCCCTTTTTACATTGTGATCACTTTAAGTCTCCTGTCGATGTGTATTTACATTGAATGTGAAATGCTAAACAGAGGCAGGCAGTGGATCAAAAACAGAAGTGTTCCTGAATCAAAAAATTACAGCCACAACATTTTTTCAGATCATAGCTTTTAACTTTTTTTCCTTCTCTTCATGCCTCTGTCTGTGTCTGATAGAGTGGATGTCTTGATGGGGGGGGCGGAAAGGAGGGAGGTGGTGCTTTCAGAGTGGATTGGAAATTTGCATTCAGCTGTTGGATCAAAGTCCCTTTTCCCTTCAAACCAAATTAACAGTTTTTTTTTCTGAAGGCCATTGTAGCAAGGCACATGCAAAGAAACTCATTTTATTTTCTTTTTTTAATTTTTTCCTTATTTTTCTTATTACAGAAACACCTTCACTAGCTTCATGGGTCTTTTCTTCTTTACCCTTTTTGATATGCTGCCATGTCAACGCAACAGCAATGAAAAGAGAAAACAAACAGAAATATCTATTTTCTATTTCTCACCTGAGGGGATAGAGGAATACATTTGAATAATCTTTTCCACTGAGATGAGTCATCCAGAGTAACATGAATATTTAATTAGAGTGAGGGATTTCTGAGTCATGGTAACAGGATTGAGGTTATAATGACCTTTTAGCCTTTCACCTCCTGAACTCCTTCGAGAAAAAGAAACGTTTCCTCATTTAGAGGTTAAAAAAGCAACTAGGACTGAAAGTTACACCTTTATTTTACAGATAAAGTGTGAATATGGAATGAAAAAACAACCAGCAGATAATATGACTGTGTAGGGGTGAAAAGACATACATCAAATGAAAGATTTTCTAAAACACAGATGGCTTACCTTGGTAGCCAGGAGTCGTGTCAGGTAGATCTCAGAGACCATCTTGCTGCCGCGGTCGCCCTCCTTCTGGTCTCCATGCTCATGGTTCTTCACCAGGTGCCAAACTTTGACCCCGCTCTCCAGGTCAGGGGTGATCATGGGGGTACGGGAACGCAGGCTGTCAGGGCTCCCAGTGTACTTGATCATGTTTTCTGTGAAGAACAACATGCATTAGTTCATGCAATGCAGATATTAGTGATGTTAATCAAGAAGGTCAATATTCCTCAATGTCTAATCAGTGTTTATCACCTCTGCAATGAGGGTTTGTTTTCAGTTTGGCTGGTTGGTTTGTTACCAGGTTTAAAGAAAAACTACTGGCCTAGTTTTTGTAAAACTTAGTGGAAAGATTAAGCATGGCGGAGATACACACTCTCTGAGTGTCCTTCCAGTTACCTTCGAGCATCAGTTAAAATACTACTGCTTTGTAGCTATGACATATAAATTTGGAGAATTTACATAAAAGATAAGAAACTAAATTTTCATAGTGTTTCCCTGCATACATCATACATGCTGACAAGTAACAAGACACATCTAAACCTTATTTAGAATAGAGTGTGAGGTTGACAAGAAGAAAGCTAACAAAAAAGCAAACAAATCAAAGAAAACCTTAAAAAAATACAAGCCTGCTGCTTCACCAAAGAGGCAAGAAAAGCCAGAAACTGCATGTCAGCTACAGAATACACTGTTTTGGACTTGTGGCTTCCAATTTAAAGGTCTGTGGGATTGGATATGAAACTTTTAGAAAGTGTGCATGCTTAATTTTTCATGCTTTCTTCTCCTGGAGACAAGACGTGGCATCGTTGGCTGACACAAAATCGAACAGGTGTCAGACGAGATGAAATATGTATGGCCCACCCAATGGCCAGAGTGGCGATGACATTTCCAAACACATGGCTCAATGAATGTTTACACAGTGTGAAAAAAAATTGATCAGTGGGTTCGGTTTAGAGAGAGGAGGAGTGTAAAAAAAATGTGTTTTTCACCATGACAGAAATCAATCTATCCAGAGAAAAAAAAGGGGGGTAGGAGAGAGTTCGGGGAAAAAAGAGACAGCTGGAGATATCAGATTTAAACAATGTGTGTCTTTCTGTTTGTCAACTGCTCAAGTTTTATTGCCGTATGATCAAGTGAAATTGTTGTCTCTTCTATAGGGTCCTTCAGCTGTCTTGTTATAAAACTTGTGTCTGGTAGTCTTTACTGGTCTGGTGTTACCTGTATTTTTTGTTTTGTTTCAGGGATGCTGGATAAGTGTGAAACTAATTGTGCTGTTTTTGAGTCTGTGCAAGTGTTGGAGGATGTGAGCTCTCTGTAAAAAGAGGGTAGTCCAGTCATTTTGTGTTAATCATTTATTCAAGAGGTTGGAAAGCTGATGGTGACACGGAATCAGGAGTTCACAGGAGAGAGATTTCTGTTCTGATCCATCTGCTCACAGAGGAGGTGTTATTTTTCCTTGTGGTTTTTGATGGAAACATCACATCAAAGACACAAGGGTTTCTCCTTTCATGGTCTGACTCAAGATGTTACACAGTGTTTGTCATAATCTCTACTTTTTCCACAACTTTCTCTCCTGCCTTCTCTCCCTCTTCAGCGAATATTAAATTCAGTCTTGTCTCTTTCTTTGCAATCTGTCCATTGTGCTCAGAAGAGTTCAAAGTCACTCGAGCACCACACCAGTTGTGAAGTGGATCACACTTGTGTTTGAAGTCAATCCTTTAAAAAATTGTGGAGGGAGATATTGCTGGCGTCCTCCCTCCCTTTTTCTTTTGCACCTCGTCCTATCTGGTCTAATTTAGAGCTGGAGAAGCGAGGTGAGACCATATGGAGATGAGGCGATGCTTTATAATGTGGCACCACATTTGATGTGTCTGAAGTGTTTGTGGCCGGTGAGGCTGGCCCCTTTGATCAGCAACTAACTTGATGGTTTCTCAGGTTCAAGGAGACGTGGAGCAGACGGACAGGCAGCAAAAAAAAAAAAAAACAACACACACACAGAAGTACTTTGGAGTCTCAAGAGGCCAGAATAACAGAAGAAAAAGTCCATTTGGTCTGTTGTCATTGTTGAGAAATCCTTTCAACTCTAAATTGTGTCTTGTCTCTCTAAGTCTGGCAGTGTTTCATACAGAGTGCTGGGGATACTCATCACCAGATAGTCTCCCTCCGATGGGAGTAGTTTTCTCCAAACTTCCTCTAATAATATTTTATTTTGTAGACACATTTATATTTGATTCGATTGTCTCTGGTTGGAATAACTTTTGCTATTCCTCAAAGGATTTTTTTTAGGTGTATTTTGTTTAATGTTCTTGTGAAGTAGCATGGGAGTTGTCTTCATTGATAAAAAGACACCATTACTGATGAAATTCTTTCTGATATGACTCAGCTTTTTAACTTTGTATAATTTCATGTTGTCACAATCTTCCCACACCTTCTGTGTCACAACTGACAGGCCACCACATGAAATGTTCTATTATTTTAAATTATATAATCAAATTCTCTCTCACCATTTTTCCCTTCAAGTGACAAAAAAGACCAGTTATGTAGAAATGTTCCACTATGTTCTTTCTTAATAATCAACATTAATATGAAATAATAACTACATTCTTGATTTTTTTAAAGGCATTAATGTAGGTCATACTGATGTAAGTTTGTGAGAAAGGTCTGTGAGCAGATACCACAGAAACTTGAAGATATGCAGAAACAGGTGGACTCACCATATTTACTTGCAGAAGTGCGAGACACAGTCGAGTTGTTTACTGAATTGTAGGCTGTGACTTGCTTGGGAACCAGGGCCATTATTGCATTATCGGGTACCTGGAAAACAAGAAAACACATGCTTAATGAAAATACCACTGAAAACAAAACTCATTTGCAGAGATTCTGCTTTTTTTTATTTCATGCGTGCAGATTTCTAACAAAACCAATCAGGAAACCCATAGATCACCGTGCTGGTGTCATTTTCTATATTTCTCTCCATCTATTGTGGTTTCATATGGAGAAACAGAATATCTTATTACTCGTATGTGCTCCATTCAGCCCACACACACTTACGATGACTGACAAGGGGGAGGGAGAGTTTAGCAGAGCATCATACAGGCCTGTGTGAGAGGGGACGTCCCACAGTCTCTATTCAATAATACCTTTCCTCTGGGGTTGGGTAATGTGTGTGTGTGTGTGTTTGAGAGTGTGTGTATGAAAGTCTGAAGATAAGCAGTGTACTTGCGTGTCTGTGTTGGTCTATGCGTAAATAAGTGTGTGTCAATGAATGAATGAGTCAATCTTGCCGTCCTCCTTCCCCAGTCAGCCAAACGGGATTCAATTAACACAGTTGGGATGTGCTCTGTTCCAGCCGTGCACACACACACTCACAGTACACCCCCATTTTGCATAATCTGCCTACCCGTGCTGCAGGGTAAGGCAGGGTTAATTGAAGTGATCTCTATCAGGGTGTGGGTGGATTGGACCGGGAATAAGGACCAGGGGCCTTTTGTGCACATATGTATGAATGTGTATTTGTATGTTTGTGTGCATGCTTGCGTGTGTGAGATTGAGTCTTATTAAGATTGTATCATTTTTCACCCAGTCACTCAATCTGGTCCTTATGCATAATATGTTTTTATTATTGTAAGCAGGGGGCCCACAGGGCAGATCTTGTTATTCCTTTGTGGGCAGCCCCCCAACACTCCAACACCCTTAAGCATGCTCCCTGATCACTGCTCTTACATGCTGAATGGATATAAAATGAGCAAAGCACAATAGACCATAATGAAAAGGAGGAGTGGCATTTGGGGAAATAACATTTGCAATAGAGGATAAAGACAGGAAGCAGAGCACAGTTTCCTGAAAGAGAAAGATCTGATATCGCAAATACAAAATAAACCTAATGTTTTTCTGAACAAAAAAAAGTCAAATTTTTATTGAGTTTTTGATTCAGACTGTCACACTGTAGCTGATGGAGTGAGTGGATGAGTTTGACTAGTGGCAGATCAATTAGATTAGTTTAATAAAGAAGAGCACATGATTGTGTTAAATGTGTCTGGTCGGTCAAACCAGCTTTCGAAGACAAACAATTTTTCTAAAAGATGTCTGGAAGACATGTGATCAATCAATAAAGTGCATCGATGGATTTGATTAGTGCAGCTACAAGATCTTCAAAAAAAATTTTTGATTTTTTAAAATCAAGCTAAACCTTTGCAGGGAAATTAAGTTATGAAAGGAAATGTTTCGTTAAGCATTGCAGACGCCCTTGACCGAAGCTTCGGGTGTCCCCTCCCTTTATTAGCTCTCTGCCTAGCAAGCTGACAGAGTTTTGAGTGTTTCCTTTTTTGGGGGGTCTGTCAAGGATGAGGTGCCCTTATTCTTTGGCCTGAAAAATGAAATAACTTATGGCTTCATTATCTTATCTCCGATTTGAATCAGGTACCTAATCTATTCCATCCGCGCCTCGTACTTTGAGCCTGTTGACACTCGCTAACGGTGACATTTAATTTAGGCACCGTGCAAACTGCACTGCAGAGGGAAAGTGGCGGCTTGCTTAGCTGCTAATATTATTAACAGCATTGGACCAAACAGGCTTTTATTTCTATGCAGTCTCATTCTGGTTGGCTGGACAGTTGCTGGATTAGTTTATGCATTTGTTGGACTCACTGTACAAAAAGAGAGTGTTTAAAGAATGAGATGTCTCAGCTTTTTGTTAACATTCCTTCATTTTACACTTCTGGTGCTCACTTCCTGTCTCACCCTACTTCATTCCTGTTCATCTGACAGATAATGATATGTGGAGGGCTAAATAAATGGTTAAAAGCATTTTTAAAAGTGTGTTAACTGGATTGTCTGTTAATAAAAATCTGTGGGTTGAACTGCCAAAGAAGAAAAGGTGAAGGTGAGTTGAGAGGTTGTTAGAGACATCTGGAAATACTGCCGATAACAGAAGGATGGGTGGTAAAGAGAGAAACCAAAACGAATAAGAAAAATACCTAAGAAAAGTTTAGTGATAAATATTAAGCCTTTGTGCTTTGTATTAAAAATGTTTTCTTAATGTGTGGCAGATGCTTTTCATCCTCCTGTTTGTGTACTTTTGCTGTGAAAATGGGATGAACACAATGGTACCTTTCTTTGAATAAAGAAGCTGTAAGCATTTTTAGATAAAAGATGTAAACCATCTATTACAAGCTCCCGAGGGCTACGTCTGTGCAGATAGCAATCTTTTTTTTAAACTCATTTCTAGGCAAGATCTAAAACTTTACCAACTTCAAACCTCAAAAACTTAATTGTACGGTACTAAAAAGGTTGTGTACACACATCACTGGGCTCCCCACACCTTGGGCAAACACAGACCCAAAGCAAACAGACTCTGTCTCAGGCCATTTAGCCGTTAAAATATTGTTGTTGTTGTTTCTATTTTGGGTAGTATAATGTGTTTAATGCAGGTTGTAGTCATCTACAAAAATATAAATATATTCATAGTCTTACCTGATAATGGGCCAACATGTTCAGTCTCTTCCAGTCACCTTCGATCTTAGTGGTGACGTCCTCATCCTGCAGGATCATCCGCTGTCCCCGACCCTGACGCCATTCTGCAATGAGAAAGGAGAAAATTAAAAAAACAATATTCAAGCAGCACTACTCCTTTGAAAGTATTTTTTTATTATCTCTGCAAATGAGATTTTGTTTCACCTCTTTTTTTAAGCATCTATCAAAATAAATTAATCTGCCATGATGTTTGGTGTGCTGACATACCTCCAGTGAATTTAAGTGGTTTACCTTTTGTGGGATTTTGTCAGAGATATTTATCTTTTTTAACAAGACACAGTTTGTTCTAAATCATTAGGGTATATTTTGGAGTGACAACAATTATGTGTAAATTATAAATGAAATTATGTTGTTAAACTGGGAGTGAGAACAGGTTGAAAAGTTCTGTTGGCTGTTCTGCCAGAAAAAACTAGTTGTCACTATCTCCATTTTCATCTACTGAACATTTTCTTTGCCTTCTTCAAAACAATGATTTCACATTGTCAGGACAAACCTGAAGAGAATCCAAAAGAGGAGAAAAACACAAAATCTTGAGACCAGGAGTAGAAGAGAGAGGCAAAAAGATGTAAAAGCAAAAGAGAAATGGCACATATGAGAGACAGTAACAAGAAGCGAGTTAATTTAATCACTCGGCTCTTTTTTAGAATGAAGCTCTCCCTCTTAGCTTTCCATCTCTTGCACTGGTGCGATCGATGGTTGTGATTATGGCTGCATTCTCCGGGCTTGTGAACTTCCTTTTTCGTGTGCAGCACTGGCCCTCATGCTCTGCTCTTTGAAGGTCCTGTTGGTCCCTGCTCTTCCCTTCCACTGCTCTAAGTCCAGTGCCTAGCTGCATATATAATGCTGGGAGCTGTGGTAGCAGACCCAACTCATGTCTGCTAACAGTTTGAGGTGACACTAGAAAACTGCAAACTTAAAGCAACACTTAAAAGCATAGTTTTTGTCAAAGTCTTGCTTGCAGGCCAATGGTGGGCCTCAGAAATATTTTGTTATGCCACCAAACATGATATGAAATGTATGTATTATATTTCAAATGGTCAATATTAACTCAGCTGCTTTTAATGGCCTACATTTAATACACAACTAGCTTCTGCCAGGTTAGGAATGCCAAGTTGTAGAAAAATCTCATGAGTGTCATATTCCTCCTGTGGTATTACATCAGAGATTAAAAGTGAGGAGAAAAAAGCGCCTGAGGCATTTTCAATGGAAAAGTCCATTATACTAGAGATGACAGCAGTATGACACATAGCCTGCCCCTTCTTCACAAAAAGCCAACTGTCTACTTTACAACAGCTAAACATCTCGGCCCCCTGGACGGAATCAGTGAAGATGTTGGTGTCATGACATCTTATGCCTGTGTGTAAATGAAGTAAAAAGTGTTTTCAAACTTATTTTAGGACAAAGCCATCAAGCTGTTCTATACATGCAGTTTTTTATATTCTAGTGACGACTGAAAATGAAGAAATAGCTCTTTCTGCATTTATTTAGCTAAGAGCCTGGTCTTGTAAGCCTGAAATTACTGCCATGGGGCATTGTCAAGATGGCTGCCTAGTGGAAGGACTCTGATGACATTTTGTCACGAGTGTCAGTGCTGCTAGGTAAAGTTAGGAATTCTGATGTGTGTCTCGGCAGTAATGTGGAAGTATAAATTAAAAGCCACCAAAGAAAAGCCCTCAGGAATAATTAATCAGCTCTTACTTCATTGGACCTTCAGGGTGTGTGAAAAGTTATCTGGCCTATGTGCAAACAGGTGAATTCAGTGCTGTAGGCATTCAAAGTTTGACACCATTATGATACCTCTTACAAATCCTTTAACAAGTTCATAGGTTTTTTACTGTGAAGCCCTCAACTATATGCTGGTTCCCTAAACTGACACTCAGTCATCAAAACTTTGAACCTCTGCTTGACAGACTGCAAACTACCTCGTTTCCATACTTTTTGAGCAGAAACTTCCAGTGAACATGATGATTTCTTTCATTCAAACATCACAACAGCATGTACACAACCTTACAACCAAATTACATCTGCACTACACACACATACAACGTCCTACACCTGTGCAACCTCAGCACAAACGAAACAAAAGCTTTGATAGAAACATCTCACAATGTCCCAGCAACATTATCATAAGCGAAAGGGAAAGTCATCTCAAAAACAAACAGTCAGATGATTCCTCTTTTCTCTTTTGCAGACATCATGGGCTTTTTGAATGCGTTTTTCTGCCTGTGCCTCCTTGCTGTGCTTCCCACTTGCATCGGCCACTGTCATCTCCCATTCTGATCACAAACAAGAAAACAAAGCAGCAATCACTACGGTGCATGATGAGGCCTGTCTTTGGAGGATCGACCAGAATAGTGTTCGCATCTGAAAAATCCGCAAGAAATAAAGATTCTCCTGTTGTTTTTGTCTATACAGTACATCTTTCCATAAAGATGCAAATGAGCGCCCGTCTCCAGTCGAGGCTCAGTAAACAAATAAAGGAACGAGGAAAAAAAAGGAAGGCAGAAAGGAATAAATAAAAGAATAAACTTGGCGTGAAACCAAAACAAACTGAGATTACTGCGATTCCCATATCCAGTGGTCGCTCAGCAGTAACAGAGTGTGTATGCACTCGCTTTTTTCAAACTCACACGCAGCCAAAGAGATAAGGGCTTTGGGGAGTGTTTAGAAGCTGAGGGTGAGGAGAGAGGCTGAAGGTGACTGCTGTTCTCCACTGAGATGCATGACACACATTTGTGACCAGTAACATGGGACACAGCGAAACACACTTCCGAACAGGGCCTAGCTTCTTTGTTCTCAGGCCTCATCTTCTCTGAAAGCCGGTGGGGAACTGTAGGTTTCAGCGGAGGGGAAGTAAAAAACAATATCTGGAATAACAACGCTCCTGGCCAATCTGTCTTGGGACAAGGCTGCCACAATCCCATTATCCTTATCAGCCATTGCTATCTGTCTGTGTATATGTGTGTGTCAGAGATCATGAGATCATTGATATTACCAGTATACACAGAGCGTATTGAAACACTTCAAAACAACCAAACAGAAGACCTTTTTCCTCTTAAGCATTATTATCAGCATAAATATGCTAATTGCTAAAGCATAACTCACAAATAAATAAAAACTACAGGGATAAAAGGTTGTACTATTTGTCCGTTTACAGACACAAAAGATATCTCTTTAATCTGTGCCGCATATCAAACATGTTCTGCAAATAAAGCACGGAAGAAATATTTAATTACCTATGTTCTCTTGTGAGCTTGCATTTCCTCTTGTTGTCTCTCATATTCTTACTGACAATTGCTGACACACAAAACAAGTGGCCAGCTACCTCTCACAATTGCCAATTCCCCTTCGTGATAAAACAATAATAGAACAACACATCCCGCCCAAAGGGGGGCATAAAACAATTTTATCCAGGAATGTCGACAAAAGGCTAAACCAATCTCTTCACTTAGCTATCACACAGGCAGATTCCCCACGGTATGCACTCAGCCCATCTTAGATCCAGGGTTGGTTATAAATATGCTATTACGAACACACAACAGGGGCTCAGAAAATCCATCTGGCAATATTAAACCATAAAAAGCACAGAGCATGGTGCAGAGACGGCCTGTGGGTATCAGGCAACAAACAATCGTGAATAATGTTTAAATGCTCACAAGCATGCTTCTTTGTGTGCATGATCACTGGATGACTTGCAGAGATGCTCCGTCTCGTATCAGAGGGCTCTTAAGGTAATTTACAAATATATGAGACCAGAGGTAGTTACATGTGAGAAACCCAAGAAATAGAGTAAAAACAATCAGGGAAAAGGAAGGAAGGAAGAAAAAAAGGAAAAATACCAGGAAACTGTTTTTGTAGAAAAGATATCACTGAGTGTCTCAATTGATTAGCTGATCAATCATGTGACTCGGACACTAGTCGACAAAAAAAAGTAAATCGATGGGAAGTTTGAGGAGGAGAGAGAGCAATCTCAGACATCTGACTCTGAGAGCCAGGAAGTCAAGTCTCTGGAGGTTGAAAAGAAAGCTTCTTCTCTTTATCTGAGGAGACTTGTACTTTTTAAGAGGGGCTGGGAGGGACGGGAGAGCCTTTGTAAAAATCAATGGGTTTTTTTAAGTTGAACATGCTTTTCTCCAGGCACATGGATGGAAAACAGGCCATGGACAGAAAGGTTTTTAGAAAGCTGTACAGTAACTGTGGAGATGTGCAGGAGCAAGACCTGTCATCAACTACAACCCTGAAATGTAGAACTTAATAAATGTAGTGCACTAAAAATGACTGTCTGCCTGCTTTTCCACGTCACATATATAAAAAGTTTCGTACCCAGGTCCATGTCGGAGGCTTTTAGGCGGTGGGAGTGCGGGACGTTCTTGTAGATGGCATCCAGAATCTTCTCCTTCACCTGGCTGATGGTGTCACAGTTCAGCACCTTCACCTGGATCTCTGGGCTCTTTTCATTCTCTGGATGGATGCAGTTCACCACCTGTAGCACAAATACACAGAGGACTTCCACTGTGAGGGAGGCTGGCAGCAAACTACCAGAACAGTAACCCAAACTCTGTATTTAATATAAAAAACAGCATTTGTTAGAGTACACATTTTTCTACTTATCTATAGGAAAAGATTCTTGCAATATTTGCAACTGCCGCATTTAATCCAGAAAAATGAAAGCATCTTTTGAGGTTGATTAGTGCAAAGAATAATCTTGACACAAAGGAGGTTTATGTGTTTTATATTAGTTGTGTTGATTGCACTGTGGATTGGGGCTCAAAGACACTGCAATAATTTGCGCACCCCAAAGGGTCTGAGAGAATTGCGGGGAATAAAAATGATCATTCACCCTGTAAGATGCTCTTTCCTCCAAGCTTGTAGAGAAACAACAACATGGTACCCGAATTGATGACCGGTAAACCAGCTAATTATAATGTTATTGGGATATTCATCAGTTCTTTCAGTGCTACCTAGAGGTGTTGGATAAAAATATCCAAATTACAAGATTAAAACAAATACAGATTATACTTTGGAGTAAATGTGATATCTGCTTTGTGTATTTGTGTATGTGCACAGTGCAAATAAAATCCAAGCTTCCCTTTAAATATTTGCACCTTTAAGTGTAGTTCACACACGAAAATGAGGTGGTGAGCACAGTTTTGGTGATTGTGTTGTAAAAGTCCAATCTGAAAGAAAATTCCCATGAAGTTTTTTTTCAGACATGAACATTTGTACTCCCAGTGTGTAGGCTACAGACTAAAGTGTCACGAGAAAAGAGGGATAGATGGTCTAGACGGTGTCTGAGTTTCCCCTGCTGAAACAAACACGTCACAGTGGAGACGAGAGAGCGAGGACGACAACAGACAGACTTGGGGGGGATAAATGAGAGGATCCAGAAGGAGAGCACTCTCTCCACTTGTGCAAACACACACACACATGCATAATCTATTTCCTTCCTCATCCCGAAGCCCCGCTCTTTTCCTTGACAGCTCCAGTCTCAACAGGAAGTGAGGTCGCCACTCCTGTGCCCCCTGCATGTCAAGCGTGACAACGACAACTTTATGTCCCGTTGCTCATCTCATGACCGACAACCCATAACCACCCCCTTTTTCTCTCCTCTTGTCCCTGAAAGCATATTAAGTGTCCCCTTTTAGCCCTTGGACCCCTGGGCAGGTGAACCCCTTACCAGCGTCTTGTAGTCAATCTGTTGTCTGATGAGCTTGTCCTCACTGAGCGAGTAGCGAGCCTCTCCTGTGATGGAGTCAATGGGGCCTTTCTCCATCTGCTGCTTGATGGCACAGAAGAGGGAGAAGAGAGGTTCGCCTGCGCACTCCTGCAAAGAGATTTGGAGAGAGAGGAAGTTTTGAAGGACAAAGAAAACTTTGAATATTTCTGCACTGCACTCACTGTCAGAAATGTTTGATAATGTCTAAGAAAATATCTTTTTAACTCAATATTTAAAAGTGTTGTGGTTGCTCTTTTTAGTAATGTTTTCCAAACTGCCCTGCTTTCTGCGTTGCTGAGTAAGACTTTCAGCATCATACCTAAGACTCTGTCTTCCCCCTAAATTAATGAAAATTGTCCCACATATCAATATGAAACCAATACCAAAATGAAAAATGAAACCAGAGTTTAGGAAGGATTTGATGGATAAACAGAGAAAAATGCCATGCCAAGACTCTTGAAGCCAAAACCCCGTCTTCCCTCCTGAGAACACTTCTGTTTATTAACCAGAAGATATTGGCCATTTATCATTGTTTTTATTCTCCCCTTACCTGCAGGAAAGAGATGGAGGAGGAAAATAGGATTTTTTTGACTCATGGGTGGAGACAAAGGGTGAATTGAGCTTTGAGTGAATATTGGTGCCCCGTGGAGTGAAAGGTTCAACTCAACATACATGCCAGCTAAAAAGGAAAAGTAACTCCTTGATGAATTTTAGAGATTGCTATGGTAGAAAAAAAGGATTTTAATCACATCTTGATAGCAAAATGAAGGATTATATGCAGTTTTTAAAACACAGGTTAAACTTGTTGACTCCTTTTGAAATTACTAGTAAAAGAATAGGCACTCCTGTTTTTTTAATTTTAATTTTTAATTTTAATTTAATTTCTTTTGCTGGTTGTTCAGTTCAACATCAAGGCTGCAAAGAATAGCAGGGACAGTAAAAAGAGCAGAAAGTAGCCTGAGGCCAGTGACAATCAGTTACTTTTAATGTTATTTACTTCAGTGTCTTTTTAAAACTCAGCTCCAATCGAATGATGTTCAAGTGCTGCTTGAATGCAGGCAGATGGAAATTATGGCTGAGACGACAGAGTTACAGATGGAGGTGACAAGTCTGCTTTGCATCCATGACAGCTATTGTTGATATATTTATGTTGTCATTGCACTGCATCAGAAAAAAAGCTATAAATTAGCATGTCCACCCAGGTGTCATTTTTTCAACACTGCCATTCAAAGCTGGAATCAATAAACACCTGATACCACTGAGGAGTTATTTGACCCAGAAATGAATGCCAACTGTATTCTTTCCAACTCAAAACAAAAGCCAGATGTTTGTGGGTGCTAGTGTTTTGCTTTGTCCAGAGCAAAAGAGAAATCCACTACAGAAGAGGGAAACTTTGAAGTATTTTTGAGGGTGTTTTGCATCCTCAATAAACTAATGGAAGTCTGCCAAATTAACTTGAATCCAAACTTTAGTACGAGTAAAAAAACACAATTTAACAATTAGTGAAGAAACTTTTAAAGCCAGTAGTGAGGTGACAGTGATTTTATAAACTTGGCTATTGCTAGAACCAAAAGTACTTGTGTTTTTTTTTCTGTGGAGCTTAAAATATTCAGTAAAGTTGAAAACAAATATTTAAAAGTTACCTTCAGAAACTTGTAGAGGAGGAAGGTAAACCAGTTGGTCAGCATTTTCTCTGCGACGGACTCAGTCCTGCAGACAGAAAGACACAAAGCACATAATGAACATATGATCCCCATGCTTTTATTACCATCATAAATATTCAACACCATCATCAGATATTCTGCTAAAAATGATGACTGCGGCTAATGAATAGGCTTTCGTTACACAAATATAGTTGCAAAGCCATGAATTGAGAGAGCCTTTGCACATGCTGTATGATGGCCTTTCAGACAATCTTTTTGGATGGCTTTTATGCTCAGGCACGCCAAGGGCATCTCGTCTACGGCGGCGGGGACTTTAATATGAGGCAAAGCAATTAAAAGCCTTTATTTGATCCCAGTGGATTGATGTCGTTAGGGGCTGGAGCGGCTCTGTAATAACACTGGCCTCATTATCAAGCGCTCCCTTGCCTATTCACTGGACTAACACTCGATCTGTGCACAATAGAAAGTGAATGAATACATATCCCCCTTCTTTCCCCGCCTGGCATCCATGCTCCACTGGTGTGGCAAAATGGTGTGTGTCTGCATTTGTGTGTGTGTGTGTGTTTGTGTGGGTCGTGTGTGTCTGTGTTGACCTGGGCCAACAGTGTGATTGATCCCGTGTGAATGGCTAATATGCATACATAATAACAACGGTGGTGGGGACGATGGGGAGAAAGAGGAGAGTCGAGGATCGGATATCCCTTGACAACAACCTTCTTAACCAGCAGCAGGGGTGTGTGGGTAATCTGTCAGAACACGTCAAACACACACCCATCTCCTCCGGTTTCAATGAGTAACTACCATAGGCATCAATATTTTAGGATTAGGGTCCATTGTATCTGTGTGTGTGTGTGTGTGTGTGTGTGTTTGTGTGATGTGTGTAGGTTTTGCCCAGCGTTTCGGCTGCCACCTGCAGCCCTCCCACCTTTCATCATTCACACAGTGTCTTTAAGGGGCCCCACACTGAGGCGTGAGGGGGGACATGATGTCGGCTGTGCCAGTGGGCTGTCCTGGCACCCCCCCCTCCCCCGCCAACGCTGGCACAACACCTGGGGGGGATTAACTTCCTGCCTCTCACTGTGCCCGCACTTTCATTTTGCCGCCCCTCCCGCCCTTCCTCTGTCCACAGATCCAAGGGTCAACAAGGTCACTTTTCATCTTTTCTTTCATGTGTCCTTGCTGTCTTCCCCTCTCCCTCTGGCTGTGCCCACTCTGGATCCTGTAATCATACACACTTCCAAATCCTCTCCATTTCCACAAATGTAGCCCATCTATCAAAGGGTTGAAAGGAGCATGGAGAAAGGAGGAGGTGCACAGGAAAGGAAGGAGGGAGTGAGCAGTGAAAAGGGGAAATGAAGAAAAGAAGGAGAAGAAATGGCTTGGCTGGGTCTTTTCTTCTTTTTAAACGTCCTTTTCCTTAGTCAGTTCCAGCAGATAGTGTGTTTTTCTGTGCCTGTGCAAGTGGACAAGTGTGCGGCTGTTTTAAGGCAAGCGTGCAAAAGGCACAAATTAATCCCACTGCGTGTATTCAAAAACAACCATGTGTGCCTGCTAGTGTTTGTTGTATGCGTGTGAGTGTGTGCGTGTGTGTTTGTGTGTCTGTGCATGCTTCTGGCCGCGGGTGCCAGCCCTACAGTAATAAGAAGTCTTGGCACGACCACACCGGTTTGCTTATGTTCAGTCTCAATCACAGCACAGTCTATGGGGAACGAGGATAAAAACGGCACTGTGACGGAGCTGCTTTAGGATCTAGTGTGAGTGTTTTGGTATTACAACTTTAAAACCATCTTCTCTGGTTTAGTCATCTGCAACTCAAAAAACAGCACATCCTATGTTTGAGATAATGCAATGAAATGTGCTGTGGCATGTTGGCATGGTCAGAGTTGCCGACTTGGCAGCCAGTCTGAGGGGCAGTGGGCGTTGAGAATGATCTAGAGCAGAGGGGACCTGGCAGTGCTTAGTTCCCCCTGATTACTGAGGTAAGGTTGATGGAAATCTATGCTTTATCACACACTTAACATTTTGTTAGCTGCCAGTAACATGCATTTGTGTACGTGTTTGAAATGGGCACTTTGGCTTTCTGGAAAACTGTTTTTTCCTGGAGAACCATAAATCTTTAATGGTGGATGTGAACAAAAAATCTAGCCAGTTAACATATAGAAAAATGAATAATAAAATCATTCCTGCTAATCCAATTAAATCAAATAGTTTCTCTCCTTTATTGATATTTCTTTGGTTTATACTTCAGAATGATCCATCATTTCATTACCTGTCTTATATTGTACACGATGGCACTGAAATAAAATGAAACCACACAATAATTACAATATATAAAATAGATGCGTAATCTCCAACTGTCTGTATACATATGAGTCAGTAAGATAAATACTCACTGCATGTTTACTTGCAATGAATAGGCCTTGAGGACTACTTGTAAAGTATTAAAAATAATTTTAAAAAAAGCTATTTAAAAAAAATGGCAACTTCTAATACTTATTTTAACATTTTCTCACACTTAAAAATAGCTGGACCTTGAGTGTTTAGTCATACTGTCTAGACAGTCATCACCAAAAGGATTAAAAAAACAGCCTTTTTAATTGACTGATCATTATGACACCACATACTATATTAAGTAATTAAAGAGCCACTTAATTGCGTCTTTTAGGCCCATCATAATTATCACTTAAAAAATGAAAAACAAGGATTAAAAGGAAGAGTTATTCTCAAGATTACTTCAACTCCTAATAAAAAAGGATCTGATGTGTCAACCACACATGTAATTGCAGCTGAGTTTCCTCCTCTGGCCTCAGTCGCATGTTAAAACAGCACAACTTCACGTCAAAACTGTCTATTTCCTGCTATGGCTCCTGTGAGGAAGAGTGGTCAACTAGCTAGCTAGCTGCTAACATGTATTCTGTCGATTTCTCACACATATTCACACAAATGTCTCTTAAACAGAGAATATTCCCGCAGTTAAACAAGGGGGGCTTCAACCCTGTCTGATGATTGTGTGTCCTTGTTGGAGCCAAAGCAAGGTTGTGATCAACGTGAGAACATATTGGGCTTTGACCAATATTAAAAGTGCTATTTTGACGCATCAACTACAGCCAAACTCAACTTAAGGCTATGGACAGGCTGTTTAACTCTGCATGATGGGAGAGGGATGGTGCTGAGGGAGGGGGGGAGACGAGCGAGAGAAGGAGCAAAGGAGGGAAGAGAGGAGTTAAAGGAGGAGAATGCAGCAAGGAATGCGACAGATGGTTGTGGAAGGCTCTCGTTAGTTAGCTTGCCTGGTGGTTGTGCTTCAGCACAGGTTGAGATGGGACAGATGGAAGGATGTGTGTTTGTGTGTGGATGGGAGGAAAAAAGACACATACACACACACACGCACACACACAGATTTCTTGGAAGAGGAGGCAGTGGGTAGCCATGCTCAGATGCTGTGCCAGAGACACTCTGCTCACGCACTTTAAGCATTGATTTAGCAATCAAGAAAACAGGGGAGGGGGGAGAGGAGGGGAGGAAGAGCAGGGAATATAGATCGAGAGAGCGAGTATAAGAGAGGAAGAAAGAGATAAAGATGGTGACAGTGCGACACAAGCATCAGAACTGAAGACGAATGGAGGGGAGAGCAGTGGAAAGTGAGCGGACAGAGGAACATAGTGAGAGAAAATAACACTTAAAATGAGCAAACATGGTGAAAGAAAGAAAGATAGAGCAAACTCGAGAGAAAGAGAAAGAGAGAGAGAGGAAGAGGGAGGGGTGCTATCTTTCCTAGACAATATTAGGCTTCATCTCCACAGGCTTATGCCTGTGTATCTGGGCTATTTTCAGCTGCTATGCAAGGACATGCCAGTCAGCCCACACTATGGGGTGGCGTAGCCTGCTCACACTGCCTCATCACATCTGAAATGCATGCTGGGATGTTGAAGGACTAATAAGCGCATCCGAGGAGGAAGAGTGAGATTAAGACAGTCTGATCAGCACACATTGCTACAGTGTGTTCGATAAAAGGGCAATCAAACCACAAGTGCATTTGTTGTAAACATGTAGTCTCACTCCAGTACTGGCTGAGTGGCGTACTGGCATTTTCCCCAGGTTTCCCTTCTCCCTCTCTCTTGTCTCTCTTGATGACAAGGAAGAGAAGAGTGTGGCAACAGAATGTGATACACAGACAAGACAGTGAGTTGTATTTTGACTGTGCTTGTAGAATGGTTGTTGGTTAGTCGTTGCAATGCCTCTTTATGACACCTGGGTACAGCAAAAACAAGGTGCTGGTGACATGTAAACGACGTGATCAAAGAGCTGATCTTACTACTCGCCTCCATGCCTCAGTATTCAGCTTTCCTCACTTGGTGACACATCTCTTAAGTGTCTCCATTGTCCTTGACTATCTCTCTCCATCTCTTCTGTACACGCCATCTCTTTTGTTGTATCTGCTGCCAGGATCAGCAGTTAACTTCATTGTTTAGTGGATGCGCCGCGCTCAGTGAGCTTCTGGCTGCAATTAATCATGCCTCCTTCCCAGACAGCATTAATCTTTCTCTGCATAACCAAGCAAAGTCTGAACAGGATTTCATAAGGTGAATATGCCTAATGACGACTCATTTGCCTGACATTTAACCACAAGTCTAAACTTAGACTAGTTGACCAGTTAAAATTGTTAAAAAAAACAATTGTTCATCACGATCTTCAGTAACCAAATTGCATTGTAAATGCTGCTGAAATGTGTGGACTTGCACCATGCATTATGAACATTGAACATGATCCTGTAGTTTAAATATGTACATTCAGAAAATATTAAGAAGTTTAATCAACTAAAGTTTCTGGTACCAACCAGGAAGTGTGGCAATGTTAACTGACTAGGGGGAATAATGGTGCACATCCTTAGATGTGGTACGATGAATACACGCTTGTCATATATGTGTATGCCATTACTAGCAGAGATGAGGTTTTAGCCAGAGGGAGACTGAGAATTAGAACAATAATTGGAATTAGATGGACAAATGAATGTGCAACATGCCTGTCAAATCATCAGGGAGTGTCAAGGCTTGACTGACGACCCCCCAGCAAAACAACATACAATCCCATGTGCATGTATGTATAAACACGCATGCACATACAACACACTTACACAACAGCTGTGAGGAAGTCGCTTCACTCAAGTAACCATAATCATCGCATTTACCAAACACCGCAGGCAGGAAGCATAATCACAGACAGTGCTGTGTTCAAGTGCATGCCATTAAGACTTCGACTGGGAATCTGAGGAAGGATTGTGATTGTGCTGGAGTGCAAGCTTTCATAGTCACACTTTGTCCCTTTTTTTCATAAAGAACTATTATTTTTCCTCTTGAGCTGTTTGAAATTGGATTCTCTGCTAATTAATCATCATTATTTTTGCTAATGATGTGCATGACAATGCACTCTGCTGTCTCAGAGAGAAAGGCAGCAAATTCAAGGTCACAACACTTAATCCAAACATGTGGCAAAGAGGAAACACTAAGACATATCGGGTAAACATTAGGCTGCACAAACCTTTATTGTTATCCCTAACCAAGCACAATATAACCCAAAGCTTAGAGAAGTTGAATGTTGTACATTTGTTTCATGTTTAAACATTTTCCTAGGACCTTTGAGTGTTTATTAGAAGAGAAAAGGAGGAAAGAAAATAGGTTTGGTGGCTCAATTTTGGTTGAAAGTACGCATCAAAGTGACTAAATCAAAAAAAGATTACTGCCACCTGAGTAACTCTGGCCACTTGTTGGATGGTGATATGTGTAAAGTAAAACACTGTGCTTGATTTTAGTGCCTGCTTCTCACCTGCGGAGCAGTAGCTTAGGATGGTTCTTGCTCTCAAGGTTGCGGTCAATGAGGTCGGACAGCAGGTGCTTCAGGACATCTGTGGCGTACTCCAGCTTGCTCTGAAGCACTGTCATAATAAGTGAGGCCACGTTGCCGCGGTCCCTCATGGAGAAACCACGCTGGGCCTCGAGAGTGCGAATAAAACACAGCAGGTAGACCTTGTTGTTAATGAGCTGGCCAAAGAGCTTCAGCCCCTTCTCCACTTGCTCCTGGCGGTAGCCTGGCACCTGAGGAAACGAGAGATGTTCACTTGATCATTTCATTTAAATGTGATATTGCCTCTCTGCCTTAGATAAGGTCTTGCTTGAGACAGATCAAATGATTTACAGTGAATTGGAGCACTTTTTATAGAAAAACTTTAACAAAGTCATTAGAGTTTCCAGGCACTGTGGTGTAATTGGTGCTAAAATGTTTCATATTGCACCTTTAGAGCATCCACCTTTATAAATGACGACGGGAAGCAGAGAGAAAAAAAATGTAAAGAAGAAAAAAGAATCCGGGGAAATGACGAATTCAACATCTTCCAGCTTTTGTTACGTTTAGTCTGAAGGTTGAGAATAAAGGCAGGAAAACACTGAGCCTCTTGAGGGAATGTTTATTACTTTGATGGCGCTGTGTTCCACACTAATGCAAGCAGAGAGCGAGTGCAGTGATGTGAATTCCCCTCGTCTGAGCCCAGATTGTCCCTGCACCATTTATACCAGTCACTTACCGCACATGCTTCTTTTCTCTATTTTTTTGTCATAAACAGCACCTTCTGAGATTAGAGTTTTTTTTTTTTTATCTGTCAAGAGCACTCGTGGTAAGACAGCATCTCTTCGTGCCCAATGCAGCTGTCAACCAGCATATGTTCAGTCTTTTTACCTTTCCTGGAGGAACTCCCTTTAATCTGCTGGGAGCTATTGTTAAGTTACAAGTCCAATTTCATACCGCCTGACAGGATGTGTACAGTGTTCATATGTGCATGGATGTGTAAGCATTAACCTTTTTTTTGTGCATGTGTAATATGAACAAGCCTACAAATATGGGCTCACATGGATATCTGGGAAAACTTTGATATGTGTGAGTGCCTGAATTTCTCCTGCTTTTTTGTATCTATCCAAATAAGATAGACTGCATGGTACCATAACACCTTTTTTAACATGTCAAGACATTGCATGAACACAATAATATCTCCATGGGAACACTGTAATATCTGAATTTGGCAGGTGGAGCTGTAAAGACGACAGCTGCAGAGTTGTTTCCGTAAAAATCAAGAGGCAAATGAGAAAATAGATGACAGGAAAATGCAGCAAAATGGGATTCAGGTGTAAAGTGAAATTGTTGGGAAAATAGAGAGAAAGGAAGTGATTTTGACTGCTGAGAATAAACCGTAATAGTTACAAGGAACAAATAAAATGTCTAGAAGCAGACTTAATTGAGCTGACACATGCCAGACTATATTTTGATATCTCTCTCTCTATATATTCTCTTTTTAACTGAGTGCCAGAAATGTTTTCAAACACTTTAGTACTGAGCAAACTTCACATTTTTTTCAGTAAACCCTGACAGACTTTCGATCACCTGTGGTATCTCTACAGTCACTATTTACAGCTCGCAGTCAAAAACTTAACTTTAAATTCTCTGACACATCAATAACAATTAAGCAGCCATTAACGGTCTATGACAAGCCTGCTGCTTTTTTCATTAGACTCTTATGCGCATTATACTCCTCATACAGTTCGACATTTATACCAATTAAAAAATAATTAATTTTGCTTATTACTGGGAAATTCTCATCAGGGATAGAGTGGCCAACCCTGAGGGCAGTAAAATGGGGGTCCATCATTCTCTTAATGGAACAAGACGACCTGCTCAATTATGGCTGTCTATCAATGTCACCACCGGGGATGAATGACTTGATCTTTTTCCGTACGCTTTCCTCCCTCTGATTGGCTTTTAATTTGTTTTTGAGGTGGAGAGAGAAAACGGCGCAGTGTCTCATATCGTTTGAGTTATTAATCACAGCGCGCTCCTGATTTTGAGGGCTGCCTTGTTTGTTTTTGAAAAAAGTGTTGCTGTCGGCCGTCAAAAGGCTTTTGTTTACCAGACGACGACGTCGGCGTCAATTTCACCTAGTGTGACCCACCACATTGTTAATTTGTTTGCTCATTTTGTTCGCTTTTCAAATACGGCTAATTGCATTGAGAATGTTATTGGATAGAGTGAAGAACAGGTATACACACTTGTGTCTTCGAAGTATTCAGCTGGTGTGAAGACTGTGAATGGGTAGGAAATTGGAATCAACGCCTTCTCAGAAAATCTTAAGAACTGCTGATCAACGCAACTGTATTTGTCTTGTGTCACCACTAAAAAACTCCACAGTCCCACATTTGCAGAATCCAAACAGCATCGAGTAATTTTACTAGACAGTTAGAGCCAAATACACAGTGTTCCTTAATTAAAACAAACACTGACTTAAAGGGTATACACTCCGTACAAAATATATTTTAAAAGTCAGCAGAACAAATGATTATACCTCCAGATCTCTGAGTACAGGATGTTCCTCAATGCCTGGGAAGAGGACCCTCATGGTGTAGGTCCTGTAGTCCAAGAAGGGGATTCCTGCTCCATCCAGATCACTGGTCAGCTCATGGATGTCTGTCTGGAGCTCTGCAAAAGCTGAGGATGAACCAAATACAAAAACCAGTTTTTTTTATCCCCAGCAAGTAGCTCATGATAGAGTTTTTAAGGTGACTCTTACCAGCTGCAAGTCACTTTGCGAATACCACTTACTACCACAAATCTGATAAGTTTCTCCTAACAATTCAATTCCACAGTCAACTTCAAGTATTTCTGACAAAGTTGTTAATAGAGAAATCAAATCACAAGATAAACACAGCAAAAGTTGACATTTTGTTCTTAAGTACGCTTGTTTAGACAGAAATAAATTAAGAAGGGACTCGAAATCCGTGTAACCCTCTTCACAGCAGCATCATCCTCTTACCCTCTTTGCACTCCAGAGCCACACGTGACTCAAGGTTGTCCATCTGCATCTGCAGCCTCTTCAAGGTCAGGTCGCTCTCGCGAGACTTGCGCTTGTAGGCAATGAGCACCACCACGATGAAGAGGATGAGGAGGGCACCAGCTGTAGTGATTCCAATGATTGCTGTGCTGCTGAGCGGGCTGTCCGACGTGATGTGGACCACGCCTGGAGAAAACTCTATTCCACCCACGCGTGCCTGGAGACAGAGGCAGATTAGAGTTCCTGCATGTACATTAACACATTATGCTTACATGGTATTCACAGGGAGGGGCTGTATATCAGCATCATGTGTGGATATTTAAAACAGAAGGCAATTGATTCTATATACCAGGGCTATTACGAGATGAAGAGCTACACTCAAATATCACTTAGCAATAATTACTTGGAAAAGGCACAATAATTTGACCTTTAGAAAAGGAGAAATGAGTGGCGACTCAACTCAGTAGTACAGTGTACGGTACTCAGAAGTACAGTGTTCTTTAAGGCAAAACAAATAGTTTTAGAAACTCTTGTAGGTCTATAAAGCATTTCTCTGTTTTTAAATTCAAAAATCAAAGCTCTGACAGACAGACAGACGTATCGATTTGCGATTTACATGTGTACACAGTGCTGTTTATTTGAGCTTACATCAACAGTTTTACAGTAATGTGTCCATCTCTGTCTATGATGCTGCGTTCAGGTGGTAACATCAGGAAACGCTTTGCTCAAAGTGGTCCCTCTTACACCACAAATGGAATCTTTATTGAGTTTGCCGGGGCCCTAATCCTTCTTATTGAAGGCTTATTTGTTTGTCTTTTGTCTGCTTGTGGGCAACAACAGGAACCACACAGCTGATTGGATTAGAGCAGTAGTCTGTCTCGAGGTGGACAAGAAGATGGATGGAAAGCAACACGAGGACTGTCCATCTGTCTGTCAGACTGTCAGCTGATTCGTAGGTCTGTCTGTCTTTTTCCACCATAGACTGCCTATCTGTCCTGTGTGTGTTTGTGCCTCTCTCTTGTCTCTTTTAGCATGTGCTGTGTCACTCACCAGGACCTTGTGTCGACCCGTCAGGTTGGGAGACTCACAGAGCAGCTGAGTCTCTGACACAGTTAACATGCAGGGCTTCTCGCCAATCAGAACTGTGTAGTTCAGCTTTCCATTCCCACTATTGGTTGGTGGAAGGAAGTTCCGCCCCTGCAGGAGAAGAGTTACAAAAGTTAAGTCAAGTGACACATTTATGTTCATTGCAATCACACTGCAAAACAACATAAGTTTGCTTTTAGTGATGGTCAGCATCATGTTCAGTAAAATGGATGTATCTATAGTAACTAAAAGGCAGATGCTGAACTATCTGTTTTGTCAATTTAAGACTATTTGCCTCTGATACTCTACCATACAACTTTTAAAACAAAGTATGTCAAACAGAGTTGACTGATATGATTGAAATCAATATTAAAATATTAAAGAAAACTTGACTGTGCTCATATGTTAAACAAAATCTGATGAATTGCTGGTTTTAAATGATACTGATGACAGCAGACTTATGCCACATGCAAACAAAGCTTATCTCACCATGGAGTGTATAGTACAATTACACTTGAGGCAGTAACTTAAAATCAATGGATGCTGATTATAAGCTAAGTGTTTGTAATATCTGTCCTCCTACCTTCAGTATGATGGGTGATCCGGGTTTAAGCTCCAGCACACCAGACACACTGAGCGGTTCAAATTCAGGATTGGGGTAGTAGATAAAGTTGGTGTTGTTGAGGGCCATCAGAGCCTGCACATCGTCCAGCTTAAAGCCAAACTCATCAGGTCTTTCAGGCACCTCTTGCTGCCTGGCCAGACTGATGGGCAGCTCTGGAGCCTGGCACAGCATGGATGTGGGGCTGAGCACCTGGCACAGCTGGGGAAACAAACATGCAGAAAATGTAGCTTAATTTTTGTCATTTGCTAAGATTTTACCATGTTAGTGTATATGCTGTAATTATCAATCAGCCCACACTGTTCATGTAATGTTTAACTGCTGGATCTCAATATACCTCATACAAAGCCTCTTTGAAACTAAAGCTCTGATATACTGGCACAAGGAACATGCACCAAACCTTCTTCTCTATGTGCCAAGACATCCCATTAACAGTTGGTGTGAATCTTTAATGTAACAGGTTTACATTTCACTAAGCCCCCTGGGAACTGGATTCAAACTGGAAGCTCCGCCATTTCAAAAAGTGCAGAGAGAAAAACCTGATTGAGAATTTTCCTCAAAGAAAAGCCACCAAATGAGGTGTAGCTGGAGAGCGTGTGCGGTCTCGCCACAATCAGGCTTTGATGTGTGAAGAGTCAGGAGTGATAACTAGGTCTTACCCTTCCTTCATTACCCTCCAGAAAGACACCCCCACCCTCTCATCACTTCTTTATTCCCTGTCCCGTTATTCCTCTCTGTGATCTTTTCTTCTCTCTTTGACACATTCTTATTCTGTCACTCATCTTTTGCTATACCACTTTACAGCTCAATTACAGTGTCTCTTACATCTTGTTTTTTCGTGTCTCACTATTGTTTTGTGTTTTATTTTTGTCTTTGCCCAGGTCTTTCATTTAGTATTAATCAGATTTTAATTCCTTCTCTTTATTTCTTCTTTATTCAAATCCCTAAGGCAGTTTTGAAAGCAACTACAGATTGTCCGATCTGTCATTGTCGTGCCACACGCCCTCTAATATCCCTCTAACATCTCGATTCTTCTCTGTCTGTCAGGGCATTGACAAATCAACCACCAGCACAGGCCTCATTCACAGACATTTACGTCTCATTCACAGACATTTCGCGCTGCCACGGTAACCTCTGCCATGCTGCCGTTCAAACTATCTCCTGTCACTCTAATTGGCTCCTTGAAATCAAACTTGACAAATCCTGCAAGGTCCTCAGGACATCATTGACATGTGCTCTTCAGTGCTGCAGGAGGGCAGCTAAAAATCTAATGACTCTGCACACAAATGTTGCTCTCACCTCTCATTCAGTGAAAAACTGAGCTGAGAGAGTGAGACATGAGGGCAAATTATCCGTCAGTGCATTTGATTTATGTTTGTTAAAGTTACAAACTGGCTGTACATTATCTTGGGACACGACGCCCTGCACCATTATATGTGAGCACAGATGTTAAACGCGGCGCAGAGTCATGCTCAAACGGACCATGAAGATAGCATTACCACCTTTTGTTACTCCCTCCTCTTTCAATCAGATCACAGAGACCCTTGTAAGGCTTTATCTATCCTCCCCTGGGTACAAGGTTAAATAGAGGGTAGAGGAATTTGATAAGAGCCATTCTCTGAGGATTTTAGTTTGGTGTCTAAACTTCTCTATTGTTACAGAGGTGTGCAGAAGAATGACATCATTCACTTTTTATTCAATCGCAACCTGCTAATTTTAAAGTTTTTTCTTTGACCCATTTACCTAAAAGTGGCACTGAGGCATTTAGTCATGCTCTGGAAAAAAGAAAATTACTCCAACATTAACTTTAACTGACTTCCTTTGAGACTTGTAGCTGACAAGAGAAGGTATGGACTTAGAAACATCGGTGGTGCTTAAGATGTCATTTACTATTCGTCTGTATATGTTAATTTATTCAGTCACTACATTTACTTAACATCTGAACCACAGGATCTCAAATTAATAGAGTATATTAAATCAACACAGACACACAGATAAACACACACAAATATAGTATAATAAAAAACTTACATTGAGTGTCTCATGGCCATTATATTTGGCTCGGATGAGTGGGGTCTGAATGATGTCCAGGTTAGTTCCTGTCACTGTCACTGGGGTGTGTCCACTGTGAGAGGAGGAGACATGATTGACTACAAAGTTAAACCATAGTTCAGATTGTTTTGACAGACGGTGAGATAAATTACTCTCTGGGACGCTGCTCTGATATTAGCTCAGGCTGCAGGTGCAAAATTAAGCTGCTGTAGATTTCATATTATTCAGTTGGAGATATTTAAAACTCAATTTCTTTCGTTCATACAGTTAATTGAAACTTTTTTTCTGCTTTGTTAGGAAGTTTATTATCCACAAAGAGTAAACTGACTAACTAAAAAGTGTCCTCCTTGTGTGTTGTACCTGTAAATGCTCCACTCAGGCTCTATCTTGGTGATGGTGGGATCTTCCACGTACTCAAACCGCAGGTCTTTCTGCAGATGAGCCTTGTCTATGCTCACAGATACGGACACATTTCCATAGCCATGCAGGGAAGCATGCGTTCTGCATGTGAGCCA
Organism: Acanthurus lineatus; assembly: GCA_029814665.1. Taxonomy (NCBI): domain Eukaryota; kingdom Metazoa; phylum Chordata; class Actinopteri; order Acanthuriformes; family Acanthuridae; genus Acanthurus; species Acanthurus lineatus. The sequence goes on from JAPZDV010000015.1 coordinate 11,003,690, forward strand.
CTGGCCTCCCCTCCTAAAGTGATGACAGGAGGATGAAAACTAGTTATATTTGTTAGTTACAGAGGTTGCAGGCACCTAATGTAAATTTTCATCCAACAGTTCATTATATGTAGAGCCAGTCAGGAGTGATTTTTTTGGTTGTTTATCACTGTTGGTACAGATCAGTAAATGATTCAAAAACCAATATTAGTTTAATATTCGAACAGTTGGTGGTTTCTTAAGTGGACATGGACGGATAGTTAATTTACTGAACATGGAATTGAGTATTGATCAGTGTTAATTGGTGGCTTCTTTCTTTTCACAAGAATTTATATTCTTAGAAAATTAAATTTCCAATTTATTCAGAAATTATTTTTACTCAGCAAGGAATTCCACAAAAACTAAATAATAGATAAAGCTTACTAATGGGGAAATGGAGACCAATCCTTTGTCCTTACCCTTTTTTCTTTTAGTCCCATAACACTTAAGGTGCTAGATGTAACATTTCAGCACCAATTACAGTGTAATTTCCATATAAAGCACTGAAGTAGAGGTACAGAAGTATTATAAGGAAAATGTTCTTGTTGCATCATAGACTAAAATTGCTTCCTTGCTGATGTATACCTCTGCAAACCTGTCAAGTTGTGGTGTACATCCATGTCTGTCTGATTTCTGTGAATGATTTAGTGCGAAACCTGCTAAAAATAGCTACGGTTTTTATGGGGGAGTAGAAAGAAGTGACAGGAAGCTTTGTCACATGGCCCAATCATCTGCAGCTCAATATCAGCAAAACAAATGAGCTTCTGGTGGACTACAATGCCTCAGATATGGATGTTGCTGCAAAGAAGCTACAAATTCTACACATCTGCACAAACAGCACAGTTTCATGGTGAAAACCCAAGATTTGTGCAACCAATTCAGAATCTGACCAAAAGTGATATACGGTCACAGTCTCACCCTTCTGTTTCCTGAGTTATGGTGTTGAATAACGGCCAGAAAATTGTTTTTGCTGAACATTACAATTTCACAATAAAGTTGACCTTTAACCTGTTAGATAAAAAAAGGTCATAATTTATTCTATTACCCAATTTGTTCAAAATTTTATCATAATTAGTGTAAGAATTCTCGAGTTAAGGCCTAGCACAAGTTTTATTGGGACACAGTCACATTGACCTTTGAACACCAGAAACTAATCAGTTCAGCCTGGAGTCCAAGTGAGCCTGAGATCTCCCAAGAACATAATGTTTCCGACTACAGCTGCCACCGGCGCAGAGGCATAAAAAACAATCTAGGAACAATCTGAGAGCTGTCAGATGGGCTTACTCCCCGTAGTTTGACTAACACAGGCTTTTACTAAGCTTTAATTGACTGTTTAAGTGTGACTGGCAGGATCAGTCTTGGCTTGCTCCCCACTGACCTCAGATAAGTGCATGGCTGGTCCTTAAACATGATTGACACATTGCTTCCAGCATCAAGGTGGCTGCCAGTGATGTTGACAATGGTTCCCCCAGATACTGGCCCTCGGTTGGGCTTGAGGTTGATAATTCTTGGGATCTGGATGGAGGAAAGAGGTTGAAAGGTCATAAGTTCATCATAGGGAGAAATCAAGGTTATTTAGGGAAGGAAAAACATGTTGTGTAACACCATATCAAGTATCTACAAAGTGTTTCACTGAACACAAAATGCCTTGTCTTTATTCATAACAAGTCACAACTTGTTGTTAAGAATAAAAATTCTTTCTACTTCAGTAACAGGAAAAGCATTGGGCTCCTGACCAAATGTCCTGACAAAGCATTCTCAGGTCAAAACGCCTTTGAGTGTAAACACATACCTGCACTCATATCACTTGCATACACTGTACTGTGGTGGAAATGCTTGAAATTAAAGGGACACAGCAGCAGCAGCTGATGTTGTCTACTGGAAGCTGGGCATAAGGTAAATCCTACTCCAGTTCATTTGGCCTTTTAATAATCTCATCTCCAGCCTGCTGTGCGGTGTGACATCTAGACCTAACATCATATAATCCTGTACTGGAACCCCGTTGAGGAATAAACCTCGGCCAGCGGCCATTAATGGATGGCAGTAAAAATGATATCACTGCATAAAACGAGGACATAATGGCAACAACTGCAAATTTATTTCAGAGTGTGAGAGTGTGTTTGATTGATACGGATTGCGTGTGGAGTGAGTGTTGAATGAACAAAGCAAATGTGTTATGTGTGTGTTTTAAAGGGCTCTTGTCAGAAAAATGTTTTTATAACCATCGGTGTTGCCTTCTCATTTTGCACTCATTACTGACTGCCAGTTATGTCCCGTTGCTGATACACACATGAGAAGAACGCTGAGGGGGAGGCCCTTGGTGAGAACCACGAGAACCGTGTTGGATTACAGCCAAATGTGCTGAGAAACCATCATGTACATATGGTATTAACACAGTAGGTGAGAACAGAGACCAACAACTAGCAAGGTGCTAACATGCAGATGGTGACATATGCAGTATGGATTCATTCCTGCTTATATGAGCGAACTTCTCTTTGTAATAAATCAAAAATCCACAGTTTTCAAAACAAGCAAACTATAAGACACGACACGTCAAAGTGAACAAAGAAAATACTGGTTTAAGTCAACTATGTAGTAGTTCAATTTATGCAAAAAATTTTAAAAATTGAAAGTGTAGACTCACCACAAAATAGTAATACTTGGAGGACTTTGCCATAAATTCCGGTCTGCACTCTCCGACCCCGACACAGACTTGCACGTTCCCTGTGTACTGGCTCTTCTCTGCTTTTCCCATCTCACACACAATCCTGCAAACACACATGGGCACAACTGAAGAACACTAAAGAAACTAAAATGCAAACTTAAAAGCGTACCATATCAGATACATCAAATCATACAAGACACACCCCAAAAAGTCTCTGTACAATTAAAAAAAATCCTGCTGTTATTCTAGCAAATGCAAAGTAGATTATTCACTAAGAACGCGCTCACACCTGTGTCAAATCTGCAATAAAATAATGTATTATTTGGCAGCGACTTCACCTCCTGTGCACTGCCAACTTGTGGGAGAAAAGGGAAAGAGTCTATCTTTTTACATATGACCTCAAATAGAGCTACCTCTCCTGCTGGGTCAGCATTTGCTTAGAAAGTGCTGGCACACAACTTACTTTCTTAGCAGAGGCAGAGGCAGCACTGGGTCTGTTGATAAGCCAACTTTAAACTAGTTTAAAATAATTTGATAGGCAGCACCTGTAAGGAGCCGAAGCGCTGGATTAAAGTCAAATGTCAACTTAATGTGACCTCCTGAAAATTATTTAATGATTAAGGGACCGTGTGTGCTTGCGTGCGTGTGTGTATGTGTGATGCTATTAATTTTGGAGGCCTGACTTGGTCTTTGCTGCTCACAGCAGAACACATGCTGCTGCTGTGACGAGTAGTTAAATCAAACTCCAATTTCTTCTGGTCTGGGGATTACGCTAATTTAGAATTTGTTTTGCGGTCAGTCTTAGTCTTTCTCTCTCTGTTACTCACTCATCTTCTCTCTTGCTGCCTTACACATACAGGCACACAGCACACAAACACCCTGAGGTGAGTACTGACTCATGATCAGTTGGTCATGCTGACTTGTTACAGCTCTGTTGTGTGGTTATAACACAGGTAACATGGTGTTGTATCAGTGTGTGACTCAAGTGTCTTCTTCCCTGTAGGGCATGAAGTGTTCGACTGCGGTCGAAGTGCTTTTCATGGGATTACAGCCAGTGAAGGGAGAGTAAAAACATTTCACCAAATTCATGATTTAGCTTTGCTGCTATTTCAATTTTTTTTTGAATTCACCCTATGATTGCACTGCAGTTGGAAAAGACAATTCATAGATATTTTGTACATTTCTGGTGGACAAGCTGGTGATTCACTCTACAGAAAAGCTCATTATCACTTGCAATTATGAGTATATGTGCTATTAACAACTCAAATTAACTGGCTGCTGACTGAAATGGGACTTAATGCTCAACAGGAATGTAAATTGAGAGTAGGTGAAAATGTGCAATTCATTACTGAGTGCTGCTACTTGTATTAAGTTATTAGTTGTAAGATTTGACTCACTGTTCAGCAGGTACGTAGCCCTCACGTATGGGGGTGCAATCCACATCTGCCACCTCTACGTTCCCCTGGATCTCTCTGAAATCAAGTCCCAGGTTCTCACCACGGATAGTCACCAGTGTGCCGCCCTCCCTGGGACCCCGCAGAGGGGTGATCTGTTGAAATTTAAACCAAGATTGATGACTGTGGAAATCTTATCTTGTTTTTTTCTTTTAACAACAAGCACGTTTTCATAAAAATGGGTTTTGCTCACAAGATAAGTTGAAATTGAACAGAAGAAGATGAAAGGTAGGTTGATTTGAAACCATGGTAAGTATTATTTAAAATATGGAAGAGGTAACAGCTTTGTTTTCCTCTCTTTGTATCTTCTTTTTCAGTTATATTGTTAAATGCCTGTATTTTTGTATTTTGTATTTTTTTCTGTATCTTATTTGGGATTTAATAATTCTGTGTGCATCACATGTAACAATAATATTTATGACATCAATACTGATATGGATACTATGTAGTGTCATTTTCCTATGATTAAAAGCTTCATAGTATTAACATAATCTGTCTCTTTTTGAATATCTTCTGTGGC
>JAPZDV010000015.1:11008446-11134324 GCA_029814665.1 Acanthurus lineatus
AAACAATCTCAGTTTTTAGTTTTATGGGCAATTATTTTAACTTAACTTTATTTGCAACTTATTTAAAATGAAAGTGTGAAACAATTTGGAGATTCATGGCAGCACACAGTAAATTGATCTCATAAAGTAGTGTTATCATGAAAGAACTTCTCCCAGAAGTGGCTCAGCAGGAATGATTTTAACTAGACTTTGCTTAAACTTTTCAGTTAAACGACTATAAAGACAAAGGCCCTATGCAAAAGCTATATAAACAGGTCAAGTGTGATAGCTACATATTTATTTTCAAATTGTTTAAGGATGAGTGCTCAAGTTTTTTTTTTTGGTTCACACATTGTGTTACTCTTTCAAAAAAAATGCCTTTACCGATGGGTGGTAAGATGGAGAGATGACTGCAGAAAAGAGACAATAAACGGCAAAATAAAAGCTTCAGTGACAGCTTAGGGGTCAAGACTCAGGATCAAGGGATTGTCATTTCTCAATCCTGTATTCACTGTAAACCACAACAATATATTACATCAGATTAACTTTAAGCTTGGCATTGGATGACATCTTTGCAGTAATCACAGTGTCCTTTGATTTATCAGTAGCATCTCTCATTGTTGATGAGGCGGTTCCAACATCCATCAGCGCTTTACTCACACAATTACTTTTTGGCCAGCAAGTGTATGTGTGTGTGTGTATGTGTGTGTGCACATCATCCGGCTGGCCCAGATGGATGGATGTAAGGGACGGACACAGAATAGTCTGTTCCTATCTGTCTCTGCCAAACAGAAGTCCTCCATGCTGCATGGCTGAGCCACCATCTCCCTGAAAAATAGTGATCCCAAGGATTTTCACTGAGGCTGAGGCTTTTATTGCTTCTCTGCTCAGTTTATAGTTGGCGCCCGACAGTTTTCACAGGTAGACTGCTGAGCGGTATGTATGTGCCTGGCTTTATCTTACAGCTTGAAGCTCCAGCTTGTTGTGGTATGATAATCCTTATGTTACAACCACATGTGAATTTAACTATTTCAATTTGGCTATCTGATCATTTTTGAACTAAAACAAAGTGCTTGAAAGGAACTGGCCAATCGAATGACAGAGGCAGGCTCAAGCCAGGTCATGCACGACACGGGTCCTGTGGCTGCCATGAGGGAGATATCGTTATTGTACGGTTCAATGTCTCTGATTAATAAGGCTCCCTGCTGATAACTTAATGGAAAAAAGAGCCTTCTGGGAACGGGGCTACAATATATGCAATTAAAAAGATTGCACACAATGCATCACAGCTCTCCATGTAGTAGCAAATATGGAGGATGGAGAGGGAGAAACACTTAAAGAGAAACCATGAAGAAGAAGGAAGAAGCAGAAGAATGAAAGGGAGAGAGGGAGAGGGAGAGACGCAATGAGGCGTTGATTAGATTTGTGACTTTGACAAGATAATTGACGGTTGGGTAGAGGCAAACACTTAATCACTTCTCTCTCTCTCTCTCTCCCTTTCTCTTTCCATCTTTCTATGTAAGTCTCTCCCTCTCATATTGTTGATGGGAGATGTCATTATAATGAAGCGTATTAGAATGCATTAGGGCCCCGGTCGTCTTGGAAAAGTCCTCACTTCTCACCCACTGACAGTTTTTATGGGGGACGTGAGAAGGCTGCAATATGTCCCGGCTGCAGCCTCAGGGATGTGAGGAGAAATACAGGGCCCATCTCCAGGAATAAATCCACTGCTCGGGGTAAAGACAAACACTGGAGTGGCGGAATGATTGAGTGTGCCTTACTGATCCAGACCCTTTAATATGTGCATCCAAGGAGAAAATATCTTCTCATCGCCTTCCTAAGGAGTTGATTTTAGTTTGCCTGGACAAAAATAATGGTTTGGGCTATCACGAAGGAGAAGATAAAGTAATTAAGTCCCACTTTTGAAGACACTTGTGTTTTTAGTGTCCGTCTTTGCATTACCAACAATCCCCGTTTATTTTATTTAGAACAATATAAAGGAGAAATTGGTAAACTGTGCTTTAATCCATCTATGGAGATCAATATCAGATTCATGGTGCATTCAAGGTTACAGGAAAAGCAGAGGTTGGCCACTTACACGTGCGCAGGTCTATGTAAGATGACAGAGAGTGGAAAGGGGTGAGGGGATTATCCTTCCACTCCTGTATCCTTCTTCCCTCTCTCTGTCCAAACCCATCACTCCTCAGGACACCGGGGGGGATTCCCCCTTCTGTCTTTTTTATCCACGCTTTGCTTCATCCCTTCATCTCTAGTCAGTCACCATCTGCTCCTCACTCTCCTCCTCAGGAAGAAGGATGCGGCAAGGATCTTCCATCATATCCATCACAGGGAAAATGGGAAGAGGGAAGGGGTCTTCCTTCACCCCTTCAGCCTCATGTGACTCTATTCTGGCTCATTCCAACCATCCGTCACCACCTCTTTCATGTAAACCCAATCCATCCTCCTCTCCCTTCATCTTGGCATCGTTCCATCTATCTTTCCTTTGTTTCCTCTTATCCCTCATCTCACTGACCCTTATCCTGTCTGCTATTGCCCCTTTATATGTGTCTTGCACAGGTCACATCTATTTGCCTCACACAGTGTCTGTGGTCTGTAGGAGCACATGGGGTTAAGTGGGGGGTTTGCGTGGACATCTGTGCAGAGCTGATCGATAACTAACAAGAAAGGAGAAGATTCTTCTCTTTCTAGGTTTCTATCTGAAATATTTGTATGGTAACATTGAAATTAGGAGTAGTAAAGAAAGACAGAAAATACATCTAAAAAGGCTTGATTGCTGTGAATCTAGTATATCATTATCATTCAAACTTTTGATGAGAGAGACGCGCAACTGCAACGAAAATAGAACGTTCTCCACAAATGCTGAGAGACTCGATGTGGTGACTCACAGCCTATGTCATTATGTTGAAACGATCAACTGCCAGCACAGGGTGAGGTGGTAAGTATGTTCCCATCAGCCCACTGTAATTATGTGTATGTGTGGCCTTTTAGTTAAAAAGGCACTTGCATCAATATTGGCATTACTTGGCAAATGTAGGTGCTTATGTGTAAAGTGTGAACTGCATGTGCGTCCCACCTGTGTGATCCTTGGGTGGGTGCACTTGCTGTTGATGCCGTTGTGCTCCAGCCACTGGTTCTCGGGGTGGGGGCAGTGTTGTTTGAGGGTGCAGCGGTTCTCCCCTTTACACCAAACACACCCGAACAGCCGGTCTGCCTTCAGACACAAGCCGCAGCTTCCACGCTGGGCGTCGCACTTGTACAGATGGACTGTGCAGAAGGGGGGAAAAAGAACAGAAAGACGGAGGGAAAAGAAACGAGGGGGAGGAAGGGAAGAAGGTAAAGGAGAGGGGAAATCAAATGAGAAACTTTTGTACTAATGATTACAGAACAGCAAATGCATGCAAATTTATTTAGTGCAAAAGCCTTTTAAATGATGGACAAACACTTCAAAACACACCACAAACTAAAGTTTGGGTTGTTTACCAGAATCTCTCAATGACTGTCAGCTGCTCTTTGAACATGCAAACAACAAACTGAACATTATGAGAGCGACATTTGTTGATATCTTCGTCTCATTATCTCACCATCTATCATCATCTCTATATCCTCCCTCTCTCTTTGAGTTTTCTACACTGCTGCCTCTCGCCTGTGTTCACCCACCACAGATTTAACATATTATCTCCATGGCAACGGGCCAGCCATTTTCTTTTTAATTGCCATTAGATGCATGTGTGATCTGTCCATCAAATGATGCCCTAGAAGCTGCTTCCTCTGCAGGCAAACAAAGGTAGGAGGAGGTGGAGGAGGATTCTTTAGTTCAAGCATCTTCCTCTTTTTCTAACTTGTATTGCTTCTTTGATTATACACTTATGCTCAAGGATATGTTTTGTACTCTGTGTTTTCCTCAGACACACATGCAGACAACAGCAAAACACACACAAACCCTGTACAAACTTTGCCTTACAGCAGATTGTCATGTTGGCATATCATCCACAATTTACTGATACATTTCTCGTGCCTGACTCCACTGCCTTTGGTTCAAATGAGTTGTTTTCCTGTCAGAGAACCACAACCCCCAGCATGCTGCTGTTTTCCTGCCCCAGCATGGATCACTCAGTGGTGGATCGCCAGTGGCCAAACTGAATCAAGCGCAGCAGCTGAATGCTTAAAAATTCAGCACTGAGCTGTCAGGCCACATATACTGAGAGTGGATGGAAAGTTGCACAAGAAAAAAGAGAAACCTGTGAAATTTGGCTTATCTGGATATTTTTGCTCTCCACAATTCTAGCCTAGAATAAGTACTTAACATTAACTCCATTCATAATTTCAGTTTAATGTTTGTTACTACTAATCAGCATAATTTTGTTCACTTGTGTCTTAGTCTTTTTCTATTACTTCTCTCTTCTAAGATTTAAAGTAACTTGAATTGCTGAGATGAAAAAAAATTGAAAGGAAGAGAAGAGGCAGTGGCGACAGAGATCGATAGATTGCCCAAGTCCTAGAGAGCTGTTAAGAAAATAAAAGAAACTGGCTGAAAAGAACAAAAAATGTTAGGAAGTGGATCTGACAGACAGCTGTGATTAGCAGGAGAGACGTATAAACAAATGAAGTGAGAAGAAAGAGGAAAGAAAGACCTATAGGAGTGAAAGTGTAAGAAAATGTGTTAAAGTTAACCACTCTGCACGAAAACATCAGGGGATGGATGCTGCACCTCGGCACACCGCCCGCCTGTTGCCATGGAGACCAGCTCCAAGGGCAACAATAGGGATGCAGTGGCTTTAATGTGTGTTTGTGTCTCTATGTGTGTGTGTGAAGTGAGAGTTTACAGGAGACTAAGTCCACTTTATATGTGTGTGTGCAGTTTGATACTGTGAGAACTGTGAAAGGGCTGATATGAATTTGGACGAGAGTGTGTGTGTGTGTGTGCGCATGTGTGTGTGTGCGCGTGTTTGCGTGTGTGCATGTGCCTGAGTGCACACTTGCTCGTGCCTATGCGCATGCTCACCTTTGTTGTGGGTGGGGTTGTCGATGCTGAAATCTCCGTTCCAGATGACGGTCAGCTCCACAGGAAGACTGCTCATCTCCATCCCATCATAGAAATACTATCACCATGGCAACCACAGAGAAAAAGAGGGAGAGACAGGGAAGAGAGCATATGACAGAGAGAGCATATGACAGAGAGACAGAGAGAGACGGAGAAAAGCAGTTGAGCTACTTTAAACTGTTTATTATCTCTTAAGTCTTGCAGGCTCAGGTATCAACATTCTTTAGATACAAAACACGCCATCAACAGGTGACTGCAGACATAGTGAAAGCATGCATGAACTCACATACATGAAATTCACAAGCATGCAGCGACAAGGTTATTTTTCAATTGGTTCTGTTACACCAGCAGCATGGAGGGTTGGTGCTAGAATCATAATTTTCTGCTAAATTACAGTTTCTCTCCTTTGCTGCTCAATCAAACTACAATATTTGGATTGTACTGTGATTATACACACAAATCTCACAGACAACTGTACACACAGACACTTATACTGACAGACACACGCGCACACACACACGGAGTGATGAAGATAGACAGGAAGATGAGCTGTTATTGTATCAACAGATGATTAGCATCAAGACCAGCATAAAGCCTTTTTCATGCTAGTCTTTCATTGCTGTCAATGCATTATTCAGGCAGTGAATGGAGCATGATCGCAGGGATGGCTGTGTAGGAGAGACAAAGTCAGGCTCTTGTCTCATCTACCCACTGTCTAGCTAGAATAGCAAAAAAAAAAAAACAACTCTCAGCTGGAATAAGTGTGTGTGTGCTGCTGTATGTGTGCCAGAGAGGGATTGAAAAAATATTATGGTTGTTTTTAATAGGAAAACTTTATAGGAATGGGGCGTTTTTATAGAGATTGTGTTGGTGTGTGAGTTGGCGGTCGTTAATGATGATCCCACAGAAATAGGCAGGTAAAACACACAAACACACACACACACATACACTCGCATCCTTACCGATGTGTTTTGACACTGCACAGAGGAGCTGTTAAAGCGCAGCGCGGGAACTCTGTGCTCGTTTCCCTGGATGGTCAGCAGACACTCGTACCCTCTCTGTCCAGACTGAGGCTGAGGGAGGTTCTTGGCCCGCAGGGTGATTGGCTTCACCACGTTGACTGGCACGAGGATCCTTTCTGCAGGCAGCAACTGGGGACACCCCTGAAGGATACACAAATAAGACGAGGAAGGATTAGTGTTTGACTGTGAGTCTTCTCACCAGGGTTAATGCTCAACTGCAGTTAGACTAATGTTACTAGAGGAGATCATGCAGTGTCTCTTTGCACCTGAGTGTTGTTAGAATTTCTTACTATGCACAGACTGAGTCAACAACTCTGTGACTTTGAAAAGTAGCCTAGTAATAATATACATACAGTGCACTTCTGCTACTACTGCTGCTACTACTGCTGCTACTACCACTAGAAATACTACTACTGCTTATATTAATAGTTTATATAGCACTTTTCAAAACAAGGTACAAGTACTTCACAATAACAAAGAGCAACTGCTAATAAAATATTGTGATAAAAGATATCAGTTGACAAAATTAAAAAACTAAACAAACAAAACAATCAAATCAATCAAATCAATAAACAGTGACAATCTAAAAGATGCTTTAAAGAAGAAAAGAAAATGTGTTAGCTTTCTTAATCTCTCCTGGCAGGATGCACCACAACTGAGGGGCCCAAATAAAAAAGGGCCAGTGATCTTTAGTTTAACTAATAAAAGTGATCTGATGGAAAAACAAGATTAATATGCTGCTTGAAACTGAGGAAATACCATGGTTGCTGCAGGAGTTAGTGTTATTGATTGAGAGGGGATCAAGGGGGGTGGAGATGTAAATCTGAGATGCCTCTGAACCCATGATAATAAGCACTAACTGTGAAAAAACTAGGTGGTTTTCAGTTATTGATACTAGCGAAGCACATGAATAAAAGCTATTAAAAAAAGTTTAAAAAAAAGGGCCGGCTTAACAGGTACTACACCATCATCAGTTCACAGGATGGGGGCATGGATGATTCAATGAAACAGAAACTTTGACAGAAATTATGTGAGCTCCCAGTTTAGTTGCTTCACTCATGTTTTTGTTAATGAAGAAAAGATGACACTGATGGATCAAAATAAAGCTGATTTCTGCCAGCGCAGTAATTAGGTAAGAATGAATGACACCATACGAGAAAGAGGGAGATGAGTCACTTAGCAATTGGAGGTCTAAAATTAACAACCAATCAATTCAGGTGCATGTAGCCACCTAAATATAGAGCACCTCTTACTTGCCAGAGAGACAAGAGGGGAGGAAAGAGGAGGAGGACAAAGATGGACATAGGAGCGAAAAGGAAAGAGCAACAGCAGAGGACAGATTGAGTAAGTTACAAAAAATCAGTGGCAAGAACAGGTGAGTGACAAGCACAAGTGGAAGGTAAGAAGGGAAATGAAGGAGGGTAAAGGTAGTAAATAAAGAACAGCACTTCCCTAAACTGTTTCATGTTTCTGCTGAAGAGCGGTGGAAAGAGAGAGGGAGCGAAATAGGCAAAATGAGAGAGAGGAACAACAAAAGCACAGGGTGACTGAATCAGGCAAAAAAAAAAAAAAAACACCATTAAGCATATGCGACAGGAGGAGCTTTAGCATGTCAAAGAAGCAGAAAGGAAAGAGGGTGAAAAGAAGGAGAAAAGATAAGGTGAGCCCCCGCATGGTTGGAGCTGGGGGGGAGTGAAGCATAGCGCACGTTGAACTGGGTGATAACACTTGTTTGAAGTTCATTAAAAGCCACTTGATTGGGTTAGGCTGAGTGAGTGACTGGTTGGCTGCGTGGTGAGAGAGAGGGGAACACTCTGTGACACTATTCACAAAGTCATTATAGATAAATGACAAACAGGGTGAGCGAGTTCAGCGGTGGAGGAGAGGAAGCAAGAGGTGGTGCATGCGTGTTTGCTCTCCCAAATCTCATTTTCCTAAGAACGAAAGGGTCGTATTTGGAGAATGAGAACGAGTGGGAGAGCAAAGAGAGATGCAATCCATTTTTAATCACATCTCTTCCAGTTAATACACTTGAACAAAAGGGACAATAAATTTGATCTGGTTTTGAAATGAAGGCATGGGAAGCACTGGGGTATGACTTAACACAGTGACTAGAGATCTATACTGATAGTGCGATATGGTGATGAGGCGATGCACATTTGTGTGCACACATACACACACATACACACACACACAGAGGGCATCACAGGTAAAATGCACTGAAGCGTTTAAACCCGAAACCCCCAAAAACACAGAAACACCTGTATCTTCTACATGCAAGCTGATTCAAGGTTAACACACACTGACATGTGTGTATTCACACAAACACACACACACACACACCCACACACACACACACATATATATATATATATATATATATGAATGCAAACACATACACAGAGTAAACGAAAGCCTCGAAATCTCATTATAGTAAAAGATAAATGCCACCAGTCAGAGCGAGACAGCATCTTTTGCATCATCTGCCCTTATGACAACATGTCATGGAGGAAACTTCAAAAAGCAAAATCAAACAGCTGTTGACTACACACACACACACACACACACACAAACTATTTCACCATTTCATTAACACCCTTCACTTCACTTTACACCGACATGAGTCTAACACTGAGAGTTTTTTTGAAGCTTCACTCCAAATAAAAATCATTGTAGTCTCAGGTTAATGCTCTTGCAATGACACACACACACACACACACATATAAATACAGACTTCAGACACAGACAAACACAATCAGGTTACTTGAACCTTATGCACTAAATCCATTTCATTGTGGGGCTGGCTTCCCCCGCTACTAAAGTTTGTACACACTTGACTGCACAATGTCAGCCTTGCCTGAAGTAAAAACTCTCATTCCTTTTGTCTGTTTAAAATCAGTAAAATTTTAATTCTCCTTTTAAGTTTTGTGACAGAAGAAACAGCAAAATGCAAAAGCGAAAAAACACAAAGCAGATGCCTTACTCGCTTCGACAACAATGAAAAATTCATAATGTGGAAGGGAATTTACAAGCAAGCAAGCCTGTACTCTGTTGTTTCTCTTGTTTTTTCTCCTACTGAGCCCTGATTTTTCTGTTTGCATGCGTACTTGCACACTGAGAGACACTAATATAACACACTTTGATTGTTGCCAGCAGCTTATGACGCCAAGTGGGCTGTCAGTGGTATGGACAAACACACATGTATATGCTGGATGGTGACTGATGCTGGAGGTGATGGCAGTGATGCTCCCTGTCACCTCTAAAGATTTATGTCAACATTAAGTTGATCCAATGTCAGTGAGTTTATTTCCGATTCACACGGTGCCACACCGCAGTGTGATTAATATCAGAGGAGTAAATGCAAATCACAGATACATGCTCAATAACCGCATCCTACTCACACACATCCCTTTAAAAATGCACATGGTGGAGCTGTGTGCTGACATACAGATTACAGGAATCAAAATTTACGACTCTGCACTTAATCAGGCTCCATACTGTTGATTGCCTGAGTGTAAATGAGGATTCTTGAGTCAAGGGTCTGCAGTATTTGAATTCAACCAGGCAACACAGTCTTAGCTGAGGATGATTTATTCACACATGTGTGGACACAATCATAATGTCAGGAGACACCAGAATCTGTGAAAAACAAGCAAGGTTCAGTTGCTTTTATCCTTGTATGCTGACGTGAAGGTGCACGTGTGTGGTCAATGTCCATAAAGTATAGCAGCCTGTACGGTCAATGACCCCCCCAGCACAGACATGTTTGGTCAATAACCCTCAGGCCCAGAGCCAATTACAACATCAGTCTGAAAACATTTCTGCAAACAAACCTCATGACAACAAATGTTAAACTGCAAAATCCTGACTTATTTCTCGGAAAACCTTGGTGGCCTCTCAGCTATTTACTGTGGTAACATTCACTGTGGCAAAGTTCAGGCCAACATCAGATTCCACCAGTAGGAGGAGGAAGAGGAGTGAGGAGGAGTGGAGAAACAAGATATGGAAGTTTGGCCATCATAGAAAAGCTTTTAGTCTTAGAAGGCCTAAGTGATGTAACTTGTCTGTCAGTAGAGGGCAAGACAGACTACCAAGTAAGTTCTGGATATGCAGCAGGCTAGTTCATGTGTTTATGTGCCTGTATGTGGAGATGTGAACTTCAGTGACAGTCCTGCAGTCATGTAACGAAGCACTTGCACTAGAAAGAGAAGTACCTATCAATAGCATGACTCATCATAACCACATAATAAGTCCTGACTTCTAAAAAACCAAGTTGCCACCTCTCTTTTACTCTCAGTGTAATTATCCTTTCTTCTGCCCCTCTCCATCAATGACTCATTGTTTTCTCTGACCTCATCTCTGATTCTCTGTTAAGCTCACGCTTTATCCCTTCTTCACTTATCTCTCCAAATCCAGCCTGTGTTGTTCGCCCTATCTAGCCCGCTGACCCTTCTCGTTTCTCTTATCAACTCCCTCTCACTGATTCTCTCTCCTCCTCCTTTTCCTGACTTCCTTTCTTCTCCAGGACCTACTTAGATCTGATAATTGGAGGCTGGTGGGAGGTGTGAAGGGTGGAGATAGAGAGAGTGACAGAGAGTAGGCAGCAGAGTGGGAACTGTGAATGTAAAAGCCCTTGGCATAGTTTGAAGCAAGGGAGGAAAGGACGGTGAGAGCGAAAGAGAGAGAGAGAGAGAGGCCCATAATTATAGCAGTGCAAGGTGTGAAGATGAAGAGGATCTTAAGTTTTCATACAGTACACGTACACACACACACACACATATGCACACATGTACACACACACACTTTGCAGTTACCAAGAGCTCCCCTTAACCGGCCTCTGTTTTATCATCTCCTACAGAGCCTCGGGCAAAGACACTCTCCTGCTCTCTGCTCATCCTCCCTCCTTCCCTGCTGCTCCTCACCTTGTTTCTATCCCACTGTTCAGTTCTCACCTTATGTTTTTTTTCCCCTAAAAAAACCTCTCTCTCCTCTCTTCTGCAATTTTTGTCCCTATTCCTGAATCCCGGTCTTTACTCTTAAAGGAACGATACAACAGTTTACAACTTGGTTTTTTTTTTCCCATCATTTATATGTGTGATGACATTTTACAAGCTGCTGTGATATGACGACATATTCAAGGTTAAAGCAGAGGTTAGAGCACCTGCACTGTCAGTAATTATTTCCCACAACAAAGGAGGGCTGTTTCATTTAAGTTGATAAGTTGCTGGAAACATAAATAAAACAGAATTTGATAGTAAGTCTGTTCTTTTTAGCATTAATTCAATTGAAGACAGTATTAAATAACATTATTAATGCTTACCTCATCAACCTTATTGATATTTTAAAATATATGCTTGTACAGTAGAAATAAATGGCTAGGAAAGCAGTGGAATGCTCAAAAAACACCTCTTTGGAGCATTTCAGAAGTAATCAGGTTGAAAAGGCTCAATGTTCACAAGCACGGATGTGGTGAAGTTCACCACTTTGTGAAACACATAATTATAGAAAGGATTTTACTACATTAGCTTTGAAACGCTTGGAAGAAATTTGTGTCTATAAACACAGTTTGTTTGTAGATGGTTGCATTCATTTTTTTGTTTATACAGCATCCCAAATTTTAATTAATCTTTTCTTATTATGAGGAAAATTATGTGGTAAATGTGAAGAGTCCACGGTCATTAGGTCCCATTGTGACATCATCCTAACAAGTCACCCACGGTGGCAGTGATGGGATGGGCAGGAGGTCTAAGGGGCTCCTGAATGGCCTGGAAGTGATCACACTGGAGGTGAATGTTGTTAAGGGAAGGTTGCGATGATTCTCACTGTAATGACAGCTGAAAGCAGCTGAGAGGGCAACAGATTTGACAGCAACAATATGATTGGCTGATTGAGGTTGTGGCAAATTATGGTTTGAAAAGATTAAACAGCCGGCTGATTATGATGAAAGCGGAAAAAGAAGAACATGGAAAAAGAGAAAGAGAGAGAAATGCAAATAATGAATAGCTGAATAGCTTAAAGATACTTGTAGTTTTCCAGACTGAACTAAGCTTCATTAGTTACATTCTAAACTGTGATGTTTACAGACAAGTTTACGCTATAATTTTCTCTTTTCCTTCTGTTTTGTCCTTCATTAAGTTTACTTACCCTGGAGGTATTTATTTTTATGTATTTGCTTATTTTCATGTTCATTGGCCCTTAGGGTTTTAGCTGTATTCCAGCTGTATGTAACACATGTAGAGACTAAAATAGTGACAAAAACAAAACACTGTGTGAAACCATGGTAGACCTCCATGCTCGAGTGTTTAACAGCATTATGAAGCTCTTCCACTTAAGTGTCTTTTTCATTTTCACCTATTTTGTTTCATTTGCTCTCATTCTCAATGTTGACATATTCCTTTGGTATTCAGCCTGACTCCTCAGCAGTCGGTGCCTCTGTATGGCATTGATTTGTCTATGAATCGAACCAAAGCACCCGTCTCTACCATTCCTGTCTTATATTGGCAACTAACGGCTATTACGGCAGGCATTTGACCTCTTTAATAAAATTATCTTGATTACTTTATCAATAAGTTCCTAGTAAATTAACTCCCGAGCATCACAACACAGACAAGAAGTAACTAATGCAAGGATGAGCTAACCGGTAGTTATATATTCAGTTACAGGAATATTTTGGTCTCCCTACCGACTGAATATATTAGGGAGATGTTTGGCAACAGCAAAGGAAATGCTGTGATATCATCTGTAGACAGAAGAAGAAGAAAAGGAAACGTCCCCTGTGGTTTCCATCCGATAAAGACAACAGGAAGTGTCCTCCAATTCAGGTGCTTTAGGTAGGTCTATGTTTGCACTTTAGGGAATGGGATGCAGTAAGAAAAGCAGTAAATATGCAGGTAAACAAACACTGTTTAATGGGTAAACAAGCACAACCCTTTTTGATATAATCAAGTCAACTGTGGCGGTCAGGAATAACTTTTGTCTCGTTATTCAGGGAAACCAAGTGAAGCCTCATGCATGTTCTTTGTCAACAGACTCAACAGAAGGGCTAAGTCCTTGAGATGTGCGGAGGGCAAACAGGGACGTGGCCTTGGTTAATGTGCCAACAGGCAAACGTCTGATCCGAGTGCCCATATCATTGCTGGCATGAATAAAAAGGCACCCACTGTACGCCCAGGCCTGGCTTTAACTGTCCTGCCATGCATACTAACAACAAGCTCAACCAGTAGGGAGATTTCCCTGGTCTCAATCATTAGCATAGAGTTAAGGGATTATTCAGATCACTGCCTAAAATCCCTTAATTGTAATAGTACACAAAAAGTCATCTGCAGCAGAAGGAGGCCTTTCCATTTCACAGAGTAAAGTTGACTTGTTGCCTTTTTGTGAATTTTGGAGACGACTGGGTGGAAAGTACGTGTGTCTGCATGTTCTTAGGCTTGAACGTCTGTGTGTCTAAATTATTAATTCAAAATGGGAACCAAAAATCTGGCAGCAAACAAATGACCTTGGATTTGAGGGGTTAATTAAAAGCAAATTAAAAGTCATTAAGCTTGCAAAACACCTGCTTTTTCTGAAACAACACGTCAAAAAAAAGGGATGTCATTAATGTGCAAATACCAAATCCCCCTCGCTTTATTTATGCTTTTCATTCAGTCAGCAGCACAATAGGAGAGGATTCACACATTATTATCCTCAGTCAATATTGACCAGCAGCCCCTGAATTAATTGGAAAGTAAACCTGCAAAGACTCAGGCTTGGGCCTGACTAAGCAGAAGGTTCAAAAGGATAATGGAAAAGGCGGAGAAAGAAAATAATATCGTCTGCACAGGTTGAATGGCTCGGGGGAAACATGGGTGGAATAACACAATTGAAAGCAGACTGCTCATCAAAGGAGGCAATCTGGCTTAGCTTGTCCCTGCCCGTCGTGCAGCGACTGCCAACCCAGACATGAGCACTAGTGATCTTCATCATAGCTCACCTCAGGCTAGGATTAACAGGCCACTAACTCCCTGTAAAAGCCTCCCCCTGAAAACTACTGTGATTTGGCAGGGAAGAGTCGCAGAAAAAACTGTATTCAGATAAACACACACACACACACACGTAAAAATACATAAAAGCATGCTGACACATGCATACTGTACACACACCGGATCACACCAGAAGTTGCACACATGCATGGGCACACGCCCAAACCCTCCTTTTCCTGCTTGCTCTGCCCTAAAGGCCGCCACAGTGGCAGTGACTTCAAATCAGAGCAGGACCTCTCTCTCAGGATGGGGAGTGGGCGGGTTTGGGGCATTCACATTCATGAATGTACCCCATCAAGTGAGTGGCTTGTCCTCTGCAGCAGAGCAGCCTAATTACGGTGGGCTCTGCTTCGACGGGAATAGAACTGGCTGCCAATACTATTGATAATTCACACAGACTAAGCTGTCACAGGGAATAGGGATGGGCGAGAGGAAATGGCTCCGTTTTATTAGTTTCCACTGGCCTTTGATGTGCAGTCAAGAGCGAGACATGCCAAGAGGCTCATGCCAGATGGAAGCACTACAGCCGAAAGGTGTCTCAATCCTTTTAACATAACTCTTTTTGCATTTGAAACCTAGAATGATAGCTATTAGTCTCACGTAGCCAAACATTTCCCCTCAATTTATTTCACCATGTTTTATTACTGCGCTGGCCCAAAATAAAGAGGCTTGCTGAAGCTGGGCAGCATTAAATCTATGGGAATTCTTGGACATTGTCTTAATGGGGTACAGTTCGATTGTATTTGAACCCACAGGCAGAGGTGCTGCTCAAAATCTGGGCCACCTGACAACAGCTGAGGCCTCCTATGAAGGTTCCACTCTACTAGTGACATCTACAGGCCGATTTAATGATTGCACATTGGAGTTCACTTAAAAATATGAAGGAATTTGTTCATATTAAGCTTTTTTTTTATCACCAGCCATGAATTGGTACTCACCTCAGGCTTCCTGACCCTGCCCTCCTGAAAGGAACACGTGCGAGGGTCGTGAGTACAGTCATGTCTGTATTTACACCAGTGGCACTGGTAAGGACTACTCACACATGACAGACACCTGCATTGGAGAGTCAAGGAGAGAGAAGACAGTGTGGAGAATTAGTGCTGAACAGAAGCAAAAAAAGAGAACAGAGGCTCAATATGCCTACCTACTTATGTATGCAATACAATCGCCAACAGTTTAAAAATCAATGTCAGTTTTTTCATCGATTGGAATGGATTTGAGTTTGAACAAACAATAGAAAAGTTAGACAAAGACTTACGACTTGTGCACGCTACAGTTGTAGAAAACAAAACTTGTATTTGCAAATGCCAGGCCTGTCTCCTTGGACTTGAGATAGAGCTGCACAATCTGGTGGTCTCCTACAACAAAACAGATCACAGACAGGATTTTAAATTTGATATACAGAGACAGAAGGTTTTATATTCATGTAAAACGATGAGACAAAGAAAACAAAATCTTTCGTTGCCGTTTATTTTATCCATTACTGACATTTTTACAGGAGTTTTCAAGCAAGCAGGAGAAATAAAACAGTATTATAATGGAAACAGCTGCATGTCACAGCAAACTTTCTCACACAAGCAATGGGTAGATACCTTTAAAGAACCCCTGCCTGTATAATAACCATTCTTTTCACTTGTTCACATATCCTTTTTCAGTGTCTAGTCACATTAGATTTTCCCATGAAGAAATGATGACTGCTCAGACGGTGCTTTGAGCCACAGGTGCTCAGCCTGTTGCAGTGGTAAAAGGGAGTATCTTAAGAGAGGTGGAGAGCAGAGGGGTTTTGTTGGGTTAAGTCTCCTTATCCCCACCGCCTTACGAAAGACAATAAAAGTTGGTGCACACACATTTCCCTGGGGATGGAAAATATTCCCCTGGAAAAGTCTTTGAGAGTGTCTTTGACAAGGTAAAGGGGGAGGAAGATGAAACGGAAACCATGTGTGTGTAAGTGTGTGCGTGTATGTGAGCTTGCGCCTCATCTGTATTTGGTGTGTCCTTTTGTCTGGCCCTAATGAAGGAGTTCATGTTTAATTCAACAGCACATCCACACATCTAACCGCTCTCTCTCTCTACACTACCTCTATACCTCTCTCTCTCTTTCTCACTCTCTCTCTGCACACAGGTCTCCTGCTTCCTTCCATACTGTGACTCCTTCTTCTCCCCTGTGTCTCTCTCCTTCTCTCTAACAAAGAAGGAATCATTCATCAATCACAGTAAAGCACCACTGACAACGGATCTGTCCTAATTAGGCCACCTAAATGTTACCTTGAAGCCTGCTAACACTATCTATCCCTCCCTCTCTCTTCACTCTACTCATCGCTCTTCCCTCTTTTCTCTCTTTCACCAAGCTTAGACTAATGAGAACTCGTAAAAATGGAGGTTGAAAGGTTCAAAACTAGGTAAAAAAGGGAAATATTTTCCTCCTCCTGGAACAGGAATGGATATAACTTCACACGTTTCTTAATGTGGGAGAAAGACAGAGCAAAATATGGGGAAAAAAAATCTGCCAGCTTCAGTTGTGTGTGTCTCAGTGTGCATACTTACATGTCTATGTTTGCATGACTGCAGCATCACGAGCTTTACATGTGGTTGACATGGCAAACATTAAACAAATTTTTTTAATTCCCCATCGTACCCTCAGGCTCCCTCTCAGCTTTACATCTGTACATGTGTGCTGTCTATCTGTGGATTACTTTATTGCGGCGATATCTAGTGTTTGGTTATGCCAGTGTTTGTATGTGTGAAGCATCTGTTCATGTGGGTGCATGGATTAAATGGAGAAAGATGTGAATATTTCTGCATGTGCAAGGCTGAGGTCCAAAAAGTCTCTCCAGTGGTGTATTTTAATGTTGGTCTGATCACTGCAGGGCTCTGCACTCAAGGCCGTATCTTGAGTGCTTATCAAATGTTTTCTTTTTGGCTCCAATATCACAAAAACAATGGAGAACATTTTCGCAAGTGACACAAAACTAAGTGCTAATGTTATTTTGTTTAGCGCTCTGACAATTACAGTGGTGGGGTTTAATAAACATCAGTGAGCATTCCTTTGTAACAGTAATTGATGTATCACCATTATTTCTGTTCTATTTTCTCTGTTCATTCATTATTCATCTTTTCTTTTTTGTGGAAGCATGGAAGGAGATGGCATCTTCATTATCTCAACATGGGGATACAATGAGTGTTGGTGATGAAGGATTGCCTGCCTGGGGACAGGCCTTCCCAGATGGGACCGCTGTTCAATTAGACCAGGCTTAGTCGCCCATGGAGAGGGGAGGTTAAAAAGCAGGGGAATTAAGAGAGAGAAAAACATTTTTTCCCTCTGTCTGTGGAGTGAATATTGTTTTGTAATTTTTTAGCTTTTTGCCTTTTGAAAGCAGTGGAACAAGTAACACTATCAGCAAGGACTGTGTTGTCTTCAGGCATTAAATTAGTTGAAACACTGTAGTAGAAACACTTCACTGTGCAGCTTCATATTTGCCTTTTTACATTGAGGTTAACTGGGGTCCCCTCACTCCCCTCTGGAGTACATCCACTTTGAGGCAGGGTGGTAAATAAATCCCACAGCAGCCTGTTAGCTAATGTTCATTCAGTATCTAAACATGTCCTATGGCAGCGCTCCAAGGCCCACTAAGTTGCTGAAGGGAATGAAAAAAACAATGATTCATTGCACAGTCATCGCCCTAGGACTGCCAAGCTTCTCACTGAGGGAGAAACTTGCTGAATTCAACAGGTGCTTCAATGTTGAACTAGTTAAAGCTGCAAATAGCTTTTTATATATATTTTCTTAATATTACTTTTGACAGCAATTCAGCAGGATTCCCTCGCATTATCACAGATGTTTTTGTACCTGTTCAAGATGCAAAACTCATTTAAATACCAACACTGTGACATCTACTGCTGACTAACATGGAATAGCGGATTTCCTTTTCCAAGAGGTCAAATCTTACCTTTGTCAACAATAATACGAGGCATCTCTTTCTCAGCGGGGGAGGAGCACTTGATCCGGTTTCCCTCCACCAAGCCGTTCATCTCAGCCAAGTCTTCAAAAGTGCAGTTGACACCAGCAGAGAGTTCCGGGACATTATGTGCCTCCAACACCAACTGTGGCAAAGGAAAGGTAAAACAGGGTGTTAAAAGACATTAGTATTCCGTACAATAATGTAAATATTTACTGTACAGTGATTGCAATTACTGGTAGTGAGTAATATGGTAAGAAAAAAATAATGAAACAAGCTAATTAAAGTAATTAGTAGCTCTCTGGTGACCCATAGAAAAACAAAACAAAGGCAGAGAGGATGCAGTTCAGTTTCCATGGCTTCACATTCATAACAGCACACACACACACCATGAAACACGCTGACAAGTCCACTTTATTTTTGGGACTGTGGTCAGAGATAAACAAGTTAAGGTCTCTGCTCTAACTGTTATTACTCAACCACAGCGCTAAAAACTCCCACATCTGGGATCACTTCAGATCAGTTTTGGAGCCAATATGTTCTTCAATATGACTGTGACACAATACTGGTGATGAGAAGCACAGCTGCAAGTTCTGTGCAGAGTAAAGATCCATCTGCAGGATGGTCAGTGGCCAGTGGAGCCACAGGGGAGCTTTGAATGAGAGAATCAGTGATCAGATGCATCCTGCTCAGACATCCGAACAACACTGAGAAACTTTGCAAAAAGGCACAAATTGACTTAAAATTGAAAAGTGTGTGTCATCTTAGCAGCGAATATGAAAAACAAATACATGTATATGTATATGTGGCACACTGCTTGGTTGAGCTGTATATCAGCTAGCTTATTTTGCTTATTTAGCTTAGTGAGCTAACCTCTAAAGAAGCTAAGTGACTCAGCTATAAAGTTAAACTGCTTTCAACAAAGTCAGGGGATTATATTTGAAGAATTGGGTCATGATTTCTAGAAAGAGACATTGCTGTGAGTTTTTCAATAGTTTTTTCTCTAAATTTATTATAATATTTTTTTGCCATATCTGAGAGAAGGCAGACATCTCTGATATATCCACAACTCACACCAAAACAACCTAGACAGATAAATTGCACTACAGGTAAGAGGAAAAATATGTATTTTGAATTTTGGGGTGAACTGTCTCCTTAATGTCCTGACTGTCTGGCTCAGTGAGAAAAATATGTTTTTATTGGAGAAAGAGATGATAAAAGTCTAAATGGAACGATGAGGAGTTAGAAGAGCTATTTGACTTTAGATGGCTGAGATAAAGAGTGTGAAAGAGACTGAACAAGAGGAGGGCAGAAATAGGAGGAAGACTACGGTGAAGAGTGACACTGTGAAGAATGGAGAAGAGGGGAAAAGTACAGGCATGCAGCCTGCTGGGCAGGAGGGGAAGAGAGGACTCTCAGGGAAATGGAGAATGCAAATCTTCCCTCTTCATTTGAAAACGCTGTGTAAGCTTTCTTCCCCTCTTAGAAAAAAACTGGCTTCAGGTGGAGCAGGAAGAAAAAAAGGAAAAAAAAACCCACTGTCCTTGAGTAGGAAGGGAGAGAAGAGGGTCATGGAAGCAGGTAGAGTGAGGTCAAGACCAAAATATACATATTGATGGAAAAGTGTGTCCACGGTGGGCCTTGATCACACATCGATTTGAAGCTCGGTCTACATTACACCTGTGATGAGATGCTATGAGCTGTCTCAGCAGCAGAGCAGGGATGACCTGCCCTGTTTTAATGTTGCTGTTTAATGAAAAAACGCCAACACAGGAGTGAATAGATACACAGCTTCACAGGTTCAATGGACAGTGCACAACTAGCTTTTACCTCTGACACATCCTCTCTCTCTCGTTCATTGCTCTCTCTACCTCTAACCGTCCTCTTCTCTTCTAGCCTTAATTTATTTTCCCTTTTAAGGAGGAATACAGCCAGACCTCCAGTTTCCTCAATTACATTTAAAGTAGTCACGGCCAGGCCTGTTCACAGCAGGGCTGCATAAATATAAAAATAACCTGCTTGTGTTAATAGAAACATCCCCAACACACACACACACACAAATACACAAAAGCCCTCCTGTAGTTTATAAAACACCATATCTAATGCAGGAAATGTGTGATGATGGGCTTTTCAAGTTGCCATGGTGAGTAAAAAAAGTCTTAGCTGCAAACGAGTGGTGAGAATTTTCTCAAAAGCTAAAGCCAGAAAAAAATGTAGAGGAGAAATATTTGACTTGACTTTGTATCTCTTTTTATTATTATAGTTCAGTCACATTCTTATTTGCATTTAAAGATGTTAGTTTGAACTATTGTTTAAGACTTAAAATGACTAGATACTTTTATTAATGCAGGGATGTACTGCAAGACAGTTTTGAATATATATCAGAATTTCTTCATAAACAACAAGAGGATTAATATGAAAGAAAATACTTTTTAAATCTCAGAATGGATCTGACTGTATGCATTAGAGAGTGTCTGTTGCTCTCCAGAAGGCCTTGGTTTATCTTTCCAAACAAATATTTAATAACACTAAAGTCAAGGAGGAGCCCCAGCCTGTCTGGCAGGAGCTTCTACACTGCAATCAGCTGAATGGGAGATGTGTGGCGTAGCCTTTGGGTCAAGCCTGTTCCCTGGGAAAAGGTTAAACACTCTCCAAAGGCGCTCTCTCTCTCTCTCTTCATGTCTCTCTCTGTCACACACACATACACACACACTCCATGAATATCATTATAGTGATGCAGAGGTGTACCTCAGAAAACCAACACCTCGCACATGACCCTCAGAGCAAACACGGATGGAGAATAGTCATTCAGGATTGACCTTAGAAAATCATATTGGATATTTATTCACTTGGTCTCGGAGATTCAGAGCCATTTCCAGACTAACATTAAATGGGAAATGGGAATTGAAAAGTGACATCACTTAAGGTGGTTAAGGTCAGTGGGATTTTCATTGTTGCAACCTTTGAAATAGACTATTTTTCATCATTTCATCCAACACAATAGCTCTGAGAAAGGAAACACTGAACCTTGAGCCTGCAGTAAAAGCACACACACTGGGGTTTCGACACAACCACTTTTGAAATATTTGAAGCCTCATGTGCCAGTAAGAGACTGTCAAATCAGATTAGGCCCAAAGGGATAAAATAAGGGAAAAAGCTACCAAATGCAAAACAATAGTAATAAATTAAAACAAATTATTAAAGTCTATATCATGGAACTGAAAGGTAGATATCACAAAGCAGACACAACAAGCCCATAAGTGTCTGTATATATTTCCTATTTCTGCAGATGTACTTCTGTTGCAATGTATAACAGCTCCTTGCACACTAATCAATACACTTAAACAATCAAAAACCATTCAACTTTAAATCTGGCAGCTGTTTTAGAGTGAAATGTCCGTGGAGAAAAAGTGCTGCATTTAGTTGCCAACAATCACAATAAACACAGCTGAGCTAAACTGTGTGCTGTTAATGATTGTTGACATTTGTTGGGAGAGCATTTCACTGGACGGGACTGAAAGTTGTGGGGTCAGGATTTGAAGGATGCATGTTGGCAGGCAGTAAAATGATGTAAAGCAGGATTACAGAGTTAACACTGGCTACTAATCAGTATCTAGAGCATAATTACATCGCATTACAAATTATGCTTGAGTGTGTGTGATATTGTCAATCTGCCAGACAAGATTTTCTCACTGGAAACACATTCAGCTAGCCTCACTGTTTACTACAATATAGCCTCCGCTAAAACAAATACTTACTAAAGTGTTTGTTCTATAATGAATAAGAAAATATATTGAACGTAACTGTATATTGTATTGAATGTAATTGTATATTGCTCAAATAGTACAAGAAAGAAAGAACAGAGCCACATTGTGATGACAACACGGGTAAATAAAGACAGATCAAGAATATGTAACAGCATGAGAGCAAAACATTGTGCACACAGGTCATTGCCTGTTTTTTTGATGTAGATGAGCAGTAATGTGTTTTCACTCACCGTGACACTAAACTGGGACACTGAGATGTTGTTTGGGTGCACACTGAGACGCACACACTGCTTGATGTCTGATGCAAAGCGACGGGGCTCTGATGAGCGCTCGCATTTCTCCTTTCTGGTGCACCTGGGGAAAAAAAAGAGCACAACAGAGGGGATGTTATTCAGAGATGACAAATACGCATACACACACGTACACGAATTAAGTAACCTGACCAGGGCTTACCCCTTCCCACCTGTTGGCACCTGGGAAAAAGAGAATGTCCCGCCGCTCCCTGGTAGGCGAAGTTACACACATTTATCATATTTCCCCTTTAGCGGTGTGCTTGCTACAGTGGCCAGTGAATGGGAACCCGGTCTCTGGGGGGGGTGGGAGCACTGGCATTTAAAACAATAGTTGCTCTATGTGTGGAAGTGGAGCCGGCCCGTTGGGAAAGAGGTAGGCCTCGTCTTTGTAATGCTGTCTTAATGACTGGCATTCATTGGCAATGCCAAGTGCAGGTGGAGATGTGGATGTCGGTGGGGGGAGGGGATGAATTCCTCCGTATTTAAATACCACACCAGACTAATCCAGTCCACTAATGCGGTCTGGGGAGTTGGATCTTTTGTATTCTGAGAGGAATTTACTGGCTCCTGTTTCAAACCTTCACATACTGCAAGGTAATTCATTTAGTTTGAACATATAAATGTAAGTGAACAACAATGTTTTCCCACCAAACACTTACAGAAGAAAGTTTTAAAGTTGAACATTACAAGAAGAGCTACTCACAAACCACAGGTGAAACTTTAAATTGTTGTTGAAAATATGTTTGGATGAGAAATTTAGTAATAAATCAATCAGCCAAATGGAAATAAAATCTAATATTCGTCTGTACTCCACACACACACATTCACACATTCTTTCAATCATCAAATCCCCTTACAAACTTCTCTCACACAAAGGTTTCCTATTGATTTGGACAAAAACTTACTGTGCAATTAAAAACCTAGCAAATTCACATAGTTTTCTAAAACCCTTTAGAGAATAAAAAGAATGAAAAGAAAGGAAATGGCCATAATGAACACATGAAAGAAAGACTTTCAAGGTGGTTGACGTCTGAGATACAGTAATACCTTATGCAGCAGGAAGCTTTTTATCCTGAATTAGGGAGACTGAGGGAGGTTGGGTTTTGACCTGACATGAGTATCGTAGAGTTAAGCAGCCTAACACACCACAAAGAAGACAGACATAAAGAAAAAGAATGGAAATAATCTGTTTGAGAGAGGGAGAGAGAACAGGAGGAGGGGTAAATAGTGCAGAAGACAGAGAAAGAGAGTGTGGAAAAGAAAGCAAAATAGAAGCAAGATTTAAAAGGAAGGCAGCCATTGTTGGCTTTCTGTGAAGCTTTCACTGCTAAGCCGGTTTGAGTAGGGGTTTAATCGCTTCGGGTTCCTTTGTGCTTTTCTATCACTCCTGTCTGTTCCTCCTTTTCTAGCACTGATTTAATAAGACCACATCATATAAGCACCCCCAGGCAAACAGCACACACACACAAAACTCACAAATGTACACTTTCAGGTATGAAATAAATATAAACATACAGCGTACACCCAGTTTATTTCCTTGCATACCAACAGGTCCGTTGTTTACACACACAGGAAGAATACCGCTGCAAAAAGATGCTCAGCAGGACATTTTGTGTATGTGCTTGCAATGAATGTATGCGTTTTTTATGTGTGTGTATTTGTATAATTTGTTTTTCTTTCTGCTCGCTCCTTTGACAGTGTCACTGTTTCGGTAAGAAAACCTCAAATTTCATGCCAAAAAGACTCGCAGTAATGCATTATTAGCGTTTACTGGCACTTTCTCTCACAGTGAATCATCACTATGAGTGACTGAATCATTACAATTGAAAAACAAATGTGTGAATGGAGGTTTACGCCATGCAACACATTTCTCCTTTTCTTTTTCTCAAACAAATACACTCAGAGTAAATGTGCATCTATTTGCTGTATGTTGAGGTGTTGTGAGGAGCAGAATAAGACATTATCATTAAGACATTACAAATGACAAAATGAAGCAGACTGATAACAATAAATGAATGTTAAGCATCTAATAAATAAATAAAAAAGAAAGAATAAGCATTTGATTGCAGCTAACCTGTTGTCATCAAATTAGCTTTAATCAAATGCTGTGATAAAATATCACTAATGTGTGCAAGGAGATATACATCAGGAGAAAAGTGGTTGCCCCCCCAGTCTTTAAATAACAGTTCTTCCCTCACAGTCTTTGTTAACAGCACTAATAAGATGCTATTTATTGATATTATCAATTGTTAACTGGTACTTTGCCAGGCTCTAGTTTTATATTGTTTATTATCCTTTTAAGAGACTTTGCCAATGGCATTGGGCCATGTTCTGAAACAGGAGGAGATATACTGAGCCACCCACAATCCAGCACAGATCAGCTTGATTGAACAGCTACAACACCCGCTGCCTCAAAATATAACCCAATGAACTCATCATACCTTGGTTTTGAGGCCTTATTCATAAAGTTCACTAAAGCTCACTCTTCTCCAACCTTTCAGGTTGTAGTCTTTGCTAGTCTTTGCTTTTTAATACATTTCTGCTCCATTCAGTTAGTATTAAAGATGTGTCTGAACTAAATGCAGTTGCTCTCATTGCTTATGGATGCTTTTATTGACAAGTAGTGACATTCAGCCCACAAATATTTAACGCTCAGAGGAAATTAAAAGCCACTCAAAACATGAATAGTGCATAAACAGTGACATTCAGTGTGTAAAGTAATTCACTAAATGTAAATGTATCCATATGGGGGCATATTAACAAAAAATCCACTAAGCAACAAGAAGGCAATAGCCTTGACTTCCCAGACTTGTGTTACGCTATATTAGATATAAATAGAGGCAGCAGTGCAAAGCAGTGAACTGTATTACAGGCCCCTGAATGGCCTCTGTTTATCTCTGAGATGTCATACAGCCCTGCAGGGACTGTAAGTTTCATCTCTTTCTCAGAGTCAGAAGGTCACAGACTTGCTGGGCAGGATGAAACAGCCAACAGGTCGAATTATTAGCTTTGACATCCCAGACATGGGCCATGCAGGGACTGTGACTCAGCAGAAAAAGAGAGGCTTTTTCCTCCCTCTGAACAATGGTACTGATGCAAAAAAAAAGGAAGAAAGAAAACAATGTCCATGCAGAGATTTTTCTCATGCAATTCAGTGAGACCACTGCAGTGGCACAGTGGCTCCACAGAAGGCTACACCGACAAAACACAGGGTGCTCCTGTGAAAAAATGGCCCAGGGTCAACACTTTGCAGCACAATGCAGAGCCGTCCACCAGAGCACTGTTTATCTCGCAACACTGACAAAGGAGCAAAATTACTGTCATTCTGTCGGTCACACAGTTTGACTCAAAGGGATGCTATATGGTCTTTAGGCATTTGAGGAGCCTTCAAACTGGACTTTATGGGTTGTATTTCATACAGTTTAAAGTAGAGTTTTTTCCTAAAGAAATTCTAGGGGGTTTTTGAGCTTTAAGGGGTTTAATTAATGCCCAGAGAAGAACTTTAAGAAGTGGTTTATGTGTAACACATGCACACCTATTGATTTATATTCACCCAAATGTCCACACAACTGAGAAGTTGTGAGGGGGAGTTTATGTACTAGCTCCTTAAAATTAAGGCCCCAGTAAAGGGATATTGAAGATGAAGATGTACATGGTTTAGTAATGTAAGAGGTGGGCATCAGAATAAAGCTTTGGATAATTGTTTTCAATTGCTATCCAGACAGACCTTGAAAGACAGAAAAAAAGATTGCATTGTTCGTAACAATATGAAACAATCCCTCCCTTTGTAAACATCAAAGAATAGACCGTTTAGAGAACAGCAGAAATCAAAGCGATTTAGATTTCAAATAATAGTCATAAAAAGCCTGACTGAGGCTATCTCTCTTTTTTTTGTGGAGAATTGGATGTCCAACATCTATTCATTTGGTTAGTAAACAGTGCTGTTGTGCAGAGCTGTTTGACAGACTGGCAATGACACATTATAAGAGAGCGAGCTGAAAGGATTAGATTGGCCCTGAATGGAAACTAATCTGCACTCTTGTTTCTTCCAGCCTTTGATAAGGTGACACAATTAGATTGAGGCTGAGAAGAGGGCAGAGAGGGATTTTTAGCCTCTCCAATTGTTGCTGATGAGGCTGTCATGGCCATTCAAGACTAGATGGTCTTGTGGATAATATATTTCATCACGCAGTGTTCATCACCATTCAGCCCTTTTGATGATTTAATTGACTATCCTGTTTAGACTACGAGATTATCTTATTATTCTGTACTGTATGAGCGCACAGACCACAAAATATCCATCAATCAACATGAAGTGATTGATTTAAACAGGTCTAATTCAGCCCTGCAACATGCATATTCAACATACAACCTTACTCTAAAATAAACAATACTGTCAAACATTTATTGCTTGAGTCATAGTTTATGCTCTACGATAAGGAGACATACCTTGAAAATTTATAAAGAACATCATAATAAGAACATAAAGAACAAAGAGAACAAGAACTCTCTGAGCAAAACTTAATTCAGGTAACTGCAAAAAGCACCAGTTTTATAAAGGAGAGTCTTTTCGAAGCAGCATCACAATGTCATGGCAAAAGAAAAAAACATAAAGTGGCCATAGTCAGTATCAGCCTTACTGTATTCTTTGGTATTTTGAAGGCATGGGGACAAAGTATAATTCCAGCCCTGATCCCCAGTGGCTGAAACTAGTCGAGTATCAGCGGGGCGCAGGTTGCAGGGCTCAGGGGAGCGTAGAGAGAGAATATACCAAAGAGAGGGTGCAGATGGATCTGGCCAAGTGAGACTTCA
This sequence comes from Acanthurus lineatus, assembly GCA_029814665.1. Lineage (NCBI taxonomy): Eukaryota > Metazoa > Chordata > Actinopteri > Acanthuriformes > Acanthuridae > Acanthurus > Acanthurus lineatus. The sequence continues at coordinate 11,035,359 of JAPZDV010000015.1, forward strand.
GGTGTAATGCATATCTAATGTGAGGCATTGAGAAGGTCAAGCAGTCTGGGAAATGAAAGCTATTAAATTCTCACAAAGCCGAGGTCTAGCCATCCTCAGCTCTATCAAATGCTCATGTCACTGGAGGAAACAAACACATGGACATACACATACGTACAAGCATACACATATACAGTACACACAAGCAGCAGACACTTAAGTGGTCAAGATGTTTGTACATATATATATGTGTACACATAAATACATACAGTATTTGATGTATACTACATTAGTGGGTTTCTGTTTTTACAGCACCGTTTGTGGTAAATCAATGAACAACAAATAGGCATTTCTGTGGTCCAACTGAAACCCCATTACCATAATACCCATGCATCATCAGACACTATATGGGATCCTATACATACTAATAGCCTGAGGCTGTATTAGTTACTGCAGAGCAGTGGCTGTGTCACAGAGATTTGGTCAAATTACACACATCTACAATGAGCCTGGCTACATCCTCTCACCCAAACATGTGACCGCAGACACACATAAAAACACACATTACAGACAGAGTGCCACCTTGTGCTATCATTAAGAGCGGTGGTCCACAGAGCAGAAATCTGCGTAGAGGGGCTGGTGGTGGAGTCATTACCTGGCCCACTGGCCATGACCCTACTACTTCCATTTGTGGACACATGCACGCACACACACTCTCTCTCTCTCACACTCACACACACACACACAATCTTTGTCTTTCACTTAAGCCCATACCCCAAGACATTGAAATTGCAGAGTGGTTGCCCCCCAGTCTAGAAATCTCTGAGCCATCCCCTGTACATACTATTAATGCAAGAACACTGGCTGTGCGGAAAATTACAAAGTAACACTGTTGCCGAGTGTTTGCACACGAAATAAAACAATCTCTTAAAATATACAGTGAGGCAGTGGGAGAGCCGTATTTTGTCAATTAATGTTCCATAAACATTTGAATAAAATGACGGCTATTATCACTTATTATTTCACACAACCTTCATAAATCCTACATTTCTCTCCCACATGTACAAACACACTAAAAAATATGATGATAGGCAGCATCAATCTGGCCTTGCGGGTAAACAAGTAGCAGCTGTTTTTTTCTGCTGTGACTTTTGGTGTCTCACACTCCACCACGCAATTTTAGCAGCTGTCAGAAGCCGTGCAACCAACTTCCTTCATCTCTCTTTCTCTTTCACATGCACACACACAGCAAACAAACACGTAAACAATCCTGTGGCGGAGCTATCTATTGGTGAGATGGTGTGGCAGGCTTATTAGGCTGTTTATCTAGCATATGTGATGCCAGTGCTGCCCCTGAAGATGCCATTAGGGCAGGTTCACTATATTAAACAGCTTTATCTGTCTAGCTCAGAGGTATGTTGGTGTGTATATGTGCATGTATGTGTAAGTTTGTTAGGAGAAGGAAGGTTACAGTGTGTGACAACCAAGCAGATGTCATTCACAAAATTAGCTTTTGTGAATTGTTTTTCTGCTTATTGAATCATTTTGTTCAACAATTATTTTCTAAAAGAAATGAAAAAATTAAAGAGCAGTTAACCGACACAAGAGAGGGCTGAAGAGGCACTGTCATTACAGAAATTATGCTTTAATTATCCATGTAATTATGCCAGTGCTGCATATTTGTAAAACTATATTACTGAATACACCTATTTACTAACAAATGATCAATGAAGTGCAAAGATTGTTGGTTCTTTAATTTAAAGAAAACCAAAAAACAAACTAACATTATAGATTGGATGGGATAATTTGGATAATGCACACAGCAGCAAAACACAACCTGACCTCACAATGATAAGAGAGAAAAAATACTGACGTATCACTGCATCTACAATATTATCCCAAAGGTATGTTTTCATAACTCTCCCTCGGGATAATAGTTCAGGGCACCTGGGGGCTTTTCACTAGGTCTCGACAGTGCACTTGGCTTTTTATCTTTAATATATTGTGTTATGATCCTGCATGTTTGCCGCTGAGGACAGCAGCATATGATACTATTGATCCAGGCAGTCAATATCCAGTCTGTTTATTCACAACCACACAGCAGTTTGTAATTCTGAATGAGAAGAGAAAAGGATCTCAACTCATCATTATCTGTGGTTGAGAATACCTGAAAACACATTTACTTTAGTCTTGTTTTTTTCATAAGTTGTATCTTACTTTCTAAACATGCAACTATACGATAAAACCTCTGCAGTAGCAAGAGACTGTATTTGTTATGAGAGGGTATTAAGAGGAATTGCAGTATCAAAACTTTATAGAGTGCATAAGAAATACTTTGAAAAATGCTTTAGAAAAGATGTTTATATTTTCTCCTTACTTTAGACCCCATTTCTAAAGACATTATTATCAAGGGGCTTGTCTGTATGTTATATTCTTAAATAGCTACATCCCTTGTTAAAACAGCTTCATATTAATAAAGATTAATGGTGCTGGTAGTGACGCTAATTAAATGAGCAAAAACATACATCTCGTTTGTATGGTCTACAAAGGGTTCATTCAAGAAAATGTAACTAGGTTAAAAAATGCTTTTAGCACCATGGGAAACTATGGCTAACTATTTGCATGATTATATACTAAAACTTTGTTCCTTCACCTTGAAGTTGGTAATGATTTTTGGTTTTACACAAGACCTCAAACCCAAATCTCTTGAGTCAAAGTTCTGTATTTGACCCATTCAACCACTACAACCACACCCCAAAGCAGATTCTGTCACTCTTTGTAACACATCACATTGTAATGGGTGTAAATTGTGGAATAGCTGCTGTGTGACTTTTTCACTCCCATGCAAATAGACACTCAAAAAAAATAAAATAAAATAAATAAAAACTAACAACACCTGGTTGTCACAGTGAATACTCAAACCTGTTTCTTTACGTCCCTGGTCTAGACAGAGAACAAAACATAACTAATAACCCTACCCTCTGCATGTAGCCGTCAGTGAGGTGCACACAATATCTCAACTACAAAGACAGCTCAAAGTGTCCAGCTCATACATACTGATGTTAATGACTTCATATTATCTTGGCATGCATGAGACAGTGTAGTGACACAAGTGAACAATCAGTGGGGATTACTGTTGGAATATGTAGCATGGTTGTTGTATTCTTCCTATGCAGCTGTTGCCATAACACCAACAGTAATGGGATGTGTGAGGTGACTCGCACAAGTACCCTTCCCAGAGCTGCTCTCCAACACAGTCAAGATAAATCGCCTGTGTGTGTGTTTGTGTTCACCCTCATATCCTCAACTTGAGTACCTGCTCCTCCAGTGTAATTTATGCATTTCACTGGGAGATTTCTCATCCCCTCTTCCCTCCTCTGAATTTATGTAACTGCTCTCTCGTCCCCTCTCATCGTGTTGAATACATCACCATATACCTTCACTTTCTTTGGCTGTCACGCGCCCCTCATTCATCCTCTCTGTCTCATGTCAGTCCCTGTTTCTGGTTCATGCTCTGCCAGACAAAAGCGAGACACCTTCCCCACTGTGAGTGTGTGTGCACGTCCATTTTCAAGTGCCAGCGTTTCCCTGTGCGGTAGGGTGACAATAGGTGACAGTGAGCAATGGTCCTGACTTGAAAGTGGGCATGCAGCTGCTGTGTATGTGTTTGTGCATGTGTGTGTTTGTGCCAGAAAGATTGTTGAGTGAGTGTGTGTGAGTGTGTGTGTGACTTCATGCTATGATAGTGACAGTTGAGAGGGAACTGGGAGGTGCAGCGCTCCGTTCCGTCCTGATGCCCCTGTCACTTCTTGGCCTTGTTCCCTTCTCTCAACTTCCCTCAGCATCCAGTGAGGGGTGGAGGGTGGGTGAAAGCAGTCACCCTTACTCAGAGGATGGCCATCCTCCCCTGGGCACAGACATCAGAGCAAGTGCCATAGATGCAAGGATCTCAAGATCAAAGAAACAACTTTGAATAAATTTGACTTTGACAGTTGATCAAATAATTTTTGGCCCTGTTTTATATCAAATCCAGTTCCTCCACTTGGGGATGAGGTTGAGCAGTAGATTGTCATTGTTGCAACTTAGAACTTATTTTTGTTTAGTTTTAAGCTCTGATAAGAAAGCCTTAACCTAAACTAATAAGTAAGTAATCATTCACATGCAAAAAAAACAGCAAATGTAACTGAAATGTTTGAAGTCTCCAACTACTGAGGGAGTTTGATCTGTAAAATGCATCTCAGAGGAGATTCAAAGAACCTGCAGAGTGGATATGCAAGTAAAGCCTTTACTAGTGTCCACTGCCTGCCAGATGCACCACATCATTGGGAATCAATTAGTGACTGGATATGCAGAAATCGACCACTGTTGGTGGATACTGTTGGTTAAAAACGAAATTACCAGAACGTCTTTTTTTGTCTTTTTTTAAAATTTGGTTCAACTTACAAATAATAAAACATGGAAAGGTTCCTAAGTATTCTAACATTTCTTCAATGATCAGAAAACTACCATTTTTTGTTAACTACTGTTACATCTTAGCTTATGAAGTCCACTAATTGGACGCCCTAGTAACAGCAGCCGGGGTTCGATTCCAGCCTGAGGCCTTTTGCTGCACATCCCCCAACCCCCCCTCTCTCCCCTGCTTTCCTGTCTCCCTTTAGCTATTACTATCACTCATACTAAAGCTGAAAAGCCAAAAATAGTCCACTAATTAGATAATTTTTCCACAAGGCAACTTTGTATTCTATGATATGTTTATCTGTGTCAACATAATTTAACCTTTGGATATTATTTCAGATATTTATTCTTTTTCTTGGTGCCGGTCCTTGTAGCACTAAACTAATTTATGTAGGAAATTGATGATACTTTGGACTCTAGTATAACCTTACAGATAATGTTTTTGCTCATTGGTAATTAACCAAATGTTTAGTCTCACCCTTACATTTTCACTCCAACACTGACAAACTCTCTTTTGGTTGGGCCTGTTCTGCCAACAGTTTGTTTCAGAGAGCTTTCCTCCATCTCCAGGGGGAAGCTAGTGTTCGCTACAACCAAACACGAGTGCTTGGTAGCATGCTAACTGTTGTGCTGCAATTTAATTAGCATGCGAGCGGCATACCACAGTAATGAGCACACTGAGGTAACGGATGACTGTGACACAGCGACAGGTTGTGGCAGTGCAGAATTAATATGAGAGAGAGTGAGAGGACAGAGAGAGAAGGAAAAACCGTTCAGTGGATCTGCCAATTAGCTTTTCCCTCTGAAAAGGTTATTCATTTGACAGCACCAAAGATGTCTTGGGAAAACAAAGGATTTAGAAGACAAGAAGCTCTGCAGCATGACTTGCAAGTTTTATCAGCCATTTTGTGTATTTACTTACGACTTTTGCACTTTTTTTAATCTTTCTAATCCTTAGCTTGTACGTGTGTTTACAGTATATCAATACATTAGAGCATTTAGATTTATCTTATCTGAGCATTATGTCTACTACAAAGGAAAATGTAAGAAGCGGTCTTGTGAGATGTGACAGTGCAGGCTGTCATTACGGTTCAAACTCTTTACATTGTACAATACACAGTGGTTGTCTGGGTCCAATGATTCATCAGGACTCCCCTGTGTATCACAATTTACCTCTAGAAGTTTCGCTACTGGTTGTATTATTGACAGACCTTCTCTAATGAACTGGGAGAAGGCATTTGCCTGCGGCCAGTGGCACAGATGACTTTACTGTCCCTGTTCCACCTCAGGAAAGAGGAATCGATGTTTATGAGTGTTTGAAGGAAGAGAGGAAAGAAGGGTAATGAAGCGAGAGCGATGAGAATGCATAAAAAGAGCAATGCTGCTTTTTGGGGATGCTTCTTAAAACACTACAGACTGGGATCTGACACATACAGATGACATGTGCACAAGCAAAAAAAAGCATAAAAGGGTTCAATGCACCAAAAGACACTTTGGGGCTGATGATATAAAACAAAAATATGCATACAGACTGAGTGGATTCATGAAAGCATAAAATATAGAATGATAAGCCTGCTGGAGATGGAGTGTGATTTGAAAGATAGTGAAGAGAGAAAGAGAGTAGGAGGAGGAGGAAAAGAAAATGAAAAAGTGAGAAAAAGTGAGAAAAAGTGAGAAAGAGAAAATGATTTCAGCGCTCTGGGAATATTACTCCTATCGCAGCCAAAAGCAGAGATTGAGATATGTCAAACCAATTATTAATGTGAAGATATTGCAACATTAGCACCACTTGTTTCAAATTGACACCGATATCACAGAGTAATGTGAGATATTCTCAACATCCATGCCAAATATGATGACATTCATTTTGACAATGCTACTTCTCCAAATATGGTTTCCAATCTGTCGGGCTGTCACGCATGACAGCCGCGTTGACAGCCTAGTTAACCACTTACAAAACTGACGGCTGACAGATCGGCATTAGGGAAGGTAACATAACCATAACGTAGCTGTAACATTTCTGGCATTTCGGCTCATTGCAGGAGAACCCCCGCCTTTCTTCAAGAAAATGTCATGTTAGACTAGCATAAACAGAGACAAGCATACAAAAGTTTTACTGAATGAAGTGTTGGAAAAATTGTCACATCTTGCCAGTCATAGAAAAGTGAGTTTTCTAGAAAGCTATAATTGAATATGCAGGACACCAAAGAACTGATCTATTTATATTCATTAATTCTGTTTAAATCCTGTGGTTGCAGTAAATAATAGAAATACACTACAGAAGCATGTACGTTTATATGTTTCCTACTGTACATAGCTCCATTATTCTCTTTACATACTCCTTTATAGGTGATCTTATGTTGTAGCTTTCTATGAAACTCTCCTCGGATTTGACATCCACTGTCAGCTGTAAAGGAGAGGAGGATGATGAAACAGGGTGGTGATATGAGTGAAGACTTTCCTTTCAGCTGCCGAGCTAGACGGGCATTAGCATAAGTCATGCATCTCAGCTGAAGAGAGGATGAGTTTGATAGGCCAAGACAGTTTGGTTGACAGGTGAAGCTTCAGCTTTACTTGAATAGTGGCAGGGCTAACTGCAGGGGGGATCGGGGGGCACCTGACACAAAGACTTCTAGGGGGGCCTGTGAAATGCATATGTGGGAATATAGTAAATACAGCTGATAGAATAAATAGGTGCATGTGTATATAAATAAAGACAGTTGCCTTCTTTTAAATGAATGGCTGGTGTTTGTCAAGGACAATGGCTGTGATCAGACACACAAACACACACTTAAATGCATGCACTCACATACACCAACAAACTGATACACACACGCGCACACACGCACACACAGGTGCACTATCCACTCCTGTTGATTTCCTCCCCTGTACTATTGATTGCCTTTCTCCTCTTTCCCTGGTGTTCTCTCTAACAGCTCCTCTCACCGATCTATAAAGTAAATAAAGGCAATGCTGGTAGAGAGAGGGAGAGAGGAAGAGGAAGAGAGAGAGCTTGCATTCTGTTTGCTCTCAGACCAGTGAGGTGATTTCAAGGTTGATTGGGAACAACAAACTATCTGGAAGAACACTTTGAAGATGAGCCACATGCTGTTCTTCCTCTCAACACATCTCCTTTCAGCACACAGTAAGTGTGGGTGGGAGAGCGTCTGCGTGAATTCTAAGAGTTCCTTGTGTTTGGGCCTTTTTGCTATATGTTATTAAAGATGCATTGTTAAAGCCTTTGGTCTGCAGTCGGTTTACTAGGCACCGTGCCCGTTCTCACATTTTTTATTCTTTGTGGAAATATCTTTAACCTTGGCCAGGCTGGGAAAAGTGTTTCACATGACTGCACTGCACTGAAAGCAAACACAAAAACACTCCGCTCCATTATACTTTTGTGTATCCATCTGTTTTCCTTTATCTCCACAATCTGACCCCGTGGGCATCAAAATGCTGCCAATCACTTATGGATGCTCATCTATTGGTTTTCCCTTTGGCAGCATTCTGTATTGTCAGATCAATCAATCCATGCTATGACTGAGCAGTACTCCTAGCCAAACATAGAACCAGAGGAAAGTGTGAGAGGATTTTGCATAAGCTGTTTATTAATCAGTGCTGAAATAAAAATTAAAATGTTGACAGCAGAGTCTTGAAAGCTGTGCTTTTTTGATGCTATCCAATGTCTCCACCTTGATAAAGCTTCAATGTCCATATAATAAGGCCACAAACTTCAGCTCTCCAGTCAATGAGTATGGTGATTTCTTTTTTTGATACAAATAAAACTGTTATCCTTCATAGATAAGTGGAGGTGAGAGGAGAATGAAGGACATACAAGGAATATTCCTCCCATCAGAATATTAAATAGGTTCACACACACTGGATGTGTTACAGTTAAGATGCCAGGAGTGAAGGTCAGGCTTTGGGTCAGGCATTCTCATCAAGGACAGACTTAATACAGTGTGAACTCGCTTTCTGTCCTGCTCTTCTTTTCTTTCTTCAATGTTTTTTATCCTTCAGCCCATTCAAACTGAATACTGTGACACTTCTTGCTTTGAGGGGTTTTCAAAAGTGAACAGTACCATGAACGTTTGACACCCTGGTGTTTCCAGGGAATGCAAATATTATAAAAATAAACTGATGCAAACTGATGAAAATAAATTGATGGCAAATGAGGGAAAATCTGCAAGTACTTTCTGATTAGAATCATGAAATATGTGAGCAAGTGTGGGAAAAATGTGTTTCTGTATTTTGACAAGGTTTACTGCTATCTGAGGAGATGTTTTTTTCCTCTAATGATGTTTGCAGGACCAGCTAGAGTGTACTCACATCAAACTTAAAATCAGGCCTGTTTACTGTCTAACACCACTACTGAGCTCATGTGTTGAATCATCCAATTAAAGGGGTAAGAGGATGGAGGGGAGAGATACATACACACAGTGAATCTGAGCCGTTCTGAGGGATTTTCAATAGTTACCATAAAAGCATAAATTCTGAGGCCATTTCAGTGCTATTATGCATCAAGACAGCCAATTATTATTTAATCCTTCCAAGAAGACCAAAAAAAAACTGACCTGTAGCACAGAGGTGGTGTTCCTGTATCTATGTACAGTAATGCATTTGTGACGATGTGTGTATTATGCATGCATCTAAACATGTCATCTAAACATATATTTGCCTGTTTTTAAATCGCAAAACCAATGACTTTACTTTAGTGACTGAACTTTGCAGAAGTAATCTAACAGTTATTTTACTGTTGTCAGATCATTTGTTCTCCAAATGTTACCGATGTGGCTATAATAAGAGACAATGAAAAAGAGCAGGCAAAAAAAGAGTGATCATGGCAGAGTCCTGCCCTGTGGTGGACGTGGCGCTCAGGGGAGCTTCAGTTACACCAGGAGCCTGTTAAGAATTCACAAGCTGGGGGATGGAAAGTAATGAGGAGGAGGGTCTTTGGGAAAGGTAAACCTGTGGTCGATCAGTCACACTGGGTTGTGCTTTTATGTGTGTCGGTGTGCTACAAGGTGAAGGAGAGGCAAAACTGTGTGACCAACTGATATGAGATGTGTGTGTATGTGGGTGTGTGGTGGTGCAAACACATACTCACAGTTCACACACACACAAAATGCCCCTGTAATCTCCCTTTCTGCCCTTGCAGGGGTCGAACACCTTGACACCTGAGATCGAATAAAGTGGCATTTTGGTTATTTTCTCTCTCTCTCTCTGGGCTCTGTGCTCGTTTTTGCGACTTGACACTAATTTTCCAACAGGAAAAGCGTGTTTGTTTTGGCGTGTGTGTGGTGTATGCCTTCCTTAATGTGTACCTGAGCGAAGAGACGGGTGAGGCGAGGTGATTATATCAGGCTGAGTGTGACAGGCCAATCTGTGGCCACCCATTTGCTCTGACTGGGAGGATGTCCATGGTGTTAATGGGTTTGTACATATACACACACACAAAAAATACCAACACACACCCCCATGTCGACCATGTTCACATACAGTAAAGTCACACATACTAACATTTAAAACACTTTAAGTGACAGAATTCTGCATAAAACGATTTCTCTGGTGGCCCTTAATTTGTTGTTTTCATTGATCTCACTACTTTATCTTTGGATGATTAATCTTTAAATTAAATTATCTGCTAAAAAACACCATATGGTCAATTAATGTTTGATAAAATTTAGAGTGTCTAGAGATGGAGCTCAATATTAGAAATTGCAAAACATATGAGATTACTCATTTATTTAGGGGCCATGTGTGTGTGTGTGAGAGAGAGAGAGAGAGAGAGAGAGAGTGACACTTTGCCTCGATCTTCTGGTATGTGACCCATAACCCATCAGAGTGTGTCCTCTGTCTGCTAATGCACTTTCCACCCTGGAGACCTCAAACACATTCATCCTCTACTTCCCCTTCCTTCACTCTGCTGCACACAAACTTGGTCTTTCCTCAGAAAGATCTTTTCCAGATTTCTGTAAATGTATCCCAATTCTCTTTACAGATCTCCTTTTTTGGAAGTTTGTATCTAGAACGACTATCCTGATAGCTTTTTCTTTTTTTTTTTGTCTTTCTCATAATTCACAGATCAGTTTTCTGCAGCTCTGCTTTCCTCCCTCTCTCTGTTAGTCATTCTGCCTTTCAGCTCTTACTTTCTCAGTCTTTCTGTCCAATTTCCCCCTTTCTGAGTTTCAGTGCATATGTTCCTCCAACACTCACGTTGCTTCTCTGCCCTCGTCGTGTCCTCTCATGCCAGCAGGGATAAAGGTTCTAAACGTACTAAACCTGCCTCTCACACATACCCACATACACCCACAATAACACAGACACACACACACACACAAACATCCTCTACCCAAAGGCTAGCACCAACACAAGAAACCAATTTTCAATTTACAGTGGAGTGGGAAATCTCCCTGCCCCTAGCAAGCACTATCTTCTACTCCAATCTTGAGGGACAAGGGTCTGACAGCAGCTGAGGTGTGTGTGAATGGGTGTGCATGCGTGTGTGTGCGTGTGAAAGAGAGAATGACACAGACAGACTGGCAGACAAGCTTAAAGGAAAAGAAAAAAAGAAAACAGTGGTAATCTTGGATATCACATTTAACAGTTTAGCAGTTTAGTTAAAATAACAGAAGCTATCACTCTCCTCGTGTCAACTCCTAAAGCTTGGAGTTGTGCCCATTAGAGGCCTGGCATGCCCGCCGGTGTCTGTGCTCTCACCAGGCTCTGGTTTCAAGGCTGGTAAAGGGTTGGTAAACAATGCCAGTGGTTAGGTTTAGTAATGGATCCAAAGGGGACGCTGGCACAAGGCCGAGCCCCAGGAAAGCAATCTGAGAGTTGGCCTGGGTTTGTTAAATGGGTCCCTGAATGCTCAAGGGCTGCAAGGGATGGAGGACTGGGCAAGGGCCCAGGCGTCATGGAGGTAGGGGAGGCTAACAACCTGAACACTGCAAGACCCCCCGGCCTCAGACTGTCTGGTTTGTATGTTTTAGGGTCTGGGAGTGAATTGGAAGGAAATGAGAAAATATTTATTTTGTATGCTTGACAAATACAAGATGTGTGTGTGTTTGTTTATGTGTATCTGCATGTCTATGAATCTGTTTACATGCACAAGAATATCTTGTTTTTGAGTCTTGTGTTTTTGTTAATATTCAGGACATGGAATTTATATGGAACATGAAAAATACAGTTATTCATATCCAGCTTTCAGGATATGCTGTGCAAAACACATCCAGAATACTTAAAATATCCAATCATGATCAGGATTCCAGAGCGACTGTAAACACAGTCAGTGACAATTCTAATGGTACTTACATGTTGTGCAGGACACACCAGCCGCAGTGGGGATCCCCGGATCCTAGACACTCACTGCAGGTTGAGTACTGACCACAGGCCTCGACCGGCACCCTCGACAGCTGCAGAGAAACATGCAACAAGGATTCAATATAATGGAGAGACGTTTATAGTCTACATTTTAAAAATATAAATGACGTGGTGATAAGCAAAAATATTGAAGTAAAACATTACCACAAGAAAGACAAAAAGCATGTTTAGATAGAGAGGTGTGGTTTTTGTACCCAGAAAGACTCAGAAAGAGCAAAACCATAAAGCTACAATCCATGTTTAAGAAAGCTTTTAATCGTCTCTATCAAACATCACTGAAGCCATTTTAGTTTGTAAGAGTAGTAACAAAAAAAGAAACATCCTCCAGCTCTATTTCAAGCACTGTTTAGAGCCAGAACAGGAAAACAAAACATACCACACTCATATGTAAAGTGATAGTGCAAAGTAATTGTATCAGCACAGATTCTCATGACAACATAACTGCTTGACAGCTTCCATCTTTCTCCATTGGCTCCATATGGGAAACGTGGCCACTTTGGAGAGCAGTCCATCTATTGTGATATATGGCCCTGCCAATTCAAACTGGCATTGACTGGCACTGATTGGCAGGGGGCTTGAGTGGCCGAGCGTAAGGGGCAAAGCTGAGGTAGATCTCAGCCGTCCCCTCCTCTTGTCACCATGGTAACAGCATCGTGCAATAATAGGTGTTGCTGGCACATTTGATTAATGAGCCATCATTGGTGGATGACCGCTGTCACTCACACTGCTCACCGATGACAGCCGGGGAAGAGAGACGACATCATCAGTGGGAGACAGATATTAGGTTTTGATGAGGCTAAAGTACTGCGTGTGTGTGTGTGTCTGCTTGTGTTTGTGTCTGCTTGTATTTGTGTGAGCGCCTGCACACTAACTGAAGTGATTTGGATGCAGATAAACACATTTTTTGCCTTTTTTTCTGCCACTTTTCTTGGTATATTGAACAACTGTTCCCTATGGGTTCTCTTTGGCCATTGTTATTCTTACTAGAGAGTCAGATGAGCATTTACAAGCTCATTATCACACATCTATTCATCCTTTTTGATCATACAGTTATTTTTCCTGGAATTGAACAAAAGTACCTCTGCCAATAGTCTAACCTTTGTAGTATAAACTAGTAAAGGAATGTACATACAGAACTTAAGTCTAAGGTCAAAACATGCAATTAACATGAGTGCAGCCTGTAAGGGAAATCTGAATCTAGGGCCTTGTTCAAATACTCTACAGCAGCAATGATGGGCACTGATGTAATCTTGGCAATTTTCAATTCACTTCACAGCATCAGTGCACCACCTCCAATGGGTACTAAGGATAAAATTCTTTTGGATACTAGTCTTTCTATGCCTCCAGTTATAAGTGATGCAATTATACAGGTCTTCGTAGCATATTTTACTGACTAAATTCCATATTTGAGGGAATGAAAAGGACTGTAATTAAACCGTCCAATGTAGGGCATGGCTGAATGTAACAAGAGATCAGAAACGCCCATGCGGAGTGGTATCTCCAAAGCGCAGCCTGGCACTGACGGCAGTTCTCGCTGTTGGACGCACAGACTATCACACAGATGCCTGCATCTCAGCCTCCCTCTCCCTCTAATATAAAATGCTACAATTTACTCGCGGCAGAAGTCACATTTTGACATGTGTGCGCAAAGATGCATGTGGACCATAAAGACGCACATACGGTCACTTAAGTCAGACACTTACATACTGGCTCGATGTGGATGTTCTTAAGACACATCACTACATCATTCTCTTCTCTCTTGCACTCTGCATTTTGTCTCTTCTGTGTAGCTCTCTGAATAATATAAATAGCATACTCAAGCAGACGTGTGCACACAGACACAGATTCCCACACAGCTGAATGATTTCAGAGGGGGCGTATCTCCTTGTCAAAGTCAAGTGGAATTCTGCATGCTATTACAGATTAAAAACAACGCAAGTGCATCTATGTATTACGTGTGGTGTGTGTGTGCCTGTGTGCATATGTGTTGGCGTGTGCATGCGTGTGTGTATACATGCGTTGGGGGAGAATAAAAAAAATTAGTTGGTATGTTTTGCCCTCCCTACTGTGTAGCAGCACATTAGCATTAGGTAGATAAAGGGAATGAGATTGAGATGGAATCAGAAAGATAGTAGTGCAATCCTTTGTGTCTGTGTGTGGGCGTGTGTGCGTGCGTGTGTGTGTGTGTGCAAAATCAAACTCAACACTGATCCTCACTGCATCTCACATGATAGATTCCTTTCCTTCCTGTCACTCTTCACCAATCCTGCTCCTCCTCCCAAGATCCTTCACTGCCTCAGTCCACTGGCAGTGAAATAACCTGTTAGTCACTGAAGAGCGAGGCCATTGTGTTAGCCTATGGAAGGATTTCAGCTGCCAAAGCCTTATCATGGGAGTGTATGAAACCACAATCTCCTCTGGCTCATCTGTGTGTTTGTGTGTGTGTGTGTGTTTGTGTAATCTACGTAGCCATGTCACCGCATCCAGTGGTTTGTCACCTCGTGATCTGCAATAAAAGCTAAGCACCCAGACAGAACTGTAGCAAACAATGGCACATATCTGAACGCTTTATAATTTAACACTTCATCGGAAGCAGATATGCCGAAGCACACGCCACCAACGTGCACACACGTATACAAAAACACACACATGGATTTAGACTGTGTAGAATGGAAGAGACCTCCTGATGCCTATCGAGGCCTCAGATGCCTGCATCTGGAGAAATGGTTTTCTCAACAGATAAAACACACGCGCACACACAAAGACAAACACACACAGTACATTCAGAGCCCAGCAGAAGCGATGGGTGCCAATGTGAATCCTCTGTTCCAGAGCGCCGGTCCTGATATCATTCATTCTCCCTCTGTCTGTCTGTCTTTTCTCTGTCACTCAGACGCTCTGAGGTGTGTAAGATCATACATTCATCATCTCTCCAGAGCCTCCATTCTCTATCTGACACACACACTCAAGCAGGCAACACTTTTGTCCCCTCTTTTATCAAAAAAAATTGAGGGATTTGGTGGCTAAACGACCCAATGCACCCCTTGTCTCTCTCATCTCGATATCACATTCATTTCATGCAATCTTCTTCGTGGGCTTTGCCAGAGGGGCAACCATTATGGCTCACTGTCTCTTCTCTATGGCTGCGCTATCATATCAGCAGGGATAAATACAAAGGATGGGTTGCATGGCATTTATAATTCCCTCCTGTTTCAGGTGAGCAAATGACAGCCATTACACCCTGCACTCCCCCTCTTTACACAATAGGGAGAGAGTGAAGCTGCTGAATATAATCCTGCTTTTAAAAAAGGCCAAGATTACAGATGAACCTAATGTTTTATGCGTGGGGAGAGAGATGAAGACATACTTTATCATTTACTGTGGTGGCACAATGGCATCAAATTATATATGCGGTATATATACAGTAAGTGTGTGTGTCTCTGTTTCGTCTGTGGAATACTGGTATCAAAGCGAGTGAAGGAGGAAAAGTCCTCGTTTAAAGCGCATTAAGAATTTCCACTTAAAGATCTTCCTCACTACACTGAGAAGATGATAAAGCTCGACTTTGTTTTTCTTCCCTTTCTCCCTCTTTTCTCTCAGTCACCCCTCCTCCTTACATAATGCCAGGGGGCCTTTGAGTCAACCTGCAATGGGAAAGTGATCATTTAATAAATCTGCAGAGACTTTTATTATTAACTAATTCTTCTGCCTCATCTCTGTTCTTCTCTTTATCCTACTCTTTTCCTGCCCCCTCCACTTGTAATTAAACAGGGATTTCACCTGCAGCCAAACTCCACCACTCCAAATGAACAGAGAGATAGAAATTAAAGTGATAGTCCAATCCTGCCTTACAGCCTGTAGGGCACACTGAACTTCTCTTATCTTTTCTCTTCTTCCCCCAGGCCAGCTTCGTCTTTTTCTCCTTCCCTGGTGTGAGTTTCTTCATTAGTTTGGCACAATGCTGGCAGTGTATCATGAATAGTGGTAGGGAAAGCAGGAATTAAAGAATAAAACGTAATGCGGTGTTATTTGGTCATTTTTAACAAAACATGCAAGTTAGCATCATTCAAAGATAAATCACTGCTTACGAGAGAAGTCGTCTTCAATTCAGTACCCCCAAGTTATGCAGCAGACTGCAAGCGAATCAGCAAAAAAAAAAGTAATTTAACCTGATAAAATGGAATAATTATTCATATGCATTTGAAAGGGCATAATAAATCTGTTATCACAACTGCATGTCTTGACATTCTTAACAAACTGTATTTACATCAGCATCTAATTGCTCCTGTGGCATCTCTGGACAATATGAAGTATATACAGTCTCTCCATTCAGGGCAATGTGACTGTTTATACATTACATTTGCTGAACCAAAACTACTTTGTTTCTACTTCAGGCCTTAATTTCTGGTCCCTCTTATTCTCCTCTATTTATCTTATAATATATTTAGTCATTAATTTACTGTTGCCCCTTTCTCTGTCTTTTTCTTGTCCTACAGAGTCTCACCTGTCTTCTCTCCAGCTGAATGGAGGTAGATTGAAGTGGGAGTCAAATGAAGCGACACACTCGTCAACGACCCACTGCCTTGTCACAGCTGACGCAACACTCAATCCGTCAACCAGCGACCAATGGCATTATATCATAAACTCAGTTAACAGAGCGGGCCAGTGGCTGCAAATGCAATATTGTCTTCATTTGATGTTCTCAGAGGTCAAATGAGAAAGCCATCCATTGCGTTGTCAGGATTGTCGGCGCATGACAAACGACTCGGGTGCAATCAATCATTTTCACTTATCTTCGCAGTCAAAAGAGGATAAGCCCCCACAAACACACTAAGAAGCGGTTCAACAATCTTGAGGCAGTTAACTGTTAACAGTTTACAGATTAAAATTATCTGCAATGTGGCTAACTCTGCTATATTTTTACCTTCTGCCATTGTTGGTATGTCTATATTTAAAAGCTGAAGCATGCTAAGTTGTAAACGCAGTGCAACTAGCGTTTACACCATGTTAATGTTGTCCCAGTGTCTGCACTCGCTGCCAGGAACACACTGAGGACACAATGGATGTCGAGGTGCATTTAAGTTTGATGCACAAACGGGATTTGCATTTAGTCCATAATGCCATGTCTCTCATTGGCAGGTGCTAGAAGAGTAGCCAGGAACAGACTGACACACACACACACACACAAACACACCGTCATCTCCCAAAAAAGCACCAACACACAAACAAACAGTCTCTTATTCTGGACAGGCTGCATCATCTTGCCCCTGGGGCATAGCCTGGGTAAAAATAAGGGCTGCATTACGAGGACAGAGTGCACACTCTGGACTGCTTCCAACGGTTCAGACATTGACAAAAGATGCTGATGATGACTCACACAAATGATGCATTTTATGAAGTGTCTGTCTGTTACACAGTATAATGAGCTTGTAGTTTGACAATTATCTGAAATGAGGAATGAGGGAAGAATACAAGATTCAGAAATCAACTGAGAAACAGCAAGAGGGGAAAAAAAGGGGGGAGTGAGAGAAAAAAAACACAAAGGTGAAACTTCAAAAAAGGACTCTGAGTGAGCCGAGAGTTCACTCCAACCTTGTCTGCCCCACTTCTTTGACATTTTTCAGAAGTGTGTCAGGCAGCAATGGCTGCAACATATCAGCTCTGTTCACTTGTCTTGTTAGACCACAGCAGCCTGCAGCTAAACTGGGACACAACATAATATGCACATCTAAACACCTTCATAACTCACAGGCGCACACTGGAGGGGTGAGGAAGCCACACTGTAAGAGATGCGCTGAAAAGTGTCCCGCTGACAGAAATTAAAGGGTCCTGGTATTAAACATCTTTGATGAGATTCAAAGACGAGATACTTCTGCAAATTGGCTTGTCGGAAATCCCTTAGGGGGTTCAAAACAGGAAAAAAAAAAGCATTTGACTTTGAACGATCTTACCCTACTATAGTACACACTTTCAATAATTTACACTTACAGATCTGCATTTGCAACGCTGAACGTAAATTATTTAGCAGCATGAGTGTGGCAGTCCCAGCACTTTCGAGCAACAGTTTTAATGTTGATGTTTATACACTATATGTTGAAAATTTAAAAACAAAAGGCCTAAGTGAGAGAACCATGTTGGGACACACGCAATAAAATCTAACCACTGACTGACTAAACACTTGCTGGCAAGATGAGTCAACATGCTCTGCTAGGTTGCTGGAGGGTAATGGTAAGGGCTATGGGAACATTTGAGGCTGGATTGAATGACTAAGACACAACAAAACCTGCTTGAACTCCTCCCAAAATGCCCTGGGACCCATGTCTCAGTACAGCCAGACGCTGAGTAATGTACTCGGCAATCAAAATCATATTAATTTAAATTACTTTCTCATGATAGGGTCCAAACAGAAGTCACATCTTAATTTGATGGAAAAGCAAGAATATCTACATTTAAATGGTACCATCAGCTATTTATATTCTCCATCTAATGCAGCAATATTTGTGCTAATTTCCCATTCCTGAACAATTTAGACAGGTGTTTTTTTCCTCTAGAATAGGTTTATAGCGCCTGTCAAAATGGACCCTTTGTTAGTGTCTGATTTGCACCTTTACATACATCCTGGACTAAAGGTGAAATGATCCCTCCACCTCATTCATTCTACTCAAATGTCCTCATTGTGGCTGACAGATGAAGGAGTTGTTAACAGGGCGGTAACAGAATGGTACAGCACAGCACTGGCTCATATGAACAGTGGGATTGACCTGCTCCTGTCACTCAAACAGCAACCCGAACATCCATAATCACAGCCCATTCTCTAATCTGACTGTCCTCTTTATACCAGAACATGTATTTAACCCACTAATAGGATGACTTGTGCATGTGTGTGTCCGTGTTAGAGCATGTGTGTGTGTGTGCGAGACCGAAATATCCAATTAGAGGACAGCCAATCACAGGACTAATGAGAGAGTAGGGATGACAGATTACTCTGCTGGAAGGGACTGTGGAAAAATGCAGAAATGGAGGTTTGGGGGGATGGCATGGGTTAAAAAATGACAATGGGTAGTGAGGAAGGGTTAGAGGAGGAATAAAGAAGGGGAGAAAGGAGATGAAAAAAATGGAGCAAGGACACAAAAGGCTGATTCCTCATTCGCCTTACAAATCCCCTTAGAAATGAATAGGGGTTGTAGGAGCAAAAATCTATAATCCTGAAAGAAAAACAAATCTAACAAAGAGGACACAGTCACAGGATGGAAGAAAGAAAGAAAAAAAGAGAGATTGCACGGCTGGTGGAGGAATTAACTGAAGGATGATAAAAAAAATACAATGAGTGGGATGTGGAGAGCATTTTTCACAGTAAACAATAACACACAGCTCTTCTCTAATGAGCATATAATGTGACACTGACAAGTAGGGTACAGTGTGACTCTCAGCATGATACTCCTCCCTAAGGCTGGAGTTTTACTTCTCTTTCAAGGTGTTATAGTGGTCCTGCCACATTTATATTAATTCAAAGTTAAGTATAAATAAACTTAAACAATCATACATTATAGGACTGTCTTTCAGTTTTTCATATACCCAAAATAATCATGTTTATATTCTTTTATTTTGTGATGGAAAATGATAATATTAAAGCTTGTGCTAAAATGGCTTTGCTGGAAAGCTAAATACAAATTTATCCAGTGATGGAGAAAAAAAATTACTGAGCTGGACAATCATTATATAGCCTGATTAATTATGTTTACTTTCTTTAATTCACTTTGTGATGGAGAGCGATGATTGAAGTGAGGACACGGTTTGCATTTGTGTGGCGGTAATGAAAGGAGAAGATTACAGAGCCTTTTCTACATTATCAAAGTCGTCTTTGCTATTAAGTGTTGAGATTGAAAATATGCACAACTCAAGCTGACCAATCATAGTTATTATGAGCTCCACATGGTCTCTGGAGACCCCATATACTGATCATTAAGTTCAACTTCATCTTCAAGCTCCATCAATATAACTGTGTTTTTGTTTTAAAATGCATTACTACCACTCCTGTGTTTAGGAACCCCTGTAATGGAAACTTGGCAGAAATTGATGTTTTTTGAAAGCAGGAGGTACACCCTGGTTTGCTTTCTGATCAGGTCTTATCAGGACCCCAGGAAGAACAGTCTTCACCACTGTGATGACTAATGCGGATCCGTAATAAACGATAAACAATCAGGCACAGTCACTTCTTTCTCTGATTCTCACACCAATATCATGTGACTTCCCCTGGAAGAAAACAAAAGGCCTGTCTAGAAGCTTCTATTACAAGTGGTTTATTCAGTGTAAGATTACCAAAGACAAGCATTGCAGACATCGTTGTCTATGCAGAGCAGTTCCTCTTCATTGTTGGCCCAAGAAAAGAAATCTTTGTTCTTACTTTTTTGCCATTCTTTTTTGCTGCTCTTTCTGCTTGGTCTTTTCTGCAACTGAGCAACCAACCCTCTGCTTTATATATACACGTCAGCTTGCACATGCCGTGTTCAGGTTAAAACAAAGACATAATATAGTTGCTGTAGCCTCAGCGCTGCCTCACAGCTGCCTACTCCCTTTGCTTGTATTATGAATCACATGGAGTATGAGGAGAAAACACAAATTAAATCCTCTATGCAGCACAAATTTCTGCCACCTGCATTTTTCTTAATGACTACATCCTTAATTATCTCCTTTTCTCTGTCCCTCTCCTGACTCTCTCTCTCCCTGAAGATCCTGGTTCAGACTCTCACACCAGCCAAGATCCATAGGAGGTCTGTCTCTTGGTCCACCTCTGGTGCAGCATCAGCAATCTGGAGGGGAGGGTTTTGAAGCAAAGAACAGCAGGCGAGGAGCTGTATCGACCAATTCTGTTCTCAGACTCCTGTTGCGGGCCCCCCTCTCCTTCTCCCTCTCTTTCTATCATGTGTTTCCTCTCCCTGTATTTCTCCCCTGTTCCATTTATCACACTCTCTCTGAGTGTCTGGGTCCCAGGCACCAGAAACAGCAGGCGACCCACTATCGACCAGCTCGGGCTACTTTAATAGCGTTTGCCACCACTGGGACTCAGGAATGTGCAGATGTATTACCTGTCATGCCAAAATATTGTTGGTATGTGTTCTCTACATTAGAGATGAAGCAATTTGTGCTCATGTTTAGCGATTGAGACACTTGGAAACAGGGATGTGTTTCACTGTAAATCAGGTTAGGCATTGCTGATATTAAAGTTGTATTTTTTCAGCCATTACCACTGAAACAGGGGTCTGTAATTTTACTGACCCCAAAGAGCAGGAAGGTATTGCAAGAAAATGAGAAAAGTATCAGCACAAGTCAAACTGATCAAGGAAACTATTAAATATTGGTAATGGCTCAATATACAAATCTGGAAGAAACTTTTTGATCAGTAGACAAACACCAATATGATAGGATGTTAAGAACTGGTGAGAAAACACACTTTTTTGTGTTGTATTCATTTATTTTTACTTGATCCAAAAACCCATTAGCAGTAAAAGATTGTGTGTTTGTGTGTATGTGTTGTGTTCATTAATTCCTCCTTATATTTGTGTGTAAGGTAATTCCCAGACGTTCTCTCTAAATAGTGGAGGTCAACCTTCTAACTAGGCTAATATACTAATTACTACCAAGGCCTAACACACACACACACAGGATATCAATTGGCTGACAAAACTCACTTAGTTCACTCACTTTTTTTCCAATTTAAGCTAATTGGTATGTAAATTAAATATGTTACATTTGTAACATGATGTTGGGCGATAATAGCAAGATGTAAAGGAATAAGACATAATGGAACAAAATTGAAATGAAGTATTCCTAACAGTTCATTTGTTATTCCATAATATCTTCTGTAAGTCCAATTACATGAACTACAATACAAGAGAGAATGAAAAAATTCTCACATTGCCAGTTAAAAAAACGAAAGAGTGCTTGGATGCAGGATTTCGTGACAAAGTAGCATCCCAAATGTTCTTAATCTTTCCATTCTCTCTGCAGATGGAATGACTGAGACGGAGGAGAGGCAATACGAGCTGCATTTGAAAGGGCACCTTCAACTCCCTGTCTGATATTTAAAGTGTTATCAGGATAATCTGGGCACTTAAAATGTAGATGCTTTCACACACACACACGCACACACACACACACAAACAAACTGCAACACACATTTGTAAATACTTACAGTTTACGGTGCCAGAGAGGTCTATAATCCTCTGGAAGCTGCAGACTATATACAGGGGTAACTAGGCTTTCACTGCCAACAAAACACCATTGGCCTTCTGTGATTGCGGGTGGCAGGAGATAAAGAGGTTGAAGAGAGGGAATGATAAGCATATTATCTGAACTTCAGAGCTTTTGCAGTATTATAACTGTCACATTAATAATGAATAATAAACGGGGCTAGACCAAACTGAAAGAGAGCGATCCACCATAGGCTCTGTGATTGATGGAGCCGTCTTTAAATAATTTGATTAGTAGACAATAAACAGCGCTTGATGACAAGATAAAGCTTGCGCTGGATGCTAAGAAGTATGAGTGTTTATACTTTCTGTGATGAATGAACTCATGGGATCGGGTCTTACCTGAACTAATTTTCTTGAAGAGAAAACACATCAATGAAAAATTTTGGTTCGCATTAATTTTTTAAGGGAGTGAGACAACATTTTTAAAGCTTTGTTTATGTTGTCAGAGGACTTTAAGCAGTCACTGCAGCTGTCAGGGACTAAAAAATAATGCTCCGGCACTATTGATTCAAACAATGCAACCTCACACAAGCAGTACATTTTTTAAGTTTTCTTTGCTTCTTATTGAACAGTAAATCACTTTTGTGTCCACCAACCAAATGGCTAGTGAGGCTGATTTTATGCCTTCAGTACATGAATGAAACTATAATGTCAGTCCTTGCACATGATTGTGTGCCTTTTTGTGTGTAACATAAAGGGAAAGTGAATTCTTAACACAGTAGGTCATGGATGTGTGCGTGTGCACAGCGTGTGTGTTATGGACTTTCCATGGTGCTACTTTAGTGAGCTTTGCCTCTGATAGAGGTGTTCACAGTCTCTCTGTGTCCATTACACAGAGTGCTGCTATTTCACTCCACATTCAATGTCATCAAAGGTACTAAGAGAGCTAGTGTGTATGTTTGAATCTGTATGTGCATACACACCAGTGCGCGCACACACACGTACACACAAGTGGACTGAGACCACTCTCCTCTCTCCAAATAATTCAACACATTCATTCATTTCTGATCTACCCTCACAGTCTGTTCCTGTAGAAATATGTGGTCATAGCATCCAACAGTCCATCTAATCCTTTTCTGTCCTGCAGCCAGGCTGTAATGAAATCCTCTCTGCCACACAAAAGGTTTTTCTACCTTGTGACATAACAAAATGATAAATGCCAGTGGTTATGATATTGAGTCAGCGGGGGGTACTTTTTGTGTGTCTGTTCTGTGTGAGTCTGACCTGGGTCTCAGACATGACATAGAGGTAGTGGTGATCAGAAGAGAAGGCCATGTCTCTGAGGATGGGTCCGTTCTCCACCGCCTGCACCGTCTCATACTGCTGTGCCCGAGAGGAGCCGTCCACCCGGATCTGGAACAACACAGAAGTACGTTAAACATTAGAATTTTTGATAAACGCATAACATTTCTAATCACTACAGTGCTCACATTGTCTCTCAAGTTTTACAACAGTGTTTCACAGAAACAGTTTAAAACCTTACACATGGTATGTTAACATTCTGTCAGACTGAGATTCATGAAGTCTGTGCCAAGTGTTTATAAAGTTTGAATTGCTCAGAGACTCAAGTTTTTAATTTAACTGAAGAGAAAAAAAGAAGGAGAAAAGAGTCAACTGAGAAAAAGAAACGCGTTCCTCAGGGGAAGACTCTGCAATGGAACAAAGGCGACAACAAAGCGAGCAATTAGGAGTCAAGGAGTCATTAAAAAGGTACTTTTGAACATCATTATTGATACAATTGCCCATCTCATGCAGACTGCCTTAAGATTTTTCTATGCATCATGGCTTTCAGTTCTGTATCTGTTCACTTATCTTTCTCTATTACAGTTTCAGCCATTCAAAAGTAATTACAGTAATTAGGCATCTGGGCAAGAGGTGTGGTCTCTGGGCCCTGGGTGTGTTTACTCAGCAGAAAGTGTACGAAATTGGCCCCACACACACTTGGTGGTGTGATGGAAGTGTTCTGGGTTGTGCCCGAACATCTGCTTACATCGTCACACATGCACACGAGCTCACAGGGTGCGTTCCAAATGATCCTTTCTAAATCTGGTCCTCTGGCAGTAATTTTCAAGTAACACACAGTTCTGACACACACCTACCCAAGCAAATTTCAGCCCCCAGTAGAATACACACACACACACACAGACACACAGACCCACGTGGCCAGGTGTGAAGCAAGTCTTGTTAAAGTTGTGATGACTCTTGGTAGTTCTTTGTGCTCTTCAGCACTTAAGAATTCAAAAAGGCACAAAAAGGAGCTAATTGGACAGGAGGCAGATGGTCAAGCAGACAGGGGAGTCACTTTATGATTAATTATAATATGCTGATGACAACATAATCTTGTCAGTGTTTCATTGAAAAAACGGAGCTGGCCCATCTAAAGCTAAAGTCTCTTAAGTCTCAAGAAGCCTCAGCTAACTAAGCAGGTCGACTAAACCTTTTGGTAGCAACTTAAAACAAAACTGGGCTTTGTTTAGGACTGTGATTTATTTCTTTTACTTTTTAGATTGATTTGTGTAATAATCATCAATTAGTCACATCAACAGTTATAGAGAAATAGTTTTTATGTGCCCCATTGGTAAAAAAAAGTGTGCACATATATCCAGAGGACAACAATATTCTCTCTGTAGGTAAGTAAGTACAAAAAACACAATATGTCCATTCTTTCACTGATCCAGTCTTAACTTTTTTTATACAAGGGGTGAGTGATAGGTTTTTGGCCCCAGGTAGAGGAAGATTAATGATGCAGCTCTCATTAAATGCATGTGCAGTTCAACTTTTTGAATGATCATGCAGAAAGGATGAAGTTAATAATCTCTGTGGTATTTTTGTTTTTGGTAATTGAAAGAAAATGGGACAAGATCAGCCTTTGTGCAGGCGATGACTGACATCAAGGAATACAGAGCTGAACTCGTCCAGCGCCTGATTTGGCAGCCTCAGACGACTACCTCTTCTTCAAGATGAAGACAGAGCTTACTTGTCACCACTTTGACAGTTAAGATGACCTCATAACTGCACTTAATTTTTTCCACGACTGCTGGACAATGTCTGTAGATGCAGGAGGGAGCTGTGATGACTGAAAAAAATGTGCATGGTTTTCTAAAACTGACTCGTGTTGCCTAAACTTTCCCTGAGGTCATGAACTTATCAATAACCCTTTGCAGCAAAACAAAAACAAATCAACAAGCATCAGCTGCCCTACTACAGCCAAATTAAACTTTTCTTTGTCTTTGCCTTAACAATCATCTATTGTATAGTAACGAGAGAAACCTAAGCACACAGGGTGCAGGTTACGTCCTGCCCTCCTCCTGCTGCTTCTACTGATATCCAGTTTCACAACATGACATTTCTTTAAACAGGCACCATCTTTAACCCCGATTTCACCCTTCTCTTCTTTGTTTCTCGTTCATTCTTCCTCCCTCGCTCTGCCTCCTGCTTGGCTTGTGTGGTGATCTTGATCTCAAAGGACCTTGAGCTCTGTGTATCAAAGCCGCACACACTTTCACTGGGAACCATTGTATGCACCGGGGCCAGTTGCAAAGAAAAGAACAGAAGGCAAATAGGAGAGAGGGGAAAAAAGAGAGGGAGGTTAGAAGAAAGAAACTTCCACACGAGCTGGGGCCAGATTCTGTAGGTGGGGTTATCTAATCTGCCTGATCGAGTGAGTTAATTTGGGGCACGGTGCGTATACATGTACGCAAAGTTGTGTGTGTATCTTCTTACACCCACTGCATATGGGAGTAGTGTGTAGCCCGCTGCTGAGCAGAGTCAAAAGGGCAGATCATCTATGGCAATGGCTGAATATAGAGTTTTATTGTGTTGGGACAGATACACAGTCACCAGGGAGCAGAGGGGCTTCAAGGGGAAGCTCCTGTATATTATCCCTCAATCTGACCACCAACAAAACAAATGAGCCACCAGGGAGTGCAGAGCATGTCCGCAAGCATGCAACACTGGCTGGTTGAGTCACACTGGGACTGAAGGGGAACACGAAAGGGAGGAAGAGAGAAATCAAAGATCAGTAACCCCATTTGTACAATAGTTGGCACATAGAACGGACATATTATCAATTTAACCCTGTATTTTTTTGTTTTTTATCAACACAGAAGGGTTAGCCTATCAAAAAATGTGCTTTAAATAAGTAATAATCCTAAATATCCACCACAGTGTGCATAGTAGAGTAAAATCAAATAAAAATAAACAGATAGTGTGTGATTTTTGGTACAAAAAAACACATGATATAAAAACAAAAAGCCCACTCAGCGTGGACTGAGCATAACCAATAATTCCCTTGATGAAAGCCAAAGCTAATGATTGTTTTTTGTTATGAAACAACTAATCCTAGTTTCATTGTCAGCAAGAGCAATTATTAATATATCTTAAAGTAATTTTTTCATCAGCCTAAAATCATTAAGACAGCTACAGTGGTGCTAGCCAATATTATCTGATTCCTTTTCAACAGTAATAAAGTGGATTAGCTGCTCTATGCTAAATGGATTACAATGCTAATCTCTGCTATCACATTAGCACTACACAATAGACATCCACTGCCAGACAGACTTCATTTTGCCTCAGAGTGGTGGGAAGGTGAGAGATGTGTCGGGCTTGCACATAAATGCAAGTGTTTATACGAGGTCTCACATGTATAGAAACATTGGCATTTCACTGACGCTTTCACACATTTACACACTCATGCAACACACACACATGCACACGCGTACATACACACACACAGGCTGCCTGGCTGGAGCTACTCATATGGTAATGACAGATACTCTGGGGAGAGTGGGGAGAGTTACTGGCACTTTTGACTCACAGAGCACACTTCCTCAGCTCTGCAAAATGTGAGTAGTAAACAGTCCTTTGATAGCTCCGTGTCTGTCGGGATCCGTATGTGTGTGCATCTGTGGGAGAAATTCATGCTTTACTGCAGAATGAACAGAGGTAGCCAGTCCTCCCTGCACCAGCCTGGCCACAGACTGTATCCCCCTAGTGGCCTTAAGTGAAAACTACAGCAGCACTACCACAGGAGACAGAGATAAAGGCAGTGGCTTCTGCAGTAATAATGCAGCATGGACGCACCTTTCTCTGGGATCTTCACTGTCACACTAAAGCATGCACTGCCATATTCAGTCATTTTGAGATCAGTGACTATCCTTCATTTACTCAGGATCCACCGTGAGAGTAACAGCAATGTTGATATACAAAAAATACAACCAACTACAAATAAATTTCTAAAGCATTTCAAGTGAAACAGCTCAGAGAACAACATCCACATGCAGATGGCATTTCTGCATTGAATCTGTCAATGAAAAATAATGTGCCCAAAGTGACTATCTCCCTCTCTCTATGGGGCTAACAGCTAGCAGAAGGTGTGATACAGACAGGGATGCCATTCCGGTGTGAAAACCACAGGAGTACCCTCTCTCACTTTCCTCGTATTGGCACTGTGCGCCACAAAAGCACATGGAAACTACAGCACTTCCTCCGACTCTGCATGGAATCCATTTTGAAGCAGGTGAAAATGAAATGCCCGAGTCTTTATCTTAGGCTTTTCTACAGAAATCAAATAACTGTAAGCCCTAGTGATTGAAACTGTTTATGTTGTGCAGCAAAATCAATTATATTTAAGTAGAAAAATGTGCTAAATGCATTAAGCAACAGAAAATAACATTGTTGTTCAGCATAAAACAAGGTCAAAACAAAGACTGCTTGTTTTGTCATTGGTTAATCCAACAAACACCTGACATATCCACGGTCAATACTGTTGCTGCCCCTCTGGAACCCTCTTTCAGTGAAAATTGCCCTTTGAAATTCAGCACTTCTGCTTACACATCTGAGCACTCTTATTGATTTTAGATGTGCCATTATGTAGAAACTATTTAACATCGAGTGGTGAGATGGATTGTTCATATTTTAGAAGGAGACTAGTCAATCCTCAGGGGGCATTAAAAAAATACTGCTGTAGTAGTGTGAGTGCATATGAAGGTTGTGGATAAGTGCAGAAAACACACACATTTGTAAAAAGCCAGCATTAAGGAGACAGCATATTGAAAGTGTGGCCCCTAAAACATACTATGTCTTAAGGGGGAGGTCTGTGTTTCCTTGAGTGAGGACTGAAGGATCGTGTCCTTGCTTGCTATAGCATTGATTTTGGGATGGCGAAAAGAAGGCCAGTCACACAGAGTTGCAGTCTGTTAAGTATGGCACACACACACACACACACACACACACACACACTAACGCACCATGGCTGGAACACACACCATGACCAACATGCTGCTGGCGGAAGCCAGAATAAGCTGCTGACTGTAGTATCACCGTGGTCTGACATAGGCCATGCCACCACAGTCAGGTGAGTGGGCTGGAGCAGAATGTCATCCAAAGTCATGCAACATGCTGGGAAACTTAAATTACCGCAATACTTTGAGTGAGGAATTCCACCAAATACCTAAAATGTGCATTGGGCCCCCACAGTGTCGTTGCCATCTTTCTTAGCAAAAAGGGGTCATGAATCATTTTCTGCTGGATATAAATAACATGATAAGCAACTGCTGAAAAATGTTCTTACAATGCAAAATACTTAAATTAAAATGATGGCATTGCAGTAAACCAGAACAGGAGTGGAGGTAAATAATGTTGATCTGAAAGCAAAGGTTAATATCGCTGAAGCTGTTTGGAGCTCTTAAATTTAGAGGGCTGCGACAACGGATTTTGTTTAATCATTATTTTTTAATCTGCTGTTTTTTTTCATGCATTACTGATTAATTTATCAGTTGGTTAACTGTCAAAAAAATGTTAAAAAAATGTTCCTCACGATTTCTAAAAAACTCAAAATGTTTCCTTTAAAGAATTTCTTTTGTCCAAACAACAGTTCAAAGCCAAGAAACTCTCTGTTTACTATCATCGCAACATAAAAAAGCACCAAATGAAGGTAAAATTAGAAAAATACTTGACAAATATTTCCTTCAGTAGATTAATTGATTCACTCACTAATCATTGCAGCTTTGTTACTTTCTAGTTTAAACTTTGGCCACCACTTAGTGAAGCTGAGCATGAAATAAGTTTTACAAGTGATAACAGACCTTGTTAGGATATTTACTTTTATTTGTATTCATAAACAAGTGGGTAGATACATATATGAATTAAACTGTTAACAACCTGTTGCTGTTCTCTACTTAAGTCTAACAGGGCCACACCACCTTATTTAACCATTAATAGTGTTGGAATAGAGGTACATCCAATTAACAAGTTTGCAAAGGCAATAAGAAGATTAACACTGTTGTTAAAAAACCTTTTTAGTGGCCATAATATTATTTGGCTGTAAATCTGTTAAAAAAAGGCTGCAACTTTCAATATGATATTTATGACATACCATTTGTCTGAGTTTATTTGTCAGCCTCTATAAACAGTTATTATTCTTCACTGATATTTATTTAAAAAAATGTGACTGTCAGAATAAAAGCAAAATATGCACACAGAGGTCTCCCGGGGTCTCCTCTCTAACCCGTGGGTCCCAACCCTGTGCAAGATATCAATCAGAAACATTTTGGAGCGGCAACAGCGCAGCCACATGCCAAATGCGGCTGTAACCCGACCTGCCACACAACTGCTCAGGTTTCGGCCCCTCTTTGTAAAAACCACAGCAGAGTGTTAAGCATTCAACCAGGCAAGGCAGGACATGCAATAAGAGCCTATAAAGAGAGAGACGACCAGACAGAGACAACTGAGAGGAACATTTACTGTGAAAGAGACAAGAAGAAAGGAAACAGCATATCGTCACTAAATAATGGCGATGTGTCTCTCCACGCATTCTATTCCTACAGACAGCAATACAATGGTGGCTGTCTGATTGCCCAAATCTGTCCAGCTCACTGAAACATATGGCACGCAGGGAGGAAAAAGCAGGGAGTGGAGAGAATAACAGAAGGAAAGGGAGCTAGAAGGCGGACTGGATGCATCTATCGGTGTCAATCAATGCCAGGACAAACCCCTCTTCTTCCACATTCATTGCCTCAGTATGTAGCTTTAGGCGAGATGGACTGGTGCGAGACTAGTGGAGGAGTGTGGATGATTTGACATTAATCTCAGGGTATTAACAAGGATGTGGCACACTAATGTGGGATGCCAGGCTGGTTGCTGTTGCATTGCTGAAGCGGAGAATCGCGTATGATCTGCTATTCATCGCCAAGAGTTAGAAGGGACAATTAAACACCGACAGATGTTTTACTCTGTCTGAGAGGAAGACTGGGCAGAGAGGAAAGCACTAAAGATATGCAGTTTCTAAAAAAAAGTACTGCAGGTGATACATGAATGACTAATGGCATGGTACTTCCACATGTGCAGTGTCTTTCACCATAGTATTTTATGTTTTATGGCAAGAAATAATGGGTACATCTTGCAGTTATTCAAAGGTATGACATAAACGCAATGCTTTACTGCTGTTCTTTATGGAAGAAACACATTCATTCACTTCATTAAAGACCCCTTTAAAACAGCTCCCCCTCTTTCCTTCCTTCCTTCTTTCCTTCCGGCTAGACTTGTCTCTATATAGGAGGATGAGTGGGCAAAAAAACCCCCACAGAGTGGAAAAGAACTCATTCTGCGCTTTAATTCACTATTCTCTTTTTCATGTTTGCGATTAGGCATATCTGCTACACAGCAGGATTTTAATTAATGTGTTTCCCCGGATGCCTGCACTGTGAGGGAAGGTGCTTTGTGGGTGCAAATCAGGGAAATGTCATTGTTAGTGGGGAAGTAACTACAGAATCTTGGGCTGGCAATGTTGAAACCATGCAGAATATTGACCTCTGTAATGGCCCCCCTGTTGGGTTTGGTTGTATTGAGTTAAATCCTCTGGGGATGTTTAGGTTGTTTAGGAACAGGAGGTTAAGAGAAACTTTTCGTAAGCTTGCACAACTCAGTGCTGTGAGAAAAAAAAGGGGGTATAGCTATGACAACTGGTGTATTAATGTGTGGGCAGGACGACTGTTTTGTATCAGCAGAAATACAAAAGAACTGAAGAGGAACGTTGAAGAAATACAGAGAGGGAGAGGAAAAAACAAAAATCAATTTCAAAGTTTTGTGAGTGAACAAGCTTGAGTGCACTTATGTTTGTTTCTGCTGGTGCTACTTCAGACTCCACCAACTCACATCTGGGAGCTGACACTGTAGCAGACTGAGCCGCAGGGGGACCCCCGGCTCTGTGACTGACCGTTGTGGCATTAAGGCGTGCTACCTGTTAGCCTGCAGGTCCGCGTGGCCTACTAATCTAACCTTATCCCCCTGCTGAGAGATAGACAGAAAAAGCAAGGAGAGAGGCAAAGACAAGGACAAGAATGTTATTGTGAGGGATGATGGTGTCGGA
Organism: Acanthurus lineatus; assembly: GCA_029814665.1. Lineage (NCBI taxonomy): Eukaryota > Metazoa > Chordata > Actinopteri > Acanthuriformes > Acanthuridae > Acanthurus > Acanthurus lineatus. The sequence goes on from JAPZDV010000015.1 coordinate 11,066,793, forward strand.
CGTGAAAGGGGACAAGTGTCTGGAGGCCTCCTAAGTCATTTCTCCGCCTGCTCTCCTCTCCTCCCTCAATCTCCCCCATGGCTTCAAAGGGTGAGTGACAGGTCTCCCTGCTATCGTTCCCCTCGCCGCTGAGCTGCCTTAGAGCACTGTGAACAGGCAGGGGGCTCACAGCTCGGCTTTTGTTACTCATTTCCTTCCCCTGCTATTGCTTTTGCTCTCTTTCCCTCTCGCTCCCTCTATCTCCGTCTCTCGCTCTGTCTCAATCTGTAAGTCATGGGGTTGACTAAAATACCTGCAGGCTTACGGCCGGTTCAATCTTAAGAACATTTGTGACCGCTTGACTTCTAACAACTCAGTCAGTTTCTCTGATTTCATTCCCTTCTGTTCTTCTCCAAATTTCACTCCCTCTTCCTTGGTTTGTTTGCTGCAGACTCTTCAGACTTCCTCTGCTGCCAGAGAAATGTTTTTTGTATGTTGTCTCCCATTTAATCTTTGATCTTGCTTATGCATTTATAGCCTGAAAGACTTTCAATCTCTTCAGTATAAGATAAGACCAAAAAATAAAAAGCTTTGAAGACTCATTTTATTTTTTCATTTTTCCTTCGTTTTTCCTTGATGGTAACATTTTTTTTTATTTTCAAATGGACAGAAAGGCTCTCCTAAGAAGTCCCTGAGACATAACACACACACACACACAAATGTATTGAGTGTGCCCAGTGAAAAGCAGCAAGCCATGCTTTGTGTGGACAGTTGTCCCTTTCCTGTATTTATTCAACAAAAGCTCCATTTCTTATTCTTTTTCCTCTCAGTCACCTCTCTCTGTTCTCATGGTCTTGCATCATTTCTTTGCCCATCGATTTTTCATTTTTGCCATTTTTCCTCACAATGTGCATCATTCCATCACTTTCACTGTGCAGAGATGTCAAAGCTTGTCTCTCTCTACACAGCCCCTCTATTCCTCTTTCACTGTCTCATTAGAGCCGCAGCGGGGTGTTGGAGGCGACAGGTAGGGATCTCCTGACAGACCTCATTTAGTGCAGACAAATACCTGGCCTGGCTAAGAAAAACCCATGCACACATTTCTCTTTTAAACCAATTATTTCCTCTACTGTTTTTCCATTCTTACCCGTTATTCTGCGGTGATAAGAGCTGCTGTCTCCGCCACTGCTGCTGCAGCTTCTGGCTGGGCCTCAAGGACCCTACAGAGGCGTCGGCATAATTTGAGCGCACATCACCACCTGTGTCTCTATTAGCGGTGCAACCCGGTGGCACTGCTACAGACTGTCGTGCACCCCATTATATTTCGTGACCAGAGGCCACTGTGTGAGAGCTAAAAGGCTTTGGGAGCCATTAATGAAGTCAACATGCTCCCCGGAGTAGTGAGGGCACCAAATCAGCCTATTGTGTCGAATCAAGACTTGGCCTTTCAGGCGACACAGCAGTGAACAAACTCGGAGCTACGGATGCCATTCATTTGGACAAGTGTGGCTGGCAATTTCAGCAGGTTGAATAGAATAAATACAGCCCCCTGACTATAATCACGTTGAGATCATACTCAGGGGTTCTGGTCTTTCTTGTTCGGCGTGCATGTGTGCACTTGACCGAGAGGGGAGGGAAAAGCTGCGCTCAGGTGTCCGCACCTGTGAGAATTGTAGCACCCAGAAAGCTGCTGGACATATGGCAGAGCAAGAGGTGGCTAGCTTTGATGTTAGTGAAGCAGAAGGAAGAGGGGAAAAAAGGAGAAGGTTGAAGAAGAGGAGATGGAAGTACATCTGCCCTAGGGTTAGGGTGGGTGTACATGGAGAAACTATCTCTCTCCATGTACACGAAAGAGAGAAATACAAATTTATTTTGACAGTTTTTATCATTTGAACAGCATTTTAGTAAAAAAGTTGGTTAATATCATGCCAAAGACAGAAAAAAGGAAAAGATCCAAAAGTCCAAGTTGTATAAATGCAACAATGGAAGAAGAACTATGCCTTTTCTTCCACTGAGAAGCATAAATGAACTTATTGTCACTTAAATTTTTGACCACATCCTGCTTCCTTAACGTCAATCTCTGATTTATTTAGAGGAGAATGTGTCCGTCTTTTGAACACTGACAGGAAACTAACTGAGCCAAGATAACCTAAGGTCATGATTAATTGGACACAAGAATGACATGTCAGGAAAACCTTAGATCACTCTTACATACAACAGGTATCTGGCTCCTCTTAGAAACTTCCGATGAATGGAAGCTCTTTCATAATGGCCTGGTGAGAGACTTTGATCAATACTTACAGGATCATCTCACAAACAACTCCACTGGATTCATCCCTGTGTAAGGCTGTGTTTCACAAAAACTATCAATTCTTTCATCTCATCAATTCACCAACGGGGCAAACTCAATAGCTTTTCCTGATTGAACTACAGTCTGCTTCTATAAATGTCAATGAGCAGCCTATCCAGAGATGGTGGCTGAGAGGGGCCAGGTCTCCAAAGAGATGTCTAGGCCTGATAATGACCTACTGACAGGCTCAGATCAACTTCAGCCAAGGTGAAGGGATGACTTTGACAGCTCTTTCATCCCTTTACTTTCCAGACTGTTTTTGTTTTAGTGGTTATCTATCCCTTTTCTTTACTGCTTATCAGTCTGTCCTCTTCTCTCTGGTCAATACTAATTTTCAGCTTGTTTACCAGGGCAAACAGAGCAGTTCATTGACTTCAAGGGTGTGATTGGTTTTCTGGGAGATAAGCACAAATACATAAATACACAGAGACACAAATGGACAAACTCATGCTTGCACGTGGACAAAAAAAAAAAAAACACCAATAAAAAGTCAACATAACATGAACTTTTAAACCTGTGGCCACAAACAGGGAATAGAAAGTGTAGTGAAGAATAAGACAGCAGAGGAGATGGCAGTGTGTGTGTGTGTGTGTGTGTGTGTGTATGTGTGTATGTGCTTAGAGTATGAGTGTATCCAGGTGTGTGAATAATAGATGGGGAGCTGAGAGCCAGACGCTGTCTGAGAGCAGACATCACCCTGGATCCCGTTACAACACACTGCCATCAGGATAACTCTGGAGACACAAGCACACACACACACACGCACGCACACACACACACACGCACGCACGCATACACCGAAATACACTCAGACACAAACACACACACCATGCCCTAAGTTCAAGCATTAATACACATGCACAAGGCTTGACACGTGCACAGTCCTGAGCGCACAGAGTCACACACACACAGTGACCTTTCTGCACCCCTGTGCTCCGTTTCTCAAAACAATACTATCTCTGTCCTGTGGCTTTGCTCAGGTGTAATCACAGAGTTAAGTAACATGATCTTTGGATGAGACTTGTAACTCCTTGTAAAGCTGATGAAGTATACATTTATCTAGTGTTCCTGAAAGTAGCAGTATAATAATCTGGTGGTTTGAGCCTCCACAAAGTGGTACACACAAGCGTGCACACATAATAAATCTATGGATCTCTGACTGAAGCTGAAGATCACACATAATCATGAATTCATGAATTACCAATGATCTTTCCTTTTCTTTTGGACTTGCAGATTTGTGTGTGTGCATACGTGTGTGTGTGTGCGCACCAGCCTGTATACGTCCCGCATTCATTCCCTGCCCTTCAGTTTTATGTAGTGGTGATTTATGAGGTACCTACCAAAGTTTCTAATTAAATAGGGAAGCACCTCACAACCAATTCCTCAGAGATAAGCAGGTGTGAATTTCTGTGTTCCCTCCTTATTGTCTGTGTGAGTGTGTCTTTTTGCATGTTGTAAGTTTGTGTATTCCCTTGTTTGCAGCACAAAGGGCGCTTCATTCTCCTCCCTCATCTCTCCTCTTTGCCTTTATTCCTTTATTAAACAGACCGGCGCACTCCCTCTATTATACCTGTTTTCCTACTAAGGTGAAAGATTGCATTGTTGATATAGAAGGGGGACAGAGAGGGGGGGACAAAGAGGCAGGCAGAGAGTGAGAAAATGAAAAACAAGCAGAGTGAGGAGGACAGGGAGAGCAAGAAGTAACACTGCAGTAAACCCTTGAGGCATGTGCGATAGTCACTGGTGGAAAGATGGTGAGACTGAGAGACTAAAGGCCAGCGTCCACTGAAAATGGTCCGACCATTTTCGCTCAGTGGACACTGTGTGTGTCACAATGGCTACAGAACTGCTCAATGTCATGATTTCAGTGTCCACAAGCCACAGGAAATGCAGGTGCCGTGCGTGAGCAGAAGTTCTTTGGAGCTATTTTTACCTCATCAATTCATGCCTTTAGCACTGTATATTTTTCGTAAAGCCATCATAAAAGATTCATTTCTAAATTAAAATTGAATGAAGGTACCGTATTTTAAGTATATATCTTTTGTGTATCTACCCACAAATGCAATAAATCAAAAAAATCTGTGAATTTCTTTACTCAAACGTAACAAAAAATAGTCACAACCTTGAGCAAATCACATTGTGGCCACAAATGGATGGTGCATAATTTTGCTAGCGTGTGTGTTCTGCCATTACATCACTGCTCAAGCTCAATAATTTGCAGTGGACATTTGCAATAAGATAGCTCTCAAATAAAAAGCATAGTAGAAATACATGTACATGTACGTACACAGAGGAATCTGCTCCTTTAAGTCACTTCTATTTTTACTTCTTCCTCTTGTTCCGTCTTATTCTCACTCCTAACATCCACCGGAGGCAAGCACATTAATCACAACACAATTTCATTTCTACATCTCAACATATGGGGTGTAATACCTCACCCTGAAGTATGTCTGACACAGTGGAATTGTATCAGAAGGCGACAGCCCTACTTTAACCTTTATACAGACGCATTTTTAGGTGGCACAGAAAAAAACACTGTGATGCCTTAATTTGAATGGCACTCATTAGTAGGTGGTATATCAGTTGCTTTTAGTTTTGTGATAGAGGTGCAAAAAGAGTAAAGAAAATCATTTCCAATGTGGTCATAAACTCAAACATGTTTTTTTCTACAAATAAAAACAAAGTATAAGCTGTCCTTTCACTGACTCCATCAGAGGTCTTTCTAAAATTAGTACCTCTTATCAAGGAGGCACATTAGAGTTTCACGCCCATGCATTATGTCGTGGCATGAAAGCAATGTATTGTGCATGATAATGGAGGCTGCGCAGTGGGAGTCAAATAACTTCACCCCATAAATAAATGAGCGTGTTGTTTAAGGATGGTTGGTTATCTAATCACAAAAACGAGGGAACAAAAGAGCATGCAAGCATGTTTGAATACAATTATTACCTTTACTAGCATGTTTCATTGTGGAAGCTTGTGTGTAATTATAAAGACTCTGAACATGGAAACAAACATGATAGATGTCAAGTAAATAAGAACATGGTAACAATTAGATACAGCAGAAAATTAAATTCAGGGTTGATATTATTCCTGTCCTCAAAGCAGAAACTTACAAATGGTAAACAGAAGGTACATTTTTTCTAGTCTTTCTTCTACCCATAATGCGTAAAACACAAGTCAGCATTCACCTAGTCACACACTAACGACAGGTGGCTTCTCGACAAAGTGCCAACCTGCTCAACGGGAACTAATACACACACATTCACACCAATGGAAGACCCATAGGGTTCAGTATCCTGCCAAAGGACACTTTAATGTTTAGACCAAAGTAGTTGAGGATTGAACCATCAACCTTCTGATTAACAGACAGCTCACTCTACCTTCTGAGCTACAGCTCTCCCAAAACTTAAACACCTTTCTGTATTTTTCTCTTCAGACAGTTGATTTTAAAGCATGTGTGGTGTATTTGACTTTGATATGGCATTTTAACAACCACATTCATACTCTTTCTTACTTGTAACTCCCATTCTACAACATTTGCACTGGATTCAGTGTTTCTCTATCATCTCCTCTCCCTCTCTCCATCATATCTCTTATCTTATTATCCACATTCACATCTTCACTCTGTACCTGTTCTGTCCTTTTAAAATGTGACATATTAAAATCAGGAAACTGAAAAACCTGCGTGTCCCTGCTGGAGCAGAGCGAGCCTGAATGACAGTGAGAGAAAGCAGCAAAGAGGAGAGATTGATAGGAAGGGAGATCACCTGCAGTACGTTCAGAAAGAGATGGGAGTAAGCTGCACTAAAACTTCAAGACAGATAAAAGTTAATTCTTTCTCAGGGAGAGACAGAAAAGAGAGAGAGAGAAGGAAAGAGAGAGAGAGAGAAGAGTCTAAGAGGATATTTGGTGAATGGAGCCTGTCAGCTCACGTTGTGCAGAAATCCTCTTATACCTCAAAATTTCAATTAGGTGGGGAAGCGTTTTGCTGTGGTGCGCTTCTCTCATTCTGCACAGGAAGTACGAGGTGCATGAGGTGGGATTTGTCACAGCAGCGACAGGCCTGCTCCACCTACATTATGATTCAAAGAACACAAACACACATACACATGCACACAAAGGAAGCTCCCCCTTCCACCTGCCAAAGCCATTTCAAGTGACAACAGTGGTACACTTGATGCTACTTCAGTGTTCAGTGAGCAGTGTTGCAATTGAGTTTGTTCCACTGTGGAGGATCTGAAATTTAAACTCCACAGGTTTGTGTTGGGCTGCTGTCATCTGTGTGACAGCTACAATTACGCTATGTGTCAACCTCTTCAAATGACACTGACTTACAGTAATTACAATGCCAAATGTAGCAGGCCATTTTCATGGTTTGTTTTCATTTAAGCCGCACCTCAGTTTTTCACTTTTATTTTCTGTTGTCTGTCACCATCTGTCTTACTAATATGCATGTCAGGAAAAGGACTAAAACAGACAACTTTGATTCTGAAAGTGTATCAAAAGTCAAATAAGAAAAAAATGAATGTAACTAGCTACTCTTACAGAGTTTAAAGGCTCAGTAAAAATGAGTTCTGAGTGTATTATTTCATTTGATACAGACACTATCAAAGGATTATTCCAGCTTATTACAACTTGGGTTTTGTAGTTTTGGCCAGCTTCCATGACTTAACTGATGGATGTGGCTGCTTTGTACAGTTTTATCATAATGGAGAGGCATGATGACCAAAACTATGAAAATAAGATCACACTTGTAATAAAAAAAGATTATGGTAAAGTCATTTATTTTCATGGCCATCTGGCAATAAATAAAGACCTACTCACTTGAATCAAACATATATTCACCTTTCCTATTCTCTCTTGTCAAACCCATTCCATCTTCAGGTGAGTTTTGCTCTTTTCTCGTTTCCTCATCATCTAATTATCTCACCTCTCTCCTCCAAGCATTGTCCCATTTTGTCATCCTTTGCCTCACTGTTCTCTACAAACAATCTGTCTCGTTACCTCTGAGCCTTTTCTCCACAAATATTCTCTCACGCACTCTTTACTCTCTCTCTTCCTACCTAGCCCTTCTGCTCTTTTCTTTCCCAAAACTCTATCCTGTCCCTCTCTTCCTCTCACACAACCCCCCCGAATCTATTCCCAGCTTCCCAGCTGGCTTTCATCTTCCCCAGGTTAGATTACTGTAAAGCACTGCCTGTCTGCCAGCATTCCTGAAAGCTTTTCATCTCTGCCCCGATTCATCTGGGGAGACAGAGAGCGAGGGAGAAAAGGTGAGGGAAAGAGAGAGAGAGAGAGACAGAGAGAGAAAGAGAGAAGATTGTGTTGTGCTGCAGCTATGGATTTCAGAACCTTCAGTGGTTAACCTGCACTGCACACTGCACTGGCTGATGGGAAATTTCCCCGCTGGTCTCTTGGCTGTCTGTGAAACGCCCACTCAGAGCTGAGAGAGCACACCTCGCTGGGGACGAGCATGTAAGCACACACATACAAGCATGCACTGGCTCAAGCAACACACAAAAAGCAGGCACTATGAACATAAAGAATACAACATCATTAATGCGCACACACACACACACACAATGTAGTTAGAGACTAACATGAGAGTCAATATAAAACCAAGAAAATTATTTATAAGGTGAACAAAAATTATGAAAAACACTTAAGAAACTGAATATTTATTTAATAACTTTCAATATTTACATTATTACACACGCACACTCACACTCACACAGCAGATCCTTAGCAGATCCATACATCTAAGATGCACCACATGAACTCTTTATTTGTGTTTTCTGCTTTAGATGTGAATGTTCAAACAGGTACGCAAAAGCCGAACTGCTTTGGCAGCAAAACCCACCTGGAGATGTGTTTATGGTGTAATTGAGTCAGATAGGCACCACTCATCTCCACACACCACTTAAAAATTTACTCAGCCTTGAAAGAAATAATGCATGAGATGTAAATGCAACAGAAAATGTGCCCCTGTGTGTGTGTTTGTGTGTACATGTGTGCATGTGCGTAAATGTGTTTGTGTATGTGCTTCTGCCCACATACTTGCATTGACAACTTACAAACAGCGGTACAGGTTTAATTACAGAAGGGCCTCCAGCTGTTTATCGCTCTGCTTCTGTGTGTGTGTGTGTGTGTATTTGTGAGTTTACGCTCTGCATTTGCACAAGTGTGTCTGTCTGTGTGGTGCTGTGGAAATGGGGGGACTGTGTCAGTGGGTTGAATATGCAGTGAAGCTGCGCTGGAGTGCGACATTTATTCATGTGACTGTTGCGTTTGGTTAATGAGAAAACTGCATTCATTTTGCTCTGTGTGTGTGTGTGTGTGTGTGTGTGTGTGTGCGTGTGTGTGTGTGTGTGTGGAGAGTGTAATTTACTAGAAGCAGGGTCAGTATCTGGGCTTAAAGACAGACTAAGGCACACAGTTCAGGCATGACTACTGATTTTGAAATAGCACTAAATGTGTGGCTGCCAAAAACAATTACTGTAAATAGTTATCAGTTTTAGATTAAATGATTATTGGTTAAATTTGTAAAAGGTTAGATAAAAGTAAGAATATAAATACCCGTCACAAGTCATTTGAGCCCAAGCTGGCTATTCTTTACAATAACATCAAACAATTGAAACCAACAGTTGTATTTTCATGATAAATGAATGATGAAGAGCTGAGATCTGTGGACAAATAATGTTGTCATTGATGCACTAATCAATGAATCAACTAATTGCCTTCACACAGATCAAAGCAAAATAACTGACACAAGAAAAAAAAATCATATCTCCATCTCTCCTCCCCCTTCTTGGGCAGTTTTGAAGATGAACCTTGTATTATACAGTATGCAAGAGCATTTCTGCCAAGCTTCAGTCTAACTTTGCATTCCCCTTCAGACACACAGTCAAGTCGAAATCCTATTGTACCGAGCATATCCTCTATGATGGGGCTGTGTGATGATATGGTGCTTTGAAGCATTAGGGGCATCCCTGCATGGGATATTTATGTACCTGCCAGTCTTCCAGCCCTATTCACAACTCCCACACCCTTTAATCTTTCTGCTGTCATCTACTGTCACTGCCTTATGACTATGGCCTTGGCTAACTGCCAGCTGACACATAGGCACTACTTTTGTGAGTGTGTGTGTGTGTGAGTGAGTGAGTGAGTGAGTGTGCACGCTTGAGAGTGTGAATGTGACACTGCTGAAATACAAAGCCACTGTATAGTACAGTAGTGTACAGTATGTCTGTCAAATGTAGGCCAGAAGTGTCAGGCAAAAGTGCTGCACTAACAATAAACAGCCTCTGAAGAACAAATGCAGAAAACTATTACAGACAACAAACAAAAAATACATGCCAAATCACAGCCTCCGCTCCCAGTACAACCCCTGTATGTTAGGCACATCATACTAATTTGGCAAGAAAGGAAAGAATAAAAGAGGAAAATAAAAAAAAACAAGGAGGACAAAGGAAAATAACAAAACTGTCCTCAAAGCAGCTCTTTTACCTCACAAACTGCACTGCATCCCTATTTTCCCTTGATATCTTTTCGTCTTTAGCAGAAACTACCTCACCCACACAGAAAAATGGAAACTACAAATAATGAATACATTAACATGTACGTCAGGATAATTCTCACAATCGCAGCTGGATGTGGAGGAAGTGGAGCTTATTGCCCAGAATCATCTGGAGTTTTCTCAGTGGGCCGTCAGAGGCTGTTTGGCTGCAGTGCACATCCTCCGTGTGCACATTCACGAGTTACTTGAGGCAGATGAGCATGTTCAATTAATTAGTGAATAAATGAAATTATCAACACTCTGGCATATGCCCTGCAGAATCCTGCAGACACACGCATACAGAGAAAAAGACAAGAGCCGATCCCCAGTCTGTTAATGATAAGCATTTTGAACTGAAGTTTCCATAAAAAAACAGCTAATTTGTCAAGCTCTGTGGAAAGCTCATTGTTACTGAAGAGGTGACATAAAATTGCTGTGATCAGCCAAGAAAGTAATTACAAAATGAAACATCAAGAATAATGTGCAAAGTTAGAAAGCAGCACTCTGCAAATTTTCAATAATTCAGCATGAATATGTAACATAAAGAAAGGACACGATTCAGCTGACACAGTTTGGAGCACAAGCTTTGTTATGGCTCGTGCATCATAAAGTGACCTTTGCAGATATGGGTAGATGTTGAGTCTGTATATACTGTAGAGAAAACCTTGTATGTGTCGGCTACTACATGCATAACATAATTTCTGCCGACAGATTTTTTTTTTACATCAAATCATTTTTTTTTGTTTCATTACTGGAAGGTAAAGCTTCAGTGACCACAAATGTAAGACCAACACATGCATAAAATAAAACTGCTGTCCGCTGCCAAATGCATTAATGTAGTCCAAACAGACGACCGTCAAGGTCTTCAACAGGGTCTCCTTCTGAGAGCAGCAGCCGCAGGGTTCAACGTTCCTCACTTTTACCAGCCTCCAGAGCAGGTTTAATTGCACAGTCTGGAGGGGAGTGATGCTTCAGAGCTTTAGCTTTGGACACAGACAGATGGATTCTCTCACCCTTTTCCTGTCTTTCTCTTTGTCCCTCTCTCTGTGGTACGAAAGCTGAGCATCATTATCTGCCAGTAAGACTTCACGTGGACCTGCTGAGTAAGCGCACTGACCGACCTCTTCCATTTTCTCTCTACTTCTTTCCCATTGTTCTCAGTGTGCAGCTTACAGAATTAATGCTGCATTAATGGTAAAACCAGTACATGTAACACTGATTGTGTATTCTATCGGTAGCAGCATTATTAAGTTGCTGGCACTGTGGTGTTTAAACTGCAATCAATAAATGCAATTAATACCACAAAATATACCGTAGCATTTTCGCTAGCTGTCACTGTGTGGTAACAGTAAAAGTGATTATTGTTGTCACTACTCAACTGGCCTGTGTAATGTCTGCCTTTGGGGAAATTAACAACATATCCCTGTTCTCCTTCAGCTTCACAAGCTCTGCAACTTACATACTGAGTGATTGAGTGCCTGACGCAGGTCGGGCTTTCCTGCATCGCCTTTTGAGCCAAGTTTCACTTTTTAGGGAAAAAAAACCTGCCAATTATCTAGAATTATATCCTGGCATGATGAAAAGGTCCTGGGACATTGTATTCACAATATTCATGATTGTTTTGGTGAATACCATGATGTGTGTTCCTTTCTAAAGCTTCCCATCTTATTTGTACTCAAAAAAATTTTCTACTGATGTTAAACAGCATGAGGAACAATTTGATATGTACAAATCTAGAATTACACTCTGTTGGATAGCTGTGCACCCCTAAAGCACCATTACACTCAAAATCCCCCCCGAACCCATTTTTCGTCACTGCTAGCCCCTAAACTGTCCCCTTTGAGCCCTATCATTTCCATCTCCCAGGGGCTGTGTGTTTTAGCAAGCCCTGTCTCAGGACAGGAGATGAGGACTCTGGGAGGGTACTGGTAGAAGGATTAGCTTTCCTATCCTCCTTCAGCTCTTTACCATTTTAATGAGGCAGGGCCAGAGGGTCTTTCTTCTGCCCCAGCCAACTGTGTCATAGTCTGGGCCTGGGGACACAGTGCGGCTGCAGGGGTTCACGGACTGTTCTAATACAGCGCAGCCATTGTACGGGGAAATGGAGTGAGATATGGCGACGATGAGAGCGAAATGAGGGGAGGTGTGTGTAGGGGAGAGAGAAACAGACGGGGGCGGAAGTATGTGAGTGTCGTCTATGGCACAAACCTCTAAGTGTGTCTTCCCCCAGAATAAAAGAGTAATTTAGGTCTTTCTATGGGCCTACCTCTAAAGCTCCCCTGGTATGCACCCTGATAACACAGAGAGGGCACATGTGGATTAGCTCTCTATTGAAGAAACTGTAATTACCTGCTGATATGAATATTATTATTACTACAGGATAAAAACCTGACAATTTTCCTTTCAAAATTCCACAAAACCAGCCAAGTGAATGGTTAGGGTTAACTAAGTAAGGGAAAGAAATTGGGTGGTAATGCTTTATTTGCAACATCACTGTCACAAAAGACAAAAAACATCAGGCCAAGTCAGTGAAAGGACAACTGTCTAGGACTGCGTTTTTCTGGTATTTAACGGTACACAAATGCTTTCAGGCTTTTTGTTGTCGATTTCTTTTTCAATAACCATCTATACATTGTGTAGTAGATGCATTTAACCAACTGTAAAATAAAAGCTGTTGACAGAAAAGACTGCATACACTTTGCACTGCAGGACATGTGTGTGCCACTGCATTCAATATTAGTAAATTGGCTCTGACATACACTTGCAAAGCCACCTGGGGTTATGTGAGGCAGATGTCTACTGGATGCTTTAAAGGAGGACAAAGCTGCTGCCACTGGTTGAGAGAATGGACAAAAAGCCATTTAGCTGCCATAGGGCTTGACAGGACAGTGGGAAAGGCCAAGGGGCTGAGGGCTCTAGTGGGGTGTGTAAAGATCAAAGGTGTGTGAGGGTCTGTGTCTCTAGCCTGCATATGGATGGGCATGTAGTTGTGCTCCCTCCCTTGGAAGCAAGCATCCAATGACACCTTAAAAAAAAAAAAAATCTAACCTGGAACATTTTTTCAGATTCTACAAAAACCCAACAGCGAAACAAAACTGCAGCCAGCAGGGGGTCTGAGTGAGTGCTCCCTATTGGACAAAAGGGCCCGTCAATCATCACAGGGGGTCAGGAGGTTGGTCAAAACTCAAATAAGGGCACAATGGCTCATTGGGATTTCACACTCATGCACATGCACAAATGTACAGACACACACACACACACAGAAAGAATGCATGGCTAATCAACCTTGGGAAAAAAACCACAAATAACCTTGAACTTATGTTCTGTGGGTGTCAGTGATAAAGGGTTTCATAAAAGGAAGGAACTAAACCAGCCAAAGAATGCTACTGATTTGAATGCGTGCAGCCATGGCTATTGAACTGTTTATAATGGAGGAGTCCATGAAGAGGAGTCATTGAGGCTGCAGGCTGAAGTCCACTTCACGGTGGTTTTGGCATTGAGAGGGTGAGACTGAGAACCATTTCACAGCCAAAGACACTTGGCCTTGGGGCAGAAATGCCTATGGAGGAGGGTTAGGCTCAATCCACTGACCTAAGGGTTTCAAGGGGCATAGAACACAATCATTACTTTCACTAGCGCATGACAATGACTTAAGCTTTGTCTGTCATATATTGTCAACCTTTCTCACGCATACATTGAATGACCTCAGGCACAAATGTCAAGCACCCATGCCAGTCAACCAAGCATCGTTTTAGTCAGATCCTCAATCTATGAAAGAGCTTAGACTCTCATCCCTTTCTGTCTACAATTCTTTCCTTTTTTTGTGTGCAGTTCTCATTTCCTTTTAGCTTTACAACAACCTCTTTTTCTAATGTTCCTCTTTTCCTCTCCCCATTTTCTTTACTTCTTATTACACACTCTCCACTGTTTGTTTGCTATCCTCTCCAGGACCTTCATCGCTATTCTGCTCACCTTTGTTCTCCTCTCTCTCTTCAACAAGGTTGTTTCCTCTATGCTCAGGCCCTATAGTCCCAGGACATGCTAAATCACAGCCAGCCACAGGCGCTAAATAAGAACAAACGCCTCTGCTTTACCTGGACAGCCTCCCTGAGGGGACACTCAGAGACCTGAAGACAGCTAGCATTTTCTCCATTTCTCTCCCCACCCCCTTTCCAAGCTCCCCTCAATCTCTGCACCATGTGTAATTGAAAAACATAAAGGCCCAAAGGCCTTTACTTTCTTGACTAAAGAAATGGGAAGGAGGAAGAGGAAAGGAGGGCATGAGGGAGAGTCAAAGCTTCAAGGCGGTCATATACCTGGGTACTGGATGCACAGTGAAAAACTGTTTTAGAAAGGTGGAGGGCAGTAGACAGAAAAACACCATATGAATATATTATCTAAAACATTCTTAAGTGCATACATTTGCATATTAAGAATTTTAAATTTTTCTGAATTCAAAATTTTCCTAAGGAACATACAGTATACATATATACACACAGGAACATACAGAACATACAACAACAGGAATGCTGTGGAGAAAGTAATAGCAAGAGTTGAATTTCCTAGTTAGTTCTGACAGACACTTCAGTCAGAGACTGAGCTGTTATGCAAACACACACTGGCACACATGGTAAGTGAGCACATTGCTCGGAGGCAACAGCTCCTACTGGGACTACAACATCTAGTGACTTACAGAGTTATAGGCTGAGACATACATGATGTTACTCCAAGAGATTCATCTATCCTTCATCTTTCCACCCTGATACCCAACTTGTCTGATACAGAAAAAGCAAAAGGAATCTGTGCATGTCAAGTATGAAAAGGGAGTGCAGGGGGGTTACTGAGATGATTCTCCAACCCAGGATGTTTGATTTCAAACAGCAGGTGTGTATTAATCCCTGTACTGATAGGACACTGATAGGCTCTCCTTTTACTCTCTTTAGATGCACAAACAAAATAATTGAGAGGACACAACCGCCTTACATAACTTTTAGTCCACAGTCAAATCAACATTAGTCGAGTGAATATATGCATGTGTATACATATGATGTCAGTGTGTGACCAATTACTAATTTCTGTCTTGTGTATAAGTGTGCGTCACTGCTCCTGTCTGACTGCTTTGCATTCTCATCTCTCCCTCTCACATGGCGCACACAGATGAAAGCGGGACTTGTGTGTAATTAATTGGATATGTTTGTAATTAGGGGGCGAGAGAGGGAGAAACACATGCAAACCTCCTTTTGTTTTGTCTGTAGCTCCTAACAACAGCACAGGAAAATAAAAAACTGATTACACAGAACACTAATTACCACTGAATTATCCTCCTCACTTCACAGGGTTAATTCTTATTCAATGTGTGTTAGTGTTTGTGTGTGCACTCATATGCATGCATGCACACACATGCAATTTGTCCGCTTTCTCTCTGCATGAAAATGGACACACACTTTGCTATGATCCGTGTGCTATTGACCATTATTCTGATCACAGAGACGCATGAAGTCGGAATGGAAGGTAATGAAATGTTTGCTTGACAAGAAAGTCGCTTGCTTGTTTGTTGGTGAAACAGTGTGACACATGCTGTCAGGGACAAAACAGATTAAGCTGAAAATTTGCTGTAAGACAGGCAACTCACTAATGAGCTCCAAGGTTTGCAGAATTCAACAGGACCTCTTCAATTTCATTCTCAGTTTTGTTTGATCTTGTAAGAACTCTAATATTTATGGCAGATTTCAAACTACCTGACAACCAGAGCAGTTTACCGTTCCAACAGTAAAAGACACTGCACAATGGAAAAAACAGATGAAATTGCAGAAATAGACAGCTAGTATAGTGAATAGGATAGGACACAAATGGTACAAGTTACTGCAGTTGGGTGCTTTCCAGGGTACTGAGGAGCACAATAGTGGTCTGAAATTCTGGTCACTCTTAACATCTGGTCTCAGTTTGTCTTGAGTTATCGTTTAAAAGCACTAAGAATCCAGAGATGCCTTTTTTGCTGATGTCTTTCATATAAAACACCACCACCAAACTTCAAATAAAAGGTCTGTCTTGTATCACACTGAACAAATATAGACAAACATATATAGGACATTTACTTTGAGCTAAAGAAGTCCTTCAGAATGCTGCAGCGAATGAGCAAGGGACTGTAAGTTCAGGATCTATTCATAAACAAGGCCAGGCAGCTATTCAGAATGGTTCAATAAAGTGCTCTAATCGTACTCGTGTCGGTCTCAAAAGTCAAGCTTTGCTGCTGAATAAGCACAGCAGTGCTTTCGCTCTGCCTGCTTTCCTGTTATCTTTGCCTTTCGCTAAGCAGGGAGAGTTGGTAATGAGTTGGTTTGTCTTTTGGATTGTTCTGTGGGTGTGTGTGAGTGTGTGTCTGCCTGTTGGAAAGTACATATTCCTGCAAAATACGTGTGCACACACATCACTTCCAACTGCGCCTAAAATGCCATCTGATTAACAGCCCCCCCTTTTTTTTTTGCTTTTGCTTGGTGGCCTTAATAAGCTTATCCTCTGGCAGCTTTTTTTTTACAAATAAACACACACACACAACCAACACCAAGAGGATAACTTTAAAAGCATTTGGGGCATTTAGAGTGAGCTTTTACTGGCATTGGGCATAAAGAGGTCTACATGAGCACACAAGCGCACACACAATGTGGAGTTTGATACTTTCTGGGAACTTCGGCAGAGGTGATACAACATCTAGTGTTTGGATTGTCAGTAATAACACAAATGTCTTTTCTGATGTGACTGGTTTATGTTTCTAATAGGTTTCAATCGAGGTCAGCTGTTCTATTCTGTTCTGTTTTTAATGCCTCGCATCTAATACCGAAACTCAACTGTGAAGCCTCTACAACTATGCAAATAAAATACATAATAAAAAATGCAAAAACCAAGTCAGGCAGACAGATTACAGCCTGTGCGTTCAAAGCATGTGCTCTCTGAAAGCAAACATATCTCTATCTATTTTTCCACTGCGGTGGACCTGAGGGGGGACACCCTTTTCCCTGGAGATTACGGTAATGGAAGAGTGGATCCCTCCAGACCTTTCTTTTCCTCTCTCTCTCTCCATCTTCCTGCTTGCATCCCTCTGTTGCATGGCTCGGCTCACCCTGTGTTACCATGGCAACAAGGACTGGTGCGGCATGGCGAGGACTACGGAGAGAGGAAGGAGAGGAAGAGAGAGGAGAAGAGGAGTCCACCTGCAGTCCTCTGCTAGCAGCAGAGAGCCAGAGGAAATCTCGTAGGAGAGACGAAGAGACTTCGCAACTTCCTTTCTCAAACAAATGTATTTGTCCTTCAGCATCAACACTCACATGTCCTCATGTCATTTCCTCTCTTATCTCAATCCTCCGCTCCTTTATCCTGCCCTCCTCCTCTTCCTATCGCCTCCACTCTCTCTTTCCTGCAATCTCTGCTCTTCCAGCCTTTTTCTTTTCTTTTCCCTTCCCTCTTCTTTGTTACTGCCTCCCTTCTTTCCTTTTCCATCCCTGGGAATGAATTAGTAATGTCATTGGTCCAGTTCACAGTAGTGAAGGAGAATAGTAATTATAGAAATGTCAGTCCTGGTTATACCAATAGAATGAGAGAGGATCCATTACTGTCTGTGACACCTGTACTTTGTTGGAAACAAGAAAGAAAGAAAGAACCAGCTCTGCTTCATTTTATTTATGGAGTCATATCTCCATCATCACCTCATGACACAAAACTGACTGTTTGCTTTGATCCTCTTCTGTTTTCCCTGTTAAAAATACTGCATTGCACTGTTAAAACAAACTCAACACTTCCTGTGTTTCCTTCAAATTAAAAGCCCCAGAATTTCACTGAACAGCTACTATTCAATTCTTAAACTTTCCCACAACCTCTAAAAGGGACCCTCCTTTTATTTGTTCATGTCGACTCCAGCCATTATTTGAGTTTAAATTGAGCAAATTAGGCAGGTAGACAATAAAACTTATCTCCTCATTCATTAATAAAATGTCTCTCATCTCATGTTCTCATGGTGATAGCGTATTCATACGTTTATTTTGCACGGCACAATTTTGTGTGAAGGCAGAAATCACAGAGGGTGGTGTCAGGGGCAGCCACAAACAAGAGGACTGAGCCATGTATTAGTAAGCATCCACTGTGCCGGTGTGTTTTCAGGAATAATTCTGATTACCTATTAGTACCAGAGTCGGTCTACTGACCATCTGGTTTAACTGAGCAAAAATTCAACTCCTTAGTAATTGGTGATTTAACCCAAAATCATCAGCATCATATCAAAAAGTTAAATAAGTTTCTTAAAATCTCACCAAAACTTGTAATATACCAAAAAGCATTACTTCATGCTTTCACAGCGATATAACATGCAGCCTTATCATAATTCCCACTATATTGATATGATACCAGAAGCTTATGTGGCTTTAGAAGCAGCGGGGAGTAATAAAGTCGATCTATATCCTCGTTGGTTGGAGTCACAAGAAAAGGCAGAGCTGTCACACTGATGTAACAATCTGACCCGAGCAGGGCCAGGGTGCTGAAACTCCCATCAGACTGATAAAGTTGTTAATAAAAGGATTTATATTGGCTGTCACAGAGAGTATAGATTCTTATCGAGCACATATAGATGCAACAACCATGCACACACACACAACACCACACTGATACAGATGGAGAGACGGACACATCACACACACACACACAAGCCAAGTTCCTGCCCCATTCATCTTCACTATTTATGCTACCAAACAGACTGTGATCTGAGTGATCTCACCAGCTGATTCTGGTTCAGATTTGAGGTATTGGGTGACAAGAGGAAATCACATAGAACCCAGATAGGATCAGATTCGGGGACGTCCTCTAATGCCCTGCACGAAACACAACTGGATCACAATTTGACACATAACACAGGCAGCCTGCTTATCCCATCATTACTGCAGCTCACATTGCCTTTCAAAGACAACATAACCCAATTACCAGCATCCTGCTTTTGACAATAACAAGACATGGATGTGTGACAGAGTGTGTGGGTGCGTGTGCGTGTGTGTGCGTGTTTCTGCATTTTGATATTTCAAATAGGTATTATTAAACTGGACGGATCCTACTGAAGGTCACACATCTATATCCTGCAAAGCAACATATCCTGGTCCTTTATCCCTATAGCTTCAAAGACATTTAGACTATCTAATGCTGGTTTCACATGCAATAAAACCTGACATCAATAATGGAGTTTATTTGTGGAGTAATGTAATATGGATTATGGAAATTAGTGTATTGCACAAATAGAACTGAGTGATCTGAGGGATCAAGTCATTATCAATTGTGACTCTTTTTTGATGATGAATTTGTCATCAAATAACTAAAGTGAGGATGTAGGATTTTAAATCATGTTGTTGCTTATAATAATTGGCCTTTTAGTTAAAACTTTGACTAGTGATAGAATTAAGCATTTCTCTGGAAAAACACAGAAGACTGAAAGATTGAATAATGACAATTCAGCTGAGTTTTATAGACATCCAACTTGAAAATCTATCTGAAATAAAAAAAACAGCATTAAAAGACAGTAGGGACAGAGACAGATGAAGTGGTGGGGCTGAAAGACAATTAGAACCATTGAAAACCTATACTCCATCACTGTCCTGTTCGCTATTGTGTTACATAACAAAATACAATAATAAGCTAGCTGATTAGAACAAACACTGTGCACTGGAGAAGCTTTTTATGACTGACAATGTGCCTGTGTAAACATAATAAAAAGAGCTTTGATGGAAAGATGGAGGCAGAGATGGAGGGATGAAGAGGTGTTGTGGTGCAAGAACCAGTAATACACAGAATCCATTAGTGTATAAATGAACAGTGGGAAGAAAACAAACAGGAAAGGCTAATTACGATGTACTGACTTGATACAGCACATGTGGGTTTGCATGTCTGTGCGTGTGTCAAGTGATTATGTGCAGATTAATATGCGTGTGCACCCACTGCCATTCCTGTTTCAGTGGCTTAGAAATAGTCAAAAACATTGCTGAGTGTTATCAGGCCTCTCTCAAGGTTGCCACGCGCAACTTTAATTAACACACACTGCCAGAGGGAGGCTCCATTGACACAGAAGCAACACACCCGAATTTTCTATCAATGTTTCTACAACATTGCTGCAGGCCGGCAGTATTTATGTTGTTCCCACAGAGATGCACCAGTAATAAATCAAACTAAAAGAAAATCCAAGCGCTCTTGCACCTCATGTTGAGGCGCACTGATTAGAGAATTTATAAACCAGGTTTGCACACGGTTTATGAAGAGAGAATGTCAATATGTACTCCTTTCAACACACCTAGGAAACATTTAAAAACACTGTCAAGGTCAAGTTGTTGTTGAGAGACATACATGGCTGAAAATTCTTGCTGCTTGAAACTTTAAAATTCAAAATAATTGCAAGCCAACTGATCTGTTACAGCCACTGTTTGCTTTTGAAAATAGCTGTTTTTCTTTCTTGTGTGTGTGTAAAGAGAGGGTGTCCTTGAGCAAAACAGTGGAATGGAAGGGATGATAAGACCTGTAGGTACACACACATGCAGAATCAGGTTTTCACATTGGAATGAACAGACACACAGCCAAACTTTCTCTCTCTTACACACACACACACACACACACACACACACACACACACACACACACACACAAACACACACATTCATGCGCAATCATCTTGAAATGGTGCATCAAAATCCATACTGTGCAACAAAACACAGTCGCAGGGAAACCATAGAGGGCACCAGCACAACCCTGATCACAAAGACTGACCTGCTGTGCTCCATCACACACAGACTCAAGTGCACAACCAAACACATACTTTAAAAATACCTCTGGTAAAACCCAGGAATACATAGACACAGACAAACCTCAGAAGAATATACAAACACAAAATACACTTAAGTAAGCAGATACACATGTACATTTACATACCACAGATATTTACATCTAGATTGCCTCAAAGGACTGTTCCAGCTCGAACTCAGTTGTCCCTCTTGAGTCTCAGTATAAATATCTGTGAATGTTTATTTGAAACTAGGACTACACATAACTGCTCAATACAAAATCAAATGCCTCCTCAGTTAATTTCCCTTACTGGTCATTAAAGTTTGAGCCAATGTTGCCTCTCTCTTATTTCTCAAACGTCTTCCAGTTGTAACCTCTTCTCCCTTACAGCCTTGCTCTGTTGCACTGACCGACACGCAGGAGAAAAAGAGAAAAGGAGCAAAACATAAAGAGAGTGGAGAGAACATAAATAGCTTCTTTAACAGTACAGAGTTCAGAGAAACACTGGAGAAAGAAAGAAAAAAGAGAACAGAAGAAAACAAAGAAGGAAATAGAAGGGCAGAGGCCAGAATACTGCTAACAGTAAAGCCAACGATGTAAAAACACTGGTGATACAACTAAACTACAACAACAACCTACTGTACTTAAATACCACTGAGCCAAATAATTAACCTAATTGAAAGCTCCTTCAGAAACATTTGTTCATGTCACAGACACGTATTTAAAACGTGCCGAGTTGGGTTAGAAGTGCGAGGCAGGCAGCGTGAAAAGATAAAAAACAAATGACAACCTTGATAAAAGAGTAAGCAGAAAGGTAAGACAGAAATTTAATTAAAATGCAGCCAGAATGTGTTGAAAGAGAAATCAATGAGAAAAATTAACCAGAAGGAAACAGGAGAAGATTTGCAGATTGAATGTGGCAAAGCATGACTGCAATGAAACATAGAAATCCCTGAACCAGCTCAAAAATAGAGAAAAGGAAGGAACAAAGGAAGGACTGAGTGAGTAGAAAGAGGGGAAGAGAATAGAGGAGAGCATGTTTCCTCTAGTGCTGAGTCCCCATGTGTCTGACAGTCCAATGGATGATTTATGGTGAGCATTGTCTAGCAGTGTAATTGGCCGCCATGTTGGTTCCCAGTGTAGGAATGAGAGCACAAGAGAAGCAGAGATAGGACTCAGGACTTGTGTGGACAATGTTCAAATAGCAGCAATCTACAGAGAGAAGTGGGGTGCGGAGGCTAACAGGGAAAAGAGAGGGATGAGAGAAGCACAGTAACGGACAAAAACCACTCTTTCCTCTTAACACTAAGTTAGGTGAAACAGATATACACATTCATACACACTAGGTATGCTCTATTCTTATAGCAGAGTATGTCAGAAATAGTGGAGTTCATCATAAGCCTCTGCAGAAATCCTCCCATCAAGAGCTGTATCTTGATTTTACTGTTGTTAATTGTCCTTTTTCCAGAGTGCACAGGAAGTGAAGCTCATTTGGGCCACGTCCTTAAAAACAAGCTTTAAAACTGAAGTCCTAGAGGACTAATTTAAATGTGGAAACATGTGTGATTAGTTTCAGATTTTGAGTCTTTTTCTAGTTAATGGCTGGTAAGAGAGCGGACGTCAGCTGATGATAAAACACTGCGTAAATCGATGAGTAACAACTAATCAACATGCCGGCAGTCACCGGTGACATAGCTGCAACTGTGTCTAAATCGAAAAGTTTATTGTGTGCGTGGTGATGAGATCACCGATGTCACGTCAAATGAGGTCATCCTGCTCGGTAATTCAAAATGAAGTGCACATATGCGATCTGATCGACCTCCAGTGAACAGTGGTTCTGTTGAGGAGGCCAAAGTCAAACAGCCCAAATATTTTCCACACTCTGTTACCAACTTAGGCCTGTCTTCAGTTTTTATCTCTAACAATCAGATATCTGCCGACACCAAGCTACATCCCTCAGGCCGAGTGAGTCCTATTTTGACCGACATTTATGAAGAAATAAAACTGTAAACTACAGCTTCTTCATAATCAAACAAAAGTCCTATAAAAACTTTTTAGTCTCATTTATGTACATCAATGATGACCATACAGAGCTGAAGAAACAGCACTGTGTACTGTTCTATGGGCCCAGCAGGTACAGGAAGCGAACAGAGAGCATAAAAATCTTTCTTCGATTATGAGCTAGGTGGACAGCTTTAATGAGAAGGAATGGGCCACAATGCTTGAACAGCTCATCTAGCTTTGAATACAACCTGGAGATAGACTAAAATTACTTAATGGCAGATACAATGCAGCTGAAGAGCTTGATTCTATTCCAATTTGGTACATTTACATACATTTTACAGTAATGAAAGCAATCTTTCTATCTAAATAGGCCTTCCATTTTGTACAATTTTGTAATATGACTCTTCATATCCTGATAAATAATTGGGGATATTCAGTCATCTGCTTTTTCAAGTGGGCAGCCATGTTTGAAGTCAGCGCGTGTTGTTATGCTGCTCTGATGTGTAAATAGCATTGTGAAAAAAAAAGTTGAGTGCTATTTGGTTTGGTGTTAAACTGATATGGTCTTTGAGGAAGACATCAAAGGGTCCTCTCTGTCTTTTATCTTCCCATCCTGGAACTGGTTTAATGCGTACACACATGCACCGCCATTCACCGACTTATCCACACACACAGGAGAAAAAAGAGAGAGAGAGAGAGAGAGAGAGAGAGAGAGAGAGAGAAAGGAGAGAAAGACAACTGCACCATCATCCGCAGAGCCAAGCCAGATAAACTTCTGTCTCTTTCCTGTTCTCTTCCTCTGATGCACTTCCATCACTCCCTCCTCATTTTATTCCCTCCCTCCTCTTTTGTCTCCACTTTTCCCACCGGTGTTGGCACTCGGTACAGAGAAGTTGTTCTTGCTATTTTTCCTCTGTGCGAATGGACCAGGCCAATAACTTCTCTCTTTAATGAGCATGTCGTGTTCTCCTGCTCTGCTCATCCCCCAAACAAACCCTCCCAACACTGGCAGATTTCTGGGAAGGGGATTGGTTTGTGTGTCCTGTGCGTGAGAACGTGTGTGTGTGAGGGAGAGGGGGAAAAGTGAAGACAGAGATATTGCGACGGGACTGGGCCGATAACTTCTCTCTTTTAATGAGTGAGTGTCATGTCCCTCTGCTCTCCTAACTCTCCTAACACAGCCTCTCAAACAGTGAGAACTTTCTGAGGGATGCAGAGGAGAACACTGGGAAGAATAGAGAGGGCAGAGAAGTGAGAACAGTGGTGAGAATGATCAAGGGATGAAGGGAGGAAAGGAGGAAAACAAGGTTAGGGAGGCAAAGTAGAGAATAAAAGAAAAGGGGATGGAAGACAGACAGGCGGAACTAAACCAAACACCTTCAAATAAGCTGTAAACTGAAGCTGTGAAAGGTTTGGCACAAACAGCCTCAGACACAGACACACACTCCATGCATAAATGCCAGGCTGCACGTGTGCACACACAAACGCGCACACACACACACGCATCCCAACAGCCCGGGGCTACACCGTCAATCCGCAAAAACCCTTCTCACCAAACTGTAATCCCCTCAACCTTCCTGTCTCTAGCCTACAGAGATTTCCAAACCCTCTGCTGATGTTGCATCACTGCCGTTGTCTCCGCTTGATGACATCACACACTTTCCTTGAGGTATTGATCGGTAAGTGTTGCTCACCAGACAGCATGTGTGCCGCCAAAGCTCCTTATAGCCCAAAGCTGGTGAGAAAAGGCTGATTTGCATAATGGCTGAGCTATTAGCAGAAAACAAATCAGCCTGTCACCATTTAGTAACCCTTGCTATTTCATAGCCAATAGAAATACGATATGTAAGCTCCCACTAGGAGAATAAAAGCGTAATTCTACCACAGGGTCAAAATATCAGCCAATTATAGCTAATTCATTTTATGTGGCGAAGATATTACTTTAGAGCGCAGGTAGAATTTTATTGACAAAAAAGAATATAGAAATAAAGATAGTAGAGCCTATTATATGAATTGAGACAACAGCTGTGGGGCAAGCACAGCACAGCACAGCACAGCACAGCACAACGAGCACACATACACAAACACACACACGGGAAAAAAGGCTCACAATAAACAAAAGAAAACAGTTCCAAACTTCTGTCTAAGCAGCAATGAAACCTGCTAAAAACTTTCTGCCGGAAGCAGGTGTGGATGAATATTCATGAATGGAGCGAGTATCAGGTTGCCTTTCCAACCACTATTGTGTGAGTGAGCGAGTGAGACAACTGCGTGTGTGTGTGTGTGTGCATGAGCTTTTGTGTGTGAGGTAAGCGTGCTTCTGTATATCTGTGCTCTCGTGTAGGTGGAATAAAGGGCCATTGCTCAGAGAGGGACAACTAAAGAAAGACAGAGGGTGGAAAAAAAAAAGACAGACTGAGCTTCTGAATATTCATTAGGCGTGGGGTGACTCGCAGCAAATCAGCAGGAAGGAACAGGACAGTGGTTTTGTTCCACTAATTCCTGCCGGAATTAAGTTAAATATAAGCTTGGAACAATATTGCGTGACTTGTTCTGGTGTGTTTTAAAAGCAAATTACAGATCCCTGCAATGGTTTTTAATTGTCAAACTACAGTCAGGATAAGCAGTTAAGGACAGAAAAGTGAGGAGAAATTAGATAAATGTGTAAACTTAACAGTTAATTTTACATTAGACCTTTAAGGGTTTACTAAGAAACTCAGTACGTTGGTAAAATTGAATATTGGTTGTGGAAATGTTCTACTCACTAAGGCGATTGTGGTGCCTTTAAGACTTCCTGACTGCTTCTTCTTGGGCTTTTTAAAATCTATATCGCCAACTTCCATGAACTTTTTAAAACTATGGTTGCAACAAATTACAGTTAAATGATGTTACTTATTGTTCTTATTTGAGATGATGATTTTAAAGTTGTAAAGAAGGTGAAAGAATGCAATGAAGAAAAACAAGACTCATATGAGCAGATATTAAATGGAGCAAAGCATAAATAGAAACAGAACACAATACGAAGCACAAATCATGGACATTGTGCCTCTCTGCCTGTCTGTCTGACTCTCTCACACACACATACACACACACATGCACATCTGCTTCAAAGTCCTCTGCTGAATGGGGCGCTTTATCAAAACCTGGCCTCAAAAAATGTGAGGGACATGTTGCCAAAGGGCGCGAACACTCGCACACACACAGAGACATGCACACAATCACACTAAAACGCTGTCACGCCACAGAGAGACGAAAAGCAGATTTTCTCAGATCGCGGTACATTTCCATGGAAACACTTTTCAACAGCTGGTTCGCATGTCAGCACTATGCTGGTATTCACCCTACATAATTTAAGCCCCATTTAGATGAGTTTTGTCCACTCAGTGATCTTGGGGGGGCAATGGCAGTCATACATATTTCAAAAAGAAGGAGGAGGAATGGACTGAAAGTCGCCCCATTGGAAATGTTGCAGGAAAATTAATGGTGGACAAGTACATTTCGGGTGCACTGTAAAGGTCCAAATCTCCCCATGGCACGAGGTGGAAAGACGCCAAGATGGTATGAGAGACGTATGATGGTACTGAAGTACAGAGGACGGAGAGAAAATGGAAAGATAAGAGGGGAAAATGAGTGTCAAACAAATGAGAGACAAAAGCGCTGCAGAGAGAATGTGTACTGCGAGGAGAAACAGAGAGAGGAAAATCATATTGTTTCACCCACAGAGAAGAGACGATAAATTATTTATGTAATCCTCTGTTTTTCCCCCCAATCAGTTAGGATTGTACACTTACTCCAGCGAGTGAGAGTGAGAGCAAGAAAAGAGCTACAGAAGAAGTTCCTACATCTGAAGGAGCAAAAAAGATTGAGGGGAAAATCTGTGAGAGGGAAAGTGAGCGCGGAGTACTTGACATGATTGGCATTTTAATGTGATATTGAGATAGCTGCGAGACCAGCAGCTTGCTATGGTTTTCAATAATGATAGCAATAATAAAGGCTTCACAGTTGGACCCTCATGGCTGGGGCAGAATACTTTTGAAGCTATTTATTTTCATCTTTACCTCAATTTATTACTATTCTCTCATCAGCTCAAACAGTTGTCGCACAGTTTTGTGTTGCGCAAGGTAGTAAATAAGCCGTTATGGAAGCAGAAGAGATATTTTTTACCTCTTATCTCATTATGTTTATGTGTCCCTTTGAATTACAATGTCTGGAGGCTGCATTTCAATTCATTTAGTTGCAGCTGTTTAATGACACCTCCAAGAGAATATCTACAAGATTATTATACTTTCAAGGGAAGGAACAACACACACGACAAAATGGCAACTAACTTGCATCATTAAGAAGTAAAACTGTGTATTCTCTATACCTAAACTTCAATATCTCCAGCAACTTGAATTTTTCTTCGCAGTAAGGTGATTCATGGTGCCACAGGTGCCAATGAGCTTTAAATCAATAAAGCTATGACAGCTGACCAAGCAGGCAGAGCTACCTCAAGGTCTGGGAGCATGTGTGCGCGTGAGCGTATGACCTCGACGTGTCTTTTCTTGTCAGTCAGGATAGTATGACAGTGGAGGGATAAACAATGAGTCAGCAAACACCCTCAACGAATTTCAATCAGGCCAGATGGGCTGCTGCTGTGTCATGAGAAATATCCAGACCTGCATTCACCACAAAACAGCTCGTGCAGACAATAGGGGGGAAACTGAGGGACTGAACCAGGACCAACCTCTGAACAACAAGACTGCACCTCATGTTATGCAGCTCATGTTGTTTGAATTTGCATATTTTAATAATAGAGCTGCATGCAATGGGACACAAATGAGATACAGTTGATCATTTTTGCTTAACATGTGCTTGACTTTATCTAGTTTATAGTATCAATTCCCATTAAATGCAAGATATTTCCAATGCAAATTATTTATCTACATTAAAAAATATATTATAATAATTTTAAAATGTACACAATAAACTCAGAATAAAAGCCCTAGACCTAAGGTCACTTATGTACCATTTAATGTGACATCGTACCCTGTCTTCTCAGGGCAAACAGGAGTAACTTAAAATTCTAAGATGCCTCTGTGCCTATTTTCATCTCTACCACTAATCACCCATCTTCCTTTTTCTACCCCTCCCTCCAGCTGCCCAGCCTGCTGTTCCAGAGCATCTCCTCCAGGTAAAGAGGGATCGCACCAGCCCACGACACCATGCTGGGACATGTGGCACTTCTGCGGCTACACATCTTATCTGCCTAAATTAGCATGCATTACACTATCACATGAGCAGTTAAGTCATGTAGGAGGATGACGGGGTAAGCTAGGTGGGAGACAGATAGACAAAGAAGATGCAGAGAGAGAGGGAGAGGGAGACAGAGTGGCTCTACATGTGAGGAAGCAGGTGCTGCCAGGTTGGATTGGAGGGGCTTTTGAGGAGGGCACAGCAGGGGTGAGAGAAGTTGTAGAGGGTTAGTCAGGCAAAAAGAGCAGAAAGAAAAGTGGGGGATTGCAGGAAAAACATATAACTGAGACTGAGGGAAAGGCAAATGCAGAAAAGTAATATACATGTATATCTAGGCCAAGGAAACTATGAGCAAAAAAAATAAATAAATAAATAAAAATCACAGGCTGTCCTGCTCACTTGCTTTTTCTCTCTTGACACCATCACGGCCCTCTGACATCACCTGACGGATTAAGTGCTTTTCATCCTTTGGCAGGGTTTTTTTTCACCAAGAGACAGCAATTGAAAATCTAGCTAAAAAGTCGTGTTAAAAGCTTAACAGCCTTCTTTGTAATGGGCGAGGAAAAGCGCTGGCTAAAAGGTCAATAGGCTTCCACTTAAAATCTTGATGATAACAGCAAAACGACAGCAGACGTTGGCATGATAATTCCTGCGGTGACACATATTGCTTTCTGAATGTGTTTTCCTTAAAAGCTACACTACTTGAGTCAAAATTACATTTACATACGCTTGCACACTGACAGAATGCAGAATTTACATCTGCATTACGTCCAGCATGATGAATAAAAACACTGTGGGGTTTTATACAGACTTTGCTGTAGGTGCTTTAACAAAAGACATTTTTTTATCCATTACTTCAAATAAACACATTCACACAGAGGAAATCTGTCAATAAAATTCACACAACTATCTGTAACATCACGTCTATACCTACAGTTTCTCAGTTCAGACATGTCTGTTGTCAGACTGAATGTCAAACTGAATTCTGGGGAAAACTGTAAAACTGGGGAAACTTTGCAAAATCTTAAAGTCACATATTTTTTGGTTCCTGCCATGTAAGGCAAGGTAACAGGTACTGAATACTTCACAAATCACAGCAAAAAAATACGGAGGTGCTTTTTCCTGTGATTGACAACTTGTCTTACACAACGTATGCATATAATTGATGTGCAGAAAAACTGACGCACCTGGTAAAGTAGGCAGGCTATAAATACACAAGGACTTCTTTGTAATTTCTTTTTGACCCAGATATAATCAATATCAGGGAAGGCAAAGATTCACTTCAAGATTCCCATGTCTGCAGACATAAATGCTTTCTGTCTTGAGGGAAATAATACTTGAAGGAAAATACGAAGTAGTTTTGAGGGCAAAAGTGTCTTTAACAGGGACAGGATCACAGGGAGTCACACGTTTATTACAGAAATGCAATTATTGTGTTTGCGATGCACTCCATCATCCATCACCTTCAGATTAACAGGCAGCTCTGCTATTAGGCTGATGATGATCATTATGCGACACCCAAATGCACAGTGGTATGAGGAAACATAGTTTGCCTTAATATTAGATAAACAGCCAAAACAACAGGGCAGTTGAGAAGACGGGGGAAGCATTATTTTGGCATCAACATTAAGTCACGCTCTCTGGTGTAGGGGAGCATGATAACTGCCCAGAGCAATATGTAAAATGAGTGAAAGGATCCCTTGATATGTGAGTGTTTCTGTCAGCATGTTTTCTTCACGGTCAGTGTGAGACCACATGAGTGGCTGCTTGCGTGATGGAGTTCGTTTTTAATGTGTTTGTGTTCTCTTTTTTGTTTGTGTTTTAACTAAGCAGATTATAAAAAATTCATTATTGCTTAACATGTGAGACTTCGTGATTCAAAAATTATCTGGGCAACATAATCAAGAGCCAATGAGTGTGCGACAACTCCACGAAGAACTAATAAAACTGCTATTAGTTCCATGTGGTGGGGAGTTACTTGTTATAAAAGAGGGTGTGAGAACATTTAGAACAGTGGTAGACTTTTAAACTTCGCTTGCTTGTGTAAGACCGAGAGTCTGTGTGAGTTTGTGGATAAGAGATAAGAGAGAAAAGAAGGAAGTGGTGATGAGCACAGATGTGCAGTAGACTTAATATGATTTTTTTTTTCTTCTTAGAGTTCTCAGCACGCGAAATGCCAGTCTGCCCACACAAACACTGACAAACTTCCACCAGTACACAACCAGTAATTTGCTGTCTAACACAGAAAAACCATGATAAACATGTAGATTTTATGAAAGCAATTACTCTCTAAACATGAAACATTAAACAAACATTTGAATGTGCACATGCACACATAAACAAACACTGGCGCTGCCACTCAGAGCTCCACAGTCATTACTGGGCCCTCTGCGGACCTAATGTGTGTTTGATACTAAACATTGCTGATGACGTTCAGCAATATCTGCCTCAAGCCATGTTATAAAGGTGTGTACAGTTAAGAAAAGTGCAGGGTGACATAGTGCTATCATTGGGAAAGAGTCACTCTGGATTAGTGTAATCCTAAAACCATCAAACACACAGTTTTTTCTACATGTTTCACTGTTTAGCAACATTCACCTGAATCCAGGACTGTGTATTGACAAAGCTTTCATTTGACTAATAGAAAAGAAATATGTCAAAGAGCAAGGCTGGATCTTGGCTGCACATGAACTGTCTACTCATACCTTAATGTCCAATACTCTATGATATTATTAGTATTTCATGTGTACTACTAATTTCTTTTACAAGCAGTATCCAAGTATATTATTCCAATTTCATCTGTACAATTGAATATTACCACTTAATACCGTCACCCTTGTAAATAATGTACAGTTTTTTCTTCTTATTTTGTACTTATTATTTATTGTTCTTAATTCTTATTGCTGCTTTTTACATGCTGTCTTTTACTGTCCAATTGCTGCTGCAACAATGCAGATTTCCCTATTGTGGGACTAATAAAGGAATATCTCATCTTATCCTATTTTACCTCAAATGCCACTGCTTCATAAGCTGCAAAAGACTTACAGGCATAAAAAAGAGCCTAAAAAACACCACAGAGCAGAGGGAGAACAGAAGCTTCAAAAACATACCAGATGCTAAGCTAGTGGTGTGGTGCCTGCTGTGCCAGCTCAAAATTGATTAAAACAGCCTCTAGCCAGGGGCAACGGCCCAAACAAGATGGGCATGCAGGTCACACAGGACAGACCCACACACACCTGTGCAAGATCACTTGGCCTTGCATTAATTTTTTGTTCATAACACTTAGTCAGCTGTTACAGGCTAGCTGACAAAAAGATGAATTGGGTTTAACAGGGAGGTTTGGACCTGGTCAGCTCTAAGTTAACCAGTTTGAACCTCAAGACCTGTTGGAAAAGTCTGGGCACAGATTTAAGTGTGTTACACTTGAATGCTCTGAGCCAAGTTTGTTAACGCAACAGGAATATGTTATAAAGAAACAAAAATATACAAAACTATGCAAAGTTCTTGTTGTTAAATGACCTAAAATGCAGCAAGACAAAGTTGAAGTTTAGCTTTTGAACCAAATATTGTTGTAATAATGCTAGAAATTTATTCAAAGTATAATGATTGTGACTAAAAATAAAATAAAGCTCTTTCACAATGACAAAATATGCTGTGAACAATTTAAAATTTGCTTAAAATTTGTGGTTTCAGCCATTCTGAAGTTGATAGACTCTTAGAAATGTTACTTAACAATCCTATTTCACTGTTCATCACACAGAGGCCTGTCCATACAGTGACACAGTGCAGGTGTGTTAAAAGTATTTACATACCTGATAGGAGAGGTCCATTTCAAAGGAGTACAGAAGGGGAGGGAACATGGAAACATGGAAGAAAAGGAGAGAAGAGAGAAAAATTAGCAAAGTATTGACTTAGCATATAAACACGGATACACATTAATCCATTTAGAGCAAAAATTATCAAGACCGGCAAAACAAAACAACTCTAAAAATGAAATGCTTAATTTACACTACATAATAACCACATATGTCAAACTAATTCAACAACAGTCTGCGGGGGGTTGTTTGTCTGAAGCAAAAAACACCCACAGGCTGAAATGATCAAATTTGTCAGGCAGTTTCCGCTCATACCCCGGAATCTAATTTTCTTCTCCTCGCACTAAGTCTCAGCCCCGGTTAGAAGTGACAGCACCCACACCCTGTGCCATGTCGTGCCAGTGAGGAAGGCTGGCATGAGGCTGACTGGCGCTCTGCAGTACTGTGAAAGTGCAGCGGCACAGTAGCAGCCTCAG
Source organism: Acanthurus lineatus (assembly GCA_029814665.1). Classification (NCBI taxonomy): domain Eukaryota; kingdom Metazoa; phylum Chordata; class Actinopteri; order Acanthuriformes; family Acanthuridae; genus Acanthurus; species Acanthurus lineatus. The sequence continues at coordinate 11,099,010 of JAPZDV010000015.1, forward strand.
GTTAGAAAGATGTGATTCATTAATCAACACTCCCCGTGGGGAATAACGCTGCCTGCTGGCACAGCCTCTCCTTCCATTCTCCTCCACTCCCTTCTGACTATTCACTGGACAAACAGCACTATAGCATGCTGTATACATAAGGGTACAAACAGACCGGCGTGCATTTCACTCGTAATTACACATACTTGCACGCACACACTCATAAACAGAAATTTTCACACTTTTCTTTGCCTGAGGTTTGTCCCTTGAGGCTTATCTGTGATAGACTGGGTTCGGTTCTGGGACTGACGAGGCTAGGAGGATAATTAGTTGAAAGCAAAGAGGGAATTTTTTATCTGAAAGCTCCAGATTTCTCCTGCCATCCTGGCCTCTTTGGTCAACCGTTTACATTCATTTACCGTTTTCGTTTATGTAGCAACAGTGCTTTTATTAATCACTGTCAGCCATTATAGGGCCTGAAGAGGCCAGTAATTGCTGTTTGCAGTGTAACACACAACATTATACAGGTCCCCTGAGATGTTCTGTAGGTGTGAGGACCTTTTCTGTGATGTTTCTACCTAAATGAGACAAGAAGATCTGCAGATAACAGTTTGCTTTACTAAATCCTAATTCTAATGACATTAAATGAATACAGTTTTTGTCATTTACACCTTTCATTTTAGCTACACGCTCTTGTAACAGTAAATTGAGTGCCATGAAACTAAGCCACTTTTAGTGCAGAGGTTCCTATCAATACACGGAGGATGAGTGTCTGGCACTTAAAAAAAACTTGCACATGCCATTAAATGCCCTAAGGTTCCCGGGCTCTTGTTAAGTGCTGGTTTAGCATCATGAGCAACCATGCAGTCTGCCCCATGGAGCCCTCAGACAGACACTTTAAGAGGACAGCCTTGCTGGGATTAGAGATAAAAGACCATAACTGTGCAGTCCAAACACAGTTTGATGCAGTGTGTCTCTCACAACGGTCTTAATGGATCAGCTTTAGAAAGGAGAGACGCTGAGAAGTGGCAATAGTTCCCTCTGCAGGTTGAAGATGAGTCACTAAGGATACACGATGTCTAAGATTTTTAGTTAAAAATATGAAGCGGGTCTAATGGCACATAAGCAGCACACTGGCAAAGTTCACACCGTGTTTCTGAAAGTGTCTGAAGGCTGTAGCACAGAGGAGCTGAGTGCAAGTGTGTTTGGCATCGTGTTTAAAGGACAGAGAAGCTGAACAGAGGTGAAATGTAAACAACATTCAGCCCCAGTCCAAACAGGCTTTTGTCTCGGGCTGACAGGAAGTACTAACTCTTAACTGTTTAGAGATGGGTCTCTGTGTTGAATGTAATTTGTGAGGATGCTGGCTCACATTTAGGTCCTATCAGGCACAAGACAGATGGGACGTGTTTCCAAAGTACCACTGACTTTAATCTTCAGGTGAGATATATCTTTTTTTTTTTTCAAAATGGTCCAGATGGAAGGCATGTAATACCATTAATGACAGTCATTGTTGTTTCTGTATGAAAAGGCCTCAGAGTATCAAATTAACATTTGAGTTTTAATGTTCTGTAAATAGCTTTAAAATTATTTGTGATTGGTCATAATGAATGAACCGAACGGTCATACCCAATAGGTTAAATCCACATTCACAATTCTTTAATACAAACTAAAAAGCACAAACAGCAACCTTTAATTAACTGATGGCCATTTGCTTTGAATGACTGCATTAGCCATTTAAATTAAGAGGTGATGTTCAGAAAAGCAGGGGTATAATCAGCTGTCCAACTGGCCGAGACCCATCAGCCACCAAAGGTTGCTTCTCGATGTTGACTGATTAGTGAAATCTGCCACATATTTCACATCAGACCTGCTTTAAAAGGAAAGCAAAATCATATTGAAGCACCAAAGGATGCTGGGCCATTGCAAGTCGTTATGGCAGTAAGCAGTGCAAAGGAGACTGGACACACCATGAAACATTACTCCCCCCCACCCTCTGCATGCCCTCCATCTATCATAACAGTACCACAGTAGGTCAAGATCTTTTTCATAGTGGGAGTGGGTCTGATACGTTTAGAGTCACTTATTTCATTATCGTACTTCAAATTTACATTTCCACAACATATGCGGCCACACTGAGAATACTCCCCATTTTGCACATTAGCATTTCAACCTTGCAAACGAGGGAAGAGGCAGAAAAGGGGGGAGTGAAGGGAGTAGAGGGAATGAAGAAACATAATAGTGCATGAAGAAAATTATGGAAATTTTGATTAAGGTTCAACAGATGGGCGTCATTTAGATGAGCCACAGCTGACATTTTCATACCAGGGGACACGGGCACTGAGACTGGCTCTCCTGAAATTAACCTGCACTAAGTAAACACTTAGAGTAAAGGAGGATTGTAGTATGTGTGTGTTTTTATATGTGAGTGTCTGAAATGTCTGAAAAAGTGCAAAGCCGTGTGTGTGCCTACTTCAAATACCTCAGGGAGCAACAAAGGGGGCTTAAGCACTCCTTGTTTTTGTCTGCACACTGTCTTCACACACTTGACTATGGCTCAAACTAATTAACTGCAGAATTTGCAACATTATTTCCCAGCGACTAATGACTGCTCTTAATATGTCAGTAATTACCTGTCAATAGGGTATAATAGACAGGAACAGCAGGCCTGGGCTTAAGGAGAAGGCAAATTTGTGGTCACAACATTAAGAGTTTTACAACTAGCAGACAGAAAATAATGACAGGAGATTTTTTTGATTTTCATGTTTTGATTTTTTCTCTCCCTTTCTGTTAGCATATTCTTGAACGTTAGTGTCTAATTTACAAATTTTAGCATTTTAGCATTTTCTTGAACATTAGTGTCTAATTTACAAATTTTAAAGTATGCATTAGGAAAGGAGTGCTGTTTACATTTTTTTGGGCATCACCCTCTCTTATCTCCTTTAACTACACAGGAGACCCCCATCACACCTCTTTATTTTCCTAACATGTGCAGAACATGATTTATTTTTACAGCGCAGTCTCATTACAGCCCTGTTATTCCTTTCTTTTATTGTATTGACTTAATCCTTCTCACCTCTCTCTTACACCTTTTCTCATTTCTTTTTTCTGACATCGTTGTTCTCCTCCTCTGTCTCTCATCTCTCTCCCCTTGTCTTTTCTGTTTCTCTGACCATTGACAGCTCCCACGGCTTCTCTTTGCAATGCAGCGAGCACTCTCCTTCTTGCGCTCTTTGCTTTCTCTTCCCTCTCTCACAATCTGTTAGCTGCACACTCTTGCCTCACCCCATTATTTATTGATCGGGGAGCAGGGGGGGCAAAGGAGGGGCTGTGCATGGGGTCTGCGAGGAGGCTGAGCAGTATTTCCATAAAGGATATTTAAGGCCATTGCCTCTCAGTTCCTCATTCACCATCCCTGGAAGACATACTGTGGGGTCATAGGGCATGATGAAAGGACAACCCAGCCCTTATGAAATATGGCCAGCTTATGAGAGGCACAATAGGGAGGGGGACCAGGGGGGAGCAGGGGGTTTGAGGGGTTTTACTGTGGATTTTGAGGGTTGGATTTGGAGGCTATGTTGTAAATTTAATAGCAGGGAAGACATAAAGATCTTGCATTTATAAAAATCTGAGTAGAAGAATGCACTCCACACATTCTGTCCCTCATTCCCTCACTCTCTTGCAGTCAGACCGCTTTAAGGGCCACTTAAGCCCCCCTCTCTCCTTTGAATAAAGGACAAATGGTGCACCTGGTAGCCCGGCCGTGGAGCGCTAAAATTGAAGCGACATTGTGTGTCATTAAATCCCTTCACACCATCCCAGAGTCTGCTGATTCAAAGACACTGCCAGTAATAGGAATGGTGTGAGTATGTGTGTGTGTTCTAAGAGCCCTGTAAAAGGTCAGAGATGTTACTGCAGTCTCTTGTCAGCATTTATGGCGAGCGGTGTGGCAGGAGAAAGAAAAGGTTGGTAGTATCTTTTCATTTGGGTTTCCCTGGGAAATAGCTGGGGAAATGAGGCTGTGTTTCACGGCTGTCTTCACAGCACGCCACACAGGGGAAGGAGAGAGAGAAAGACAGGCAGGAGACAGAGGAGTAAAAGGACGTATGCAGGAGGATGCTGAGAGGTGCAGAAGACACTGGTCATGACTGATGAAAAGGACCAAAGGTGCAAATGATGTTCGGCGCACAAGTTTGAGTGTCTTGCAGAAGCCAAAGCATTAGCTTAGCCGCCGACAGCAGCCATTGCAACATGAAACAAATACCAGGAAGCTGAATGGGAGAATGCAGAGGCTTGGGATCATGACTAGAAGGCAACCAAGGCTGACTTACACACAGGAAGCTTAAGTGAGGTGAGGAATTAGTCGGTCAGAAGTTGGTGATGTGCTAAGGAAAACAAAACAAACATATTAGCTAGACAGCTGGGCAGTTGGGAAATTACTCAACTTGGGAAGAAACACAAGGAGAGGCCACTGTAGTGAATGAGACAGCGAGACAGATGCAGGCGAGGCAGCAACATGCTCCTCCAATCTCCCCATTGGTTTCTCTAAGGTCTTCCTCTCTAGTTACCGTGTAAATGATCTATTGGCCATCATTTAGCAAGGCTGCATGTTAATCATTTATCACAGGAACCATTCAGAATGTAGGAGGCTGTTAGCTGGCTAGCCAACCTATGTGTGATACAGAGAGCAGAGGGCCTCCTATGGGACTCACTGGAATGGAGAGCAGCAATGGATCATCCTATGAACATTAATCATACTAGCCTAGTTCCTGAGACAAAGTGCAAGTATGATAGGAGTGAAGGCAGGGTGGGTTCATAAGAACTGTATGCACACTGCACTTACATTACAATACATATACATATACATATACTATTGATGCTTATTTACACACACAAAAGCAGATGACCACTACCAACATCAATAAGTTTGCGCATTATGATAATAAGGAATGCAAGATTTAGGGTTAATTTATTATATGTTGAGATTGGAACAAAGTAAGCATACAATGGATGGTTAAGAAGTGGATTTAAAGCTGAAGGAACAGTTTGAGAAGTATAGATGTTTTTGATACTTTTTTTCCAAAAATGGAGCCACAGTATCCTAACTGCTCTTAAAACTGCAGATGAGAACTAAATACTGATAAACCTTAAATGGTAAGGTATCACTTCTGAGTTTTTACCTGTGCTAACTTTAGATAAAAATTTATATATTGACATGACAACCATGCAACACTGTTGAAAAACAAAGGCAGCCACAATATCCATCTTTTTTAATTGCGATAAGCTGAGTAGCATCCCAACCGAGCACCTGTGTGGGTTGTTGTTGCGCATTGAGGCTGACAGAGAGCAGACAGTGAACATGGCAGCGTTAACTGTAAGCAAGGGACCTGTCACCTAAAGACAAGGGATGGAGAGACTAAGGAAAGGAGAGAGTAAGTGGAATACAGAAGGATAAGAGTAAAGCAGAAGAGAGATTAATGAAGAAAGTAGAAAAATGCAAATGGGTGATGACAACGCAAGTGAGCTACAGGAGAGCAAGGGTGAAAAAAGGAAGAAGAGAAAAACAGAGATATTGAGAGACACTAGGAGGGAGATGGATAAAAAAACAACAGCAGGCCATCTGGTGTGTGCACGGGAATGTGTATGTGCATGTTGAGTGAATGGACACTCAGTTCGTCAGATGTACGTCTATAAGCATTTATGGTCTCCCACTCACACAGCCTCTGCTGGGATGGAAGGGTCGCTATTACCATGTAGCAGGAGGCGGACTTCTGCAACCCTGTGAGTTGGTAGATGGTGTTGGTGGGGATACACGCACACAAATGCATGCACACTGTTCAAACAGGTACACACTGCCGATGTTCCCTTGGGAAGCCACCTCAAACAAACGGTTGACCTGTGTGTGTGTGTGTGAGTCTGTGTGTGAGTCTGCGTGTGAAAGTGTGTGTGTATTTCAGACGTTTATCTTCAGAATGTCTAGGTAATAACAGTAACAGCTGCAGTCAGTCCTAATTAAATACCGGTGCATCTGCTCCTGGATCTGTCTTGTTTCTTGTGTGTCTGTTGTGTTGGGTGAGTGGGTGGCTGTGCATTTCTCTGCGTGTGCTTGCATCTCGGTGTTACATGCAAACCCAATAGACATTCTCTTACTAAACGCTTCTGTAAAATGTAATTACTTAAGCTGCATATCAATGTGCAGTTCTCTTAAACCCTACCTGATTGAATAGTTTGATGAGGCATCATAAATGATATGACCCACAATGGGTATGACCTTGATCTTCGACTAAAAATATGAGTCATTACTGTCATTTTTCCATGTGTTACAGAGTTTTAAAGAAGAAAAATAAGGGTCAATTTATAGACATAGAAATAGGGAGAAAAGAGGAAGTCCAAAGGGCAGAACATTAATCACTTTTGGAACTGGATAAGAGAAAGAAAGCTGGATGAAAGAAACGCAGATGTTGTGATGATGATGAAGATGATGAAAGGCTGGACAGACAGAGACAGAGCCCTTTGTGTTTCATCAATAGCAGCCAATGTCCAGTTTTCAACCGTATCAGTCTGTCTGTCTGTCTCCATTCAACTCATCACCTTCCCTCAGGCTACCTCTGGCTCTAAATTGAGGTCAGATGTCACCCACCAGCGTGTGCGTGCATGTGTGTGTGTGAGTGTGAGTGTTTTCCCGTTCGTGCTAACAGTTGCATGAGGCCAGGCGTCAAAAATGTAAGCTTGGGTCAGTTCATCCTACGCAAACACGCACAAAGAACCACATAAGAAGCAGACGCACACAAACAACCCCAGCTCGTCGTGCCTGGGGGTGACGGCGGTACTTGACCCTGTTAAATATTTACTGGCCCTGCTGTCATCAAGTGTCTAACACACTTAACTTAACTGCTGTCCATAATACCATACTGTCAGTCTACCCTTCATCTTTCACTGTGATCCAATATTACAAACATGTCCTGACATTCTTTTTATGCTCTTTGTGTCTTCCACTAATGTTTCCTTTCTATTTTAAATACAAAGGACACCAAGCCTGTTTCATAGAAGCGGAGCTAAAGCAGACCTAATGAAGACCTCTGAAGTAGAACAGCTGGTACCCACAGAGTAATGCATGTCCATGGTAAACATAGGACTAGTGGAACCACTCAATTACACAGCTGAGACACTCCATTGTTTGGATAATGGTAGTGACTAGTCATGGATGCATAAAGGTCCTGCATATGTGCGCATGTGCAACCCAGCCTTCGCCCCAGGGGGGACACTCGTGGCAATGCCTCCTCACCTTTGCATTGTGTTTAACCTCTGACCTTTTGGAGTTACAGTGTCAGAGTGTTAAATACATCTAGACCACTTACTGATTGCAGAGGTCAGAAGAAAAGAGTGGGGCCTCAGGACATCATTGACTTAGATTTATGAATGAGGGAGAAGAGTCTTAAAGGATGTTTTGGATGCTGAGGGGCTAATAGTGTTTATGGTAAACAGTATCTTAAAAGTAAGATTGCCTTTTAGAGTTTTTGTCCATGTGTGAATTACATAACAGTAGTAAAAAAAATGACTTTTTTATTACTTAATAAAGTCATTAAGTCAGAATAAAAAACATTAAAAGAAGCTGTGCTTATCAGCTTGAGCCAAATCAGTTCAACAGCATTTAAAAAATATTCTTCTTGCTTGATGGAGAGAGAGAGAGAGAGAGAGAGAGAGAGAGAGAGAGAGAGAGAGAGAGAGAGAGAGAAAATATATTAAATAAAAAGAGAGCAATTGATCAAATAAAAATTTTAAAAAAAAATATGTATTGGCTTAAATAACTGGCTGCAAATGAGTTGGATTGAGTCCAAAAATATCCATCAAACTCTGGCAAACACAAGAAGTGAGAAAAGAAAATAATCAAACTTTTATAGCTGGATAACAAGACAAGCAGCAACACACCTGCTGTGTATGTAGTTCCTTTTTGTGATGGAGTGTGTTCTGTGAGGCAGTTATCTACATAATATAATGGAAACTGACAAAAAGGCTCTTTAAATGTGATACCTGATCTCTGATAATCTCCTCTCAGTGTTTCGGTCATATGTATTGTGTCAACACAAGCTTAAGTGCTTGTGTGTGCCTGCGTGTGTGTGTGTGTAGGGGGAGGGGACTGAGAGTTTTGGGAATCAATAGTGTCATGTGCCTCAACATATGCTAGCCTAGTTATCATCAATCAAACCCCACTTGACTCCATGAGTGTTTGCAAAACACAAAACTGTGTTGCTTTTATAAACAAAAAAAACCTCTTGCGGTACCCAAATGGCTATGTGTGCATGTTTTGAGTGTATAAGTGTGTATATTGCGTATTACTTCGTGTCTGATCTGCACACAGAGGAGATGCTTTGGTATTTCACATTATTCCCATTACAGAAAGAAAACAGCACTTATGAATGAAAGGAAGGGCAATAAAGAGGTTCTATGATCTGCTTACAATGGAGAAGCACTTATCCCACCTCCTCCAGCTACAGGCTCTCAAGGCCCTTGTTGGGCGAGGGGCTTCTTTGGGCCAAAGAGTATGAAATATGGCAGGTGCTTGTTAGGCAGTTTGCCTTAGGGATGCTCTCTACGGCTCTTATTCCATCTTTCGCTCCACTGTGGGATGTTGTGTATCCTAGACCAGTCAATACGTCCATCCCCCTCCCTGGAGGTCAGCCCTTCTAAAACATGCATGAGTTTATGAGCTAGGAATGCGCCACTTGAGGCCTTTAGGGCTTTTCGAGGTGGTGGAATATCTAAAAGCTAAGTGAGACCATCTTTCCTGGATTAGGACTAAGGGCTTTCAACCTCCCCTCTAATACTCTTTTACTGTTCCTGCACTCATCTCATCCGTCTCTTGGCTTTTTTCCTTGCTTCCTCCCAGACAGACATATGCTTCTATACATATAAATCAGTCCTGAAGCCTTAACCCTCGGGGGCAGGTATATCCAAAGATCCAGCCTGTTATGTGTAATGAGAGAAACTCCCATGCACATTGTACAAAGCTTAAATTTTAGTCACTCCATCAGGAATGATACAACCCCACCATGTACTATAAAAAAACATCTTCTGAGTGAAAATTAAGGCTGTATCCCACTTGATCTTGCGTTTTAGAGCCTTATGAGGCTTTTTTTTTAGATTGAATAAAAAAATGCTTGATACATCTCTCAAGGCTATTTGAAAAGGAAGTTGAGCAAAATACATGACGGGGAGGTAAAAGAAGGGAGATTTGGGTCAATGAATGTTTGATGAGCCCAAATGGTCTGTGGTGTGACCCAGCTGCTCAGGGGCAGGTGGGCTTTTAGTGGAGGGCAGCTGAACAGAGATGGAGCAATGAGGAGCTACAGGACGCACCGGAGGAAGACCAACACTGGGAACAAGTTGACCAACAGGAATACAATATATCATGTTGTAAAGTTAGGATATATTTTTTCTCTTCGTTTTTTAAATTCACTATAAGGAGTGTTTTGTTACTTCCAACAATATACTTATTTCCTTTCTACTTACAGAAAAAGTTGGAGGATCAATGCCTCGTCATGCCTAATGTGCACTGTCTGCAATCTGTCATATTCAAAACTGGGTCTCGGTATCAGAGCATAGCTGACACAAATCACTGCTCAACAGTTAATGTGGAACAAAGAATGAGAAGAGTGCGTGATAGATGGATGGATGGGTGGGGAGAGAGAAGGACAGCCACAGCTCTGATGGAGGAGAAGACTCCCTGCTTACCAGCACATTAATCATTAACACGCGAAAAAAGCAAGAAGCGAAGGCAGACAGGACGACGCATAAGCCACAACAACACTCCACATGCAGTTCCTCATCAGAAACATGATCGGCACCACGGTCAGGAGAGGTTTTTCTTCTTTAAGAGATGAATAGAAGCTGTTTTCTTTTCATCTACCTCTCACTTTATCTTATCAAAACCAGTCCTCCTACTTCTTTCCACCATGGCTTCAAATCTTACTTCCACCCATGTCTCTTTCACACATTTTTTTTCTTGCCCTCACACACATTTCTTTCTATTTGCTGTGGTTTTAGCAACTCCTGCACTGCATTCCTCTATCCACCTCTCCCTCCTCCTTCCACAGACAATGATGCTTAGTGAATATTACAGTCATCCATCCTTCTTTTAAGTGCGGCCATTATGGTTACCAGCTGCACTTATGGGTTTTTAGGCCCATTGATTGGCACAATCAATACATCATCTTAGGAAAGTTTGGAGACACTACATTAGAGCTGCCAGACGCTCTCAAAGCTTTAAGCGGTGATTTGTATGGAGATGGGTGCTAGTTCATTATGTTAATGGTCAACAGCAGGTGGGTTGAGGTGGGATGTGAACGCCTTATGGCTGCTTGTAGTATTTTAAAATTGTTTTCCACAGGCTCACCGTGGTCAGCATGCTAAACATTATTTTCTCTTTTTTAGCTTTGTCACTGCCATCAGGGTCATAAATGCCCATGCAATCATTTTTGTCATTTACTGTATTGTGATATTCATAATAAGAACCCCTGACAATGTGGGCACAATATTTGGTCTTATAATCATCTTAAAAAGTGGAAAAAAAACAGGGAGAAATATATCTTGTGCATTGCTTTGTGAGATTCACTCAAAGTTCAAGGTTTATCTTTTAATACTCGGGGTAACTTTGCTTCCCAGGCAGGAAATATAGATGTCGGAAGCAGCAAAATAACAGATGTCAAAAGAAAATTTGAAACATGTTGTCAAGAAACAAGAAAAAATCACAAAACATAAAATCACTTATACAAGTTGCCCTAGAATACGGCATATATTTCGTTTTTGTGCTCCCAATGCTGCAGTTATGACACTATGGGTTTGATTGCCCTCCAGATGCCTCTGTAGGTTAATTAGTACTTCAGATGTTGCATCCTCAACTCCACTCTAAACCTTTCAGGTGAACTACATTAGATTTTGTGTGTTGTCAGGAAAAACTTTCAAAGGGTTTTACCATATTACGGAAGAAATGTTCGCCAACTTTAAGTCATCGAAAATACAGAAGGTTTTGGATTTACAGGCAAAGCTGACACCTTGTTTCAAGAGTTAGAGAGACTTTTTGGGTTCATGGCCCTTAGAAATATTACAGAAAATTCATATTTTTCCTTGCAGACAAGCCTTTTGGACCTGGCTCTTGTCAACAGTTAAAAAGGAAAAGAGAGAAAAGAGTCATCATGAGCATCACCATCATCATACTTTTTCACAATCAAACCCTACCCATCGTGTTTGAATTCACACATCTGAAAATCAGAGCCTTTATCCTCATAATGCCAGTCTCTGCTGTCGAGCACTTGCACTATTCTATGCCACAGATAAGCCCCGATTGCTTTGCTATCTTCCCACTGGCCGCCAAGCTAATCTGGCATGTCAGGCTCGCAATCAGGTTGAAGCAGGTGACATGTGACTGAATGGCTGAACAATGGGATGGAGCTTGGGTCTCTGATAAGAGAATTAATATTGATTGCACATGCATGTCAGACAGATTGTGTCCATTAGTAGTTGCATAGTTCTGCTCAGTCACAGTGGTAACATGCCTTGGCTGAAAGCTGAATGAAGGAGGAGGAGAGGACGGAAAGTTCATTTTTTTCAGTCTGTCAGTCATTTAAGTCATTATCCATTCAATTGTTAATTTTATAGCTTGAAGTGTTTTATAAAGAAGTGGGTTCATTTTTGTTGATTTAGCTTTTTGAATTTTCCAGCATTTTAAGATGGATTGTTTCTTTGATTAATGTTCCTGGTTTCATGGTTTGTAATACACAGTCAAACCGCAAAGTAACCCATTTATTTGACATCAAATATATTAGGCCAGAATGTATTACTGTTAATTTCTTTTTTGTCGTCTGAAAATGTGCTGCTGACACTGTAAACTAGAAGTTGCACTGGAAAAAAAAGTATTCAGTCATTTGCTGACTCATTTGCTTCACTTGAAACAAGGTTACAGAGAAAGTTGCATCCATTTTTCCGAGCAGCCAGGTTTGCAGTGTCCAAATTAAGCTGCCGATATCCACACACAGTCACCTTTTCACAGATAAGGCATAAATAAAAGCACACACACTCAGTCTGGATAGTGTAAGTAACACCCAAATATAGATCTGTGTGTATGAGTGTGAATGTTGATGTGTGTGCATGTGTGTGTGTGAGTGAGAGACAGACAGACAGAGAGCGCTAAGAGCTATAACTGTGGGAGTGTTTTACAAGCTCAAAGCCCTGTGCCTGCTCCTCTAATTCAGCACACACATTGCACTTTCAGCAGATCAATGATCCCACTGTGCCTCACACACACACTCACACACACATACACATACACACAATCTCTCTTCTCACATCCACACACAAGCACATATACCCTCCACAGTGCAAACACACATACATTCAGTCCTCCTCATTTCAACCTCCCTGCACTCCAGCTCTGTTTCTCGTATATACGTGCTCTCATCCACACTCCTCTCTCTTTTTCTTTCCATCCCTCCATCTCTCTGAAGCCCTGAGCAATTACTCATCGAGACTCTAGAGAGGAGCAAAAGAGAGAGAGAGAGGGAGAGAAAGAAAGAGAGGAGGGAGTGACTGTGGAGAAAGAGAAGGTTAGAAGGATGGACAAAAAAAGAGAAGAGAAAGATGCAGAATGAGGGTCAATGAAAACAGCCTGTCACTGAATTTAAAGGTCTGCAGCTTTTAAACAGGAGCACCTCAAAACATCTGCTCTTCAGTGACCAGGGTCAAGGTGTCAAGGAAGAGTGTGCGTGTCTCATCTGTGCAGGCGAACATGCGTGTGTTTGTGTGTGTGTGTGTGTGTGTGTGTGTGTGTGTGTGAGTGGTGGTTTGTCAGTGTAGGGTTAAGGGGAGTGTGTGTCTGGTAGGGAGGAGGCGGGTCACAGCAGTATGACACAACATCATTTATTCATTGGGGAAATTAATGTGTGTGTTACAGCTGGGATGCACTTGATCTATTAACACGCACGCACACACACACACTTCTAGAAAATAGACAAAGTGCCATTAACAAGGAGAAGCTTTTTTACTGCAAAATAATAACCAGACACAACAGAAACAGTAACAAATAGCCATAATGTATTGAACAGAAGTTTTAACAGTAAATAAAATACAAGTAAGTATACTGCATGTTCATATGTGTGTGTGTGTGTGTCTCCTTGCAGTCTCCCCAGCCTTTTCTAAGCTCTCAGGTTGATCCATTTAAAACACAATGGAGGATTACATTCTCATCTGGCCACTGACTTCAGCCACAGAAAAAACACTAAGGCTCTAATACTACCTTGGCAGTCAGTGTGTCTGTGTCTAAGGGAGTGTGTGTTTTCATATTTTATATAAGCAACACAAGTTACTGTATACAACTGTGCGACTAGCCGTGTGTGTGCATGTGTGTTTGTGCGTGTGCAGGAAGCTCGGGCCTGTCATTGCGAGGGCAGGTTGGGGGGATAAGACCCCTCTCCAGTGTGGAGTGGTTGTGAATTGGTTTTGGCTCCGGGCTAAATCTCCTCACAGACACCTCTTCGTTTTTCCTCCACAAGACCAGAGAAGAGACTGCTTTCACTCGAGCCGCACACAACACGTCCAATTCACTGTGATTTGAGCCAGTCCTTGGCCAAAATGCAGGTGCGAATGTGTGCAAACACACACAATATTTCTTCCTCTCTCTATGCATTTTTTTCTCTCCACTATCTCATTTCCACAACCACTGAATTATTTTCAAAACAATGATGGACCCCCTACACAATAACCCCCCCACCCCCTATCTATCTAAGCCTGCTACTCATTCTTCTTCAACCAAACAACAGCTTAACCATAAACCCCTTCCTTCTCCACACACACACACGCACACACAAACACACACAACGGAGTTAGTTGATGACACACTTTATTTTTTAAAGGAAAAAAATGACTTCACACAAAAGAAATGTGCATATATGATTAAATTAACTTAAATTACAAATCGTTATAATGATCTTTCATTACACGTTTCACACAATTTGGTTTTAACAATCGGAGCTCTTCATTGGCCCTGCAGAGGGTCAAACAATGTGACAATTTTTTTTTTCAAAAAAACTGAGCAAACTTTATAAATAAATGTCTACCGCTCATATCCAAGATTGTCTTAAAATAAGTATGCATAGAAAAAAATCCCGTTATTTGTATAGGCATATGTAAAAGTAGCCTGTTAATATTAGTTATTTGCTTAGCAATAAATTAATTGAAAAATAATTCAGACGGTATCCTTTTACACTAATGCTAAAACTGCAAAAGCCTCAACAAATATTCTAATGAAATTTTTTTAGTTAATGTTCTACAAAGAAAACGCTAACACACTCCACTCCCTGAACATACAAAAGTTGTTAGAAATTAGTGCAGATCAGCCTGAGGCCTATAAAACTTATTGCCTTAATAAGCAGTTTAGAGAAAGAGTCCCGACTTGTTTCTCAAATCCTACATCTTCTATTCAGAGAGAGAGCGAGTACATTAATGGAAAAAACATGCAAAGGGAGGCTGCTAAAACTCCACTAGTTACAATATTTGTACAATAAGGAAGACCTGTTTTTACATCAGGAAAACCTTAAATGAATTGCAGTGAAATCTTTAAAGTGAAGGGCAGAAGTCTGTCATCTCCAACCACGAAGCATCCACTCACATTTGTAGGACTGAAGGACAAATTGCATATCCTGAGCTGCAAAACAGATTGTAGAATTTGCAATGTGCAAAAGAAGTTTCAAAATATGCATTTTACAAAATTGTCCCAAACACAATAAAATGTAAGTTACCACCTTTAAAACAGTGCAAATGACAAATTTGTCCTTTTTGGTCACAGAATGTATAATTTGGACATTATTTGTAATCAGTGCTGTACGATAGGTGATTTGTTACATTGAAACCAAATGCAAACATCAGAAAATAAAACAAATGTAAATACAGCAGATAAAATAACATTTCTTATAACAGGGTAAAGTATAAATGTATGACCTTTAGTAAAGTGAGAAAGGAAGAAAAGGAATTACACATTTAAAGCATACAATGCCCAATGATGAATATTATGGATGCAAACTTGGAATTGATCAAAAGCTTTTTTAAAAAACCCAAAAACATAAACAAAAACAAAATTGAAATGATTAGAATGGACCATTTTTGCGAAGACTGAGGTTGAAAAGTTTGTTACTTCTCTGTATATCAGCGGTTCTTCCCAACACTGTAAAAGTCCACTTTCACCGCAATTCTTATATTTTGAAATATTCATAATATTTGAATTATCAATCGCTGATCAAGGGAGGCTACAAATTAACCAGAGAAGAATTTGGTTTGAAAGATGTGTTCAAAATAATATGATGCTGTTACACATAATGACACCAATAAGATATTTGACAACTTCAACTATTTAAAAGGGTGATAAAAAATAAAAATAAAAAATAGAAATAAATTCTATTGCCGACATCAATTCCAGGGTAAGGCTATTAAAAATATTGAACCTGCATAATGAAAAACATTACCTCTTCAGAAATAACCCTATTTCTGTAAGTAGATTCACGCAGTGCGAGATCTTTTAAAAATGATTGTCATTTATAGCATTGCAATGCCACAGTGCAGGCTCAAGTGATTAGAGTGCGAAAGCAATGGAAGCATTGAATAGAGTGTTGATTTAAAATGTTAAAATAATTCACATTAGCAAAGCATGCATTTATCCCGCCTGCCATGAAAAAAACTCGAACAATCTTAAAAACACAAACGTTTTCCCTGTTACTCCCTTCTGAAATGTACTTGCAGGAGTTTGGTGTTACGCTGTTGTGTCCTGCTTGTGCCTTTGGCTACGGGCCTTGTAAACTTCAATCAGCAGGTCTTTGACATACTGGATTTCACGTTCTACTGATTCTGCCTTGTCTCGCAGCTCCCGGTTCCTCCCTTCAAGGCAATGCAGCTGTTCCTCTAAAGAATCTAGCTCCGCCCTTTTTCGCTGGCGATACCTGCATTAGGTAAAACACAGATTAAATTATGATCTTTATGGGTCAAAACAGGTAAAAAAGTAATATTTGACCAAAAAAGAACTAAAAAATGTACCTATGAGCGGCAGTTTTGTTCTGATCTCTCTTCTTTTGTTTTCGCTCGCCGCCCTCAGCGGGAATGATGTCCACTTCGTATTTCAAAGCACAGTGGTCTTCCTTCAGCCTGCATGCTTGTCTGTGCCCTGAAGACTCCAAGTTCAAACTCTCCCTATTCATTAAAAGACACTCTGGGCCCTGATCCTCCAGAAAATTACAGTGTAAATCATGTTGCCCTATCTGTAGACTCTCTGATTTCACCTGCTCGTTGATGTTACCTATGAAGCTATGATAGGCCTCAGACTGTGGTGTTGATGGAAGATAGCAACCTTCGCTGCTCTCTGATTTCCAAGAAACACTTGCTTTTGTCACCTCCACACTAGTTTTGACACTATTCAGCACCTGGTTGTTACCATTGCCTCCGCTGATCTCCCTCATGCTATACATCAGCAGATCCTCTTTCTTATGTGGAGCATCAAGTGATCCACCAAAGCCAAATCCACCACCAACAACCTTTGCACCACCTATGACATCTTGACTGAAACAGCAGTTTTTCTCTTCCTTTGGTAGAACAGCGCATCTTCTTACCTCAACTGCACTGCCTAGACAGTAGCTTTTCCCTACCAGCTGCTCGTCCCCTACACAGCCAAAGTTGCTTGTAAGGGTCACTGCTGAGTTACCTGAGTTACTTCCTTTGGAACTCGACAAACTGTTATCATAGCCTTCACTGAACCTCACACCATCAGGGACTCTTTTCCTACCACACCCACTGGGGCGACTGCAGCTGTACGGGGCGTGTCTTGGAATTTTGGATCGCCCAATGGGCCCACCACAGATACTCAGCAGGTCCAGTTCTCCCGTTGCCAGGGTAACAAGAAGTGGGCTGGATTCCGATTGGTTTGATGCAGAGTATGATGCGTATGGCAGCTGACTGAACGGCTGAGGACCCGCCGGCAGTGGACCTCTGTCGCATTTTCCCAGCCTCGGCCCTTTCTCTGGCAGTGGTTCAGACAGGAAGTAGTCCTCTAGTTGGGCGAGTTCCTCTTGCAGCAGAGAGGTCATGACCTCCAAGTCAGAGGGCACCTGGATATCATTCTGAAGGGGTGAAGGGGGAAGGGAGGCATTGGTGGAGGAGGGAGGGGAAGGAGGGTTTGGGAGGTACGAGGAGAAATCCACTTCTTCCGTCATCCAGTCACTGAGACCATCACCTGTTGAGGAGTGAAAATGAAAGCAATCGTTACATGCTGTTTGCTAGAGGAAACTGTTACAGCTAAATAAAAACATTCATGCAAACGTTAAAAAAATATCAGTCATGCAACATTGCACGTAGCAGTTTTCTGAAGGCATCATCTCATCGACGATAGTAAATGCATGCAAGAGTTTTCTAAATATAGTTGCAGCGTATCAGTATTGTAGACGTAGCTAGTTTATTACTTACTGTTCAAGAAGGACGAATGTGCTGCAGTGCCGAGCCCACCTGAAATGGGGAAAAATATAAAAAAGCGTACTCGCTGCAACTCACCAATTAAGTGCTGACTCTCCTCTGACACCTCCCCCCTGCACCCCTGTGATTGGCTGTGGTTAGCCTGTGGGTGAGAGAGAGCGAGGGGGTCTGCCGGGCAGACACGAAGAGTCTTCCAAACAGGAGCTGATGTTGCCATCATTTTGTCTGTTGGTGCTTTGATTCACTCCAAGTCCAAACATATGCTGAGAGCAAGCAGGGTCTGACAGATGGGCCACAGAGAGCAGGGCTGGGTGAGCATAATGAAACCTAGAGGGTAAACAGAAACAATGCTGCTAGAAAGATGCAACTTATTCAGTCGACTGATGAGATCTGGAATATCCCTCTTGCTGCATTCAGCAAGTTTCTCAACATCAGTCTGTGGATGTAAGGACGACAGCGAAGAACACACCTGCAAGTTATCATAGAAGAATCATGGGGTTTTGAGCAATACGCATTTACCTCCTAAACATGCACCTTTAAAAATACACCAATGCACAATACATATATCAATTCTTTAAAGTCAGAGTTAAAAATCATCTATTTTTAACAAACAACCTTAAGAATTGGTAAAGCCAGTGTTATAGAAGTGAGTGCTGTGTCCTTTGGGCTTTGACCTGCCTCAAAGCAAAACGCACTTGACGTCCACAAAACACGTGGGACCTGGTGACGCTGTCAACGGCCCAACTGTTGTCAAGAAGCTCCAGAGAACCTCAAGAGACGCCCAGATCATGTAATCAGATTAACGCAGATCAACAGCTTCTATAGCATGTTCTCCTTTAGATTACCTTATGCCTTTTAAAGTAATCCCCTCTGTTTGATCACCTAGGCAGTTTAGGTGACAATAATGTGGCAGTGCCTACAGAAAACTTGGCAAAACATACAAGTAAAAGTGACAGAAATGTGATACCGTATCCTTAGTTTACTTAACATAAGCTGTTTGCTATACACTTATTTGTTAACAACAAGTCAACAACATACTATCACATACACAATACAACTCTGACATTAACCTGCCACGCACTGCTATAACAGACAAAAACCGTCAAAACCACGGAAAGTCTCCATGAAGCATGAAACATTTAGTCGAATTGTCTAACCTATATGAAGTTACTCAAATAGAAGAAACAGAAGAAACTGAATATCCAGCCAAAAAACGTACCACTGCGCAACTGTTATCACTTGTGACAAACAAGCAGAAACAACAAACTGCCAAATGCAACAACAACAACACAGTAACAAACTTCACACAGCAGTATGGATAGAGAGAGTTTGACTTACTCCATTTTTGCCGAGAAAATGTAGAGCACTTCGGGGTGCGTTGCCAAAGCAAAGCACGACTTCTCTTCGGGTCCAATAACTTCACGAGTTTAAAGAGCCATATTTAGCTCGGAATATCCTGGGCAGCGCAAAAAGGACGAGTTGTTGCTTTGTTGTGGTCGACCTGTAAACTGAAGAGCTACTTAATTGTGAGAAAGCATCAGTTCATTCACACCTAGCAACCAACTGCGTCATCAGGACAAACCGTGCTGCTGAGTGCAAGTCCCTCCGCCCCCACGCGCCGCGTCTCTCCGAAGGACGTCCTACAAAGTAATTGTCTTCGACATAAAAGTATAGTAACTCGTTCCTTGACGTTTCTTTCACAAGTAATACCACTACTCCGTGATGATACTTTATGATGACTTTTAATTTTTCTACATTTTTGCTCTTTAACAGCCGCAAAATGGCGATCTTTTTCAATTAATAATATTTTATTTTTTTGCTTATTAAAAAAGAAACATTACAAAATAAGGAAATAGATAAGCAAGAAACGTAAAAAAAACAAGTTATAACTTTTAATTATTAATATACGCAATTTTTTTTTATACGAATTGAAATTACTGTGTACAATAGTATATTTTTAACCCAGCCTAGCTCTAATCTCTGAGGTAAAAACTCTTACGACAGAGAACTAAATATACTAAAGTTGAGTAGCCTAAGTAAAAAGTTTTTAAGACATTTTACAACAGAAGTAAAATAACAAGTTGTTTGGACTCGTTTCAGTTGTTGTTTATATCTCTGGCTCTAGTAATCCTAAAAGTAGTCGCAATACTGTAACGCATTACGTCATTGTTTTCTTGATATGCCGTTGTTGCTATAGAGACGGGACTGTGCCGCTAGATTTTGGGCTCAACGGCGTAAACCGCTCCTCTGAATTACTGTCGATAACTGCTGATAATATTGATTTACGCGAACACATCTCTCAAATACACAGCGGTTCAGGTCTGGGACTGTACTTCAGCCCAACTCTGTGGCACGGTATTATTTTTGAGGGGTACTATTTGATTTACTACGCACTTTGTTGTTCAGGAGAACTCTTGCATCTCCGTTGCATCAGTGGTCCACACTCAGAGCGATTGGCTGTCCGTGCTCAGACTGCCGCTTTCCTATTGGTTGATATCGGCTGCATGTGAAATTTGATTGGTTGATGGTAGGCAAGGGAAAGCATCACTGTGTTGTTATCTTTTTTTCTGCACTGCATACTGCACATGTTTCAAGTAAACAAACCGGGCGTGGATATCAGTGCTGCAGTTTTTCAGGCTTAGGCATTTTGTGATACAGTTTAACCAAACTCATTAATAATTGTGAGAACAGAACAGCTTGTCGTAATTAAGTCTTTTGAGAAAAACAGTCTTTTTAGACAGCTGAGGGAACTAAATGAAAGTATTATATTATTTATTACTAGCCTTAAAAAAGCCTCCTTTATGAGCCCTTATTGTCGTCACAGGCATACATTCTTCATAATTATTACTCTACAGTTGAAAGATGTCATGATTAAATTTTAAATTTTTCACCTATTAACTTGACAGCTCAGGTATTAAGTTCACCAGGGTATTATCTGATGAAGCGACAGAGTTAGTGAATAAGGGGAGATGAAGTAGGCATATTTCCCCTTTGTTGTTGACTGTGATTCTAATACACTTTGAGAATATGTTATAGTAACTCATTTAGTGAGACAAATGCTGTCGGAAACAAAATGAATTTACTTGGAAAGACTGTCAATAACAATTTAGTGAGGAGTAAAGCTTTTTGTTTTTCTTCTTTCAGCAAATCCCATCGCTGAGTGAATGTGCTGTTCTCCTGTTGCTATAGTAATAGCGGACACTGCCCCCTATTTTAGACTTGTTTTTTGGTTGCTGTTGCCATGGGATTTGCATCCCTCTTTCTCTCTCTCTCTCTCTCTTTCTCTCTCTCTCTCTCTCTCTCTCTCCCTCTCTCTTTCTCTCTCTCTCCCTCTCTAACCATCTCTCTCTTTCTCTCTCTCTCCCTCTCTCTCTTTCAATACCTGCTGTTTTCTTTTCACCTCACCTCTGTTTCTGCACCCCTCCTTGTTCAACCATTCCTCCCTCTGATTTGCTGAGTTGCATCTCTGTGAAATGATCATTTTTGGCAAAACCAATGGGCTTATTTCCAACTCTGCTGAATTTGCATATTGATGGGCCACAACCGTCTAGCCTCTTATAGATTTGAGCATCATGCCTATGCATTCAGTGTAAGTTAGGAAACATCCAAATAGAATTGATTGCACATAATCACATTATCCAGATATAGCTAGAGAGTAGTTGTTATCACACAAAGGGAAACATGTCTTTGAGTAGACTTAAGCTTTACAAGCTCGATCTGAGATTATATTGAATTTGTGTGTAATGTTCTGTGTAACATACGAAAATCCATCTGTGTCAATCTGAGTCATTTAAAGGGACAGCCCCATTACAGAGGAGCAATTCAGCAAAATGCCCACTAAGTGGTCGCTACCTGAATGTAACTTTGAGAGATTTGTAGAAAGGCAACCTGATGCAATCTAGATAAATGTGGTTGTAATGGAGACTTAGATTGAGATAGTAGCAAGTGAAGTTGGAGGGTCTCCCAGGAAATCGCTGACTGCTCTCTCTGTCTGTGTTAATTGGTCCATAGAGGGCCTTATGTTTTCGCATCATGAGAGAAATCCAAGGTGTTCATGACAGCGCTTGTGCATTTCCCCATCGTCTCCATCATTGAGTACAATTTCCTTTGTCATTATTTAAGAAAAGGTGTAAAATGTGTAAATTACACTGCAAAATACCTTCATTTCTCCTTTCGGCTTTGGATAATTTAATCTGGATAATCTAAATTTCTAGATTGTCAAAGCAACACAACCAAACTTAACAGTAAGTGAGTTAGGTGAGCAAAGTTAAACTTTGGATCGAACTGGACTCCAGAAATATTTGAGATCTTTATTACAATTTTAACAAGACATGGCGGGTCACCAATTGATACCCACATTCATTGTCTGAATATTGTGTATGAGCCCAGAAGTCAGAAAAGTCGATGATGCATGCCAAGTGCACGTATGGCACGTTAGTAGGGGTTACACCATCATTTCATCATCATCTCTCTCAGAATTTATTGTCCTCAACTTTTGCCCCTCTTTGAACATACGATGAAAACATGGAATTCAGTTACAACTTGTGAATGGAAGCCTCTCAGGGGGGATTTGTGGATGTTTTCGTGTGTGTTCAGCCTACAAATCATTTCCATTTGTTTCTGTGTTTGGCATGAAAACATTTAATCAAGTCTCAAAAAAGTGACAAGCATAATAAGATTTCCATTCATGAATGATATCTAGGCTAAGTGAATTTGCATTCAGCCATGACAGATCTGAACCAGGCAGACTCAGTTATGTTTATTTTCCGGTCCACAAGGACTTTATGGTAAATTAGTGGTGTTTGATGTAAAGGACTGCATTGTCTGTTTTGTCCTCCTTTGGATTGTCACAGCTCCTAACTAGCTCTGACTCCTGAAGGCACCTTAAATTAAGGCTGCATGTCACACAAAGCTCAACCTACTGACCTCAAATAAATAAAAAAAAAAATCAACTGCATATTGTAGAAATTGTTTCGGTATCACAAGTCAAGAGATGGGCTCATATTGGAAAATAAAAATTTAAAGTCTTGAAGGAAAAACTCATGAAATTATCAGGTTATTGATGGAGTGAAAAAAAAACCACACTAATAACATTGACAACAAAATAACCAAAAGAGGGAAACACTATCATGGGTCACAGATTTTTACTTCAACTTACTGCTCTTGCATCACTTGTGTTCTTCAGAATTTTAGCTCTTTAAGCCAACAAGTCCCAAATGGTCCCTCGGTGTCATTCGCAGCACTCAGGCTGTGTCATGTCGCCCTGCAGAGCCTTTTAAACCCCACAGGCTCCACGTCTATCACCTCTGAGCTTTCCACAGCCGATCAATCAGGCCATATGCTCCATGCTTAGAGCAAAATTCATACTGTTTATTCATCAGAGATTAACTTAACAATAACTCAAGTTTATTTCACATTGAAACACTACATTCTCAATGTTGATTAATCTGTTCAAGTTGTACATTAAAAACATCTGGCTTTGCTGCAGATGCATTTTTATTTGTCAGCATTCCTCATTCAGTTAGGTCCAGTAGGCAACACTTATATTCAGTATTCAGAGTGGCTTAATATCAGTTTAAATGTAAATCTGAATCCCAGGTCACTGAACCTACAAGCAAACAAATAGACTGTACTTAGAGCAAAGTTCAAGACCAATTATCATGCAACAAACAAGAACTAAAATCAAGATTTATCAGTGACCAGTCATTTCTGATGGAATAACTTCATTTAATACACACTTTATAACGCAGACCAGGACTGAACTGGTTCAGTGTAATATTCACATCTAGTTTGAAAACTGCCGTGATATTGTGAGGTACTTTGAATTCATGGCTGATAAAGAAGGATAATATTCCACGGTGGGCTGCTGCAGCGTTACTCGCAGTCTGTGTCTTTGTTGGCCCGTCTGGGTCTGGTGCTTTTCCGTATTTCCCCCCTCTGGATATTTTTCAGATACCATTGTTGTGCTTGCCATGAAATGCAAAAACATGACACTTGTATTGTAATTTAATGATTTGTATATATTGTGTACCCTATTTTGAATTAACGACTGTCACATTAAACTGCCTTCAAAGGGAGCAAAGATGATTTGTTCAAAGCCGTAAACATTGAGAGAGGAACTTTCACTCGTGCATCAGATGCATTTAGTGAAAGCTTCTTTCATCTGCTGTCTGATTGTGTGTGTGTGTGCGCGCAGGTCGGGGGGGGGGGCATGTTTAGGGTTGGGCAAGAGATTTTTCTCTTTAATCTCTGTAATTACTCTGAACTCACATGTGGATATGAAAACTTATAAATTACAAATGTCTAGCACTGAAATGTTATGAAGCATGTGTGAGTGGAAGTCTTTGACAGGTGATGCTATAAACTTGCCTTCTCGGCCGAGAGATATCTCCATTTCATCAGAATTTTCTTAGGCTACTTTCAGACAAGGTTAATGTCTCCCGTTAATGTTGACAAAATTCATGTGAGACGTGTTTTAATTCGCAGCCTGACTGTCTTATTTGTGCTCTAAAGGCTTGGGGAAAGGCCGGTCTGCTCGTGAGGGGAGATCACCCTTGGCTCATTAATATTTCACCAACAATAAGGCTGGGTGTCACTCATGCTCTTCACCGCGGTAATGAGCTCTCACTGCCCTCTTAAAAATCTGTTTATTATTCAGCCGGGCGCACCAGAGACTGAAAGATACTGAATGGCATGATGTGTGAAAATCTCTTCCAAGGTCAGAGAAATGCAAATGGTGTGAATGTTGTCAATGAATCTGCAGACAGAGTCCTCTCCAGTGTCCGAGCTATAAAAAGAACCTTTACCTGTACTGACCTGACGGAGGATGTTCATTTTAATACCTATCAATACACAACATGTACTTCACTTCTCACCTCTCAAGTGCTCAATCTAATCAATACAGTCAGGGCCGAGGTGTGTTTTTGTAATAACCAACATTTTTGTTAAATACTCCACTGATCCTTGCAACAAATTACCTCACAGCCAAGCTATATGTTATCACCAAACCAGGAGCCACACTTTTTGAATACATAATTATAGAGGAATCATAATTATTAAGAACTTGTTCAAGGGAAATTTTTGAGAGGTTTCCTCTCCATGAACTTTTTTTTTCCTTTACATGATTTTGAATTACTCGATGTTGAATCATACATGTTCAGTTGCATGTAATTTCACTACATGTTTTTGTTATTTTCATGTGGCCCACCTAGTGCAGGGTAAGCCATAAATTAATTATAGTGTGTCAGAATTGCATAAATGGGATATGATTTCAATTCTTCTGAAGCAGCTTCTGTATATAACCAGACTTAACGAGCCAATTAACTGATTAAAGCACCTGACTGTTCTTATGTAAATAAAAGAGGGTCTTAAAGGGGATCACCTATTGTTTTCTCTAATTTAAATGGAAATGCCAGCAGCTCATTTAAAGAAAGCTGGTGATTAATGACTTGTTTGTGAGAAACACTAATTAGGGAAGCAAGAACCGGTTTGTAAGTGAATGTTCTCAGTTTAACCAATTTGTTAGCAACAAACTAGCATATAAGACAAACAAACCCATGGATGAATCTCATATATTTATTCATTAGATCTACATAGTAGTTTTACAACATTATTATAGGGCTATAATTTATGAATTCTGTAATTAAAATGTCAATAAAAGATTTTCTTTGACATATATGTAAAATACAAACACATAAATGCTGTTGTTATTTGCCTGAATAAAAATCCCTTTAACAATATAAAGAGTAATATTATCATTTGTATTATAAAAATCTGACAAAACATCACATAAAGAATTTGGCACCGAGTGATGTTTCACTGAATAAGTAACATATGCCTCTTTTAACATAGTTTTTAATATTTGCTAATAAAATCTTTTTACCTCTTTTAGTGTTTTAAAAAGTTAAAAGGTTACATTATCATCAGAGAAAAGTTAAACTCAAGGGAAAAAGTACAAATGTATCAAAAGAAAAAAAAAGGCATTTGTTAAAGTGATAACACTGCATGCATGGATCAGGAACAGTTTGAGCTTATAAGATGTAAGTGTTCCTCCTGACGCCTGTAAAATTATATTGTAATTACCAACATTTTGGTAGCAGAATGTGTTGAATTATTTGGAAGCTCTCTCATGGATCACTGGCAGGTTGCTCAAACTGTTTTCCTTCTCACAGCGGCTGAAAGAAAAATATAACTCATAAATTCTTTCAATTGCACCTCTGTCACTACTAAACCCTCATTTGCTCGAGGGCATCAGGCTTTTTCGCGAGAGCCCCAGATTATTCATCTCTTCAAATGTCCATCCGTTCCACACACCGTCAGGCCGTGTGTCGTCGACTGCAGCTCCGGCAGGGAGCAGCTCAGGTCGGCTCGTAGGTGTCCGGGTGCTCGCTGCATCCCTGTCGTCCTCTGAATCTGCCACCCAGTGGTCCCTCAGCTCATGAACTGTGTGTAGCCCTCGGCACCCGTTACTATGACATCCATCCAGATCCTCATGGCCTCCGGGGACGGGGCCACCATGTAGTAAAGGCGGTCGTGGGTTTTCACACAGAAGGTCAGAGACGGGTTGGGGCTCTGGAGGATCACAGGCAGAGGGGGGAGACGTTTTAGACCACAGGCTGCAAGCTGCACCTGTTGCATCTTTTCCCTCAGAGACATTTTTGTCAAAACAACAGGATATACTCCACAGCAGTGTTTAAAATTAAGAAAGAAAAAAACAACTCAATACAGTCTAATATAGATTTTTTTTCTTTTAAAATGGCTCCTAGTTTTACACAACACAGACACCAAATTCAGCAGCTGGACAGTTAAAATGTACTTCAGGTGTTTAACTGCTGCTCACAAAACAGATTAACTATCCCTATAAATTGTGAGTCATTGTACAAATGTTGCTTCATTCTAAAATGAGAATGTCTGTTCAAATGCAGAATTTTACATGAATTTTACATAAAATAAGTTGAGATATTTACATAGAAAAGTTTATTTTTTTGTTTTTATTTTCAAATATCAAGTACATTTTCCTAATTTAAACAGCAGCATTTTAGAATCAAACCTTTCGAATTTTATGGTTCTCGATACATTTAAAGATGAAAAACATCCAGGCAAAACAAATTAAAAACGCAGATGAAGTTCTGAATATTGAGTAGTGAAATAAGGATCATCGGTTACCTTGGTGGCACTGCGCAGGTGATCGTAGTAAACCTCTTCAATCGCTTGAAAGTAAATGAGTCCTTTCAGCTTGGTCTCATGCTTGTCTGAGAGGAGAAAAAGAAAAAAAAACATATTAAGATACATTACATTATGTCTTGTACTGATGCAAGACCTCTGTCAGCCCAGGCAGTAGACACTACAATCAGCCAGCGATGAGAGGAACACCTCATGTTGTTTTCGGTCAAATAAAAGTAGGAATTATTTTTTTCTTAATATTGCTGGACTCAGGGTCACTCCTGCAGAGAAATACAGTAGATAGATGGTTACAAGTAATTTTTTAAAATATTTTCCTGTCTTAAAAGAATTGACTCGTTATTTTTGATGGTAGTTTTACTCTAAAATAAGGTAGACGTTGATTAATATGACACAAGAAATTAAAATTTACGTTTCTTTACGGTCTTAGATTATTAGGAATGAAGGTTTCAGGAAGAGAAAAAAAGCTGATGCAAAAATCTTTTTAGTGGTGCAGCACAGATAGAAAATGTCAACAATACTTAATAAACAGATAAATCACTTGCAGTGACATTGATGGGATCCTACAGCACATCAATGAGTCTCAGCAGAAATCCAGACAGATAAACAATCGGCGGAAGTTAAAGCTGCACAACAAGGAAACTTATCCATAAAACTAATTAAAAAACAAACCACACAGACAAAATGTTACATTTTTGCCAGCAGTTTGTTGAAATAAAGTCAGTAGCAAGCTGATGTCGCTGATTTTATTTCAGCCCTCCAACTCATTTCAATGAAAAGGTGTAATTCACTATAATTTTATTTTAAATGTCCTGCTCAAGACAAACATTTTTACTTTTGGACAAACATCCCTCTTCCTCATCAAACAACTACATTATGAATAGCAGATAATTTTTATGAAAATTATTTGTTGGTGCTCGATTAGATTATTTTAAAAGTGAAATTTTTGTCTTAAAATTATTATTAATTATAATTTTTTTTCTAAACCAAGATCAGATCCTGGTGTAAAAGGGTTTTTTTTGTAGAGAAATTAAAACTGGGAAAAAACTTAAATTCAGATGGAGAAGCTCGACACAAAAACAAGGAAAAAGGTGTTAACTCTTTTTTCCCAGCAACACATAACCCATGAATAGGTATGAGCAGCTCTGTATCAGAAGAAAAGTTAATTAAAAGTGCAAGTCTATTTCGAGCTATGCCTGAAGTCTTCACCATCCTATTAATTTGACTTGTTTTCCTCACTCGTACTTTTCTGGATCGTCTTTGTGGTTTTTCAGCCTTTTCCCTGCTGGCGAGGTTCACTTCTTGAGATTTTTTTTTTTTATCTTAAGAAGAAACGCCTCTCTTTTGTTTATCAGATTTGATGTTACAGTTTTTACATTTTCCCTAAAGCAGGTCGGAGCTTTTGTCCGGTCCTTTGAATCTCTCTTCTCTTTTCACAGAACAACTTTAAGCATTTTAAAGTCACTCCATACAGACTCGTTTGGTAGTTTTGTTTCAGGGAAACCTGATGAAGCTCATTGGATTAATGGATTTATCTAGTTTGGGGCTAAACTTTAGGCATTTAAGTGTGAAGGGGACTTTTCTCACATCTAAGATCAATTCTCTTCAAATAAAATCAGCTTAAAGAGTTTCCTCTATTGTTCAAATAAACAGGGGTCGTCTTGTCTCTTCGGTGCACACTGGGGGGCCTCAACCAAGAAACAAACATCCAGCAACAATTAAGGGCAATCTTTTGAAATACGTCCGACACTTTCTCTTGCTTTTCCTTTTCCATAAGTCAAATCTGCTTAGTAATGAGATAAATGTTTTTGAAATGTGAGTTTCGTTTTATTAGTCACGAACAAGCCAGGAGCCTAGCCTCCTCCCCAAGAAAAACACATACAGAGAAAGTATTGCATCTTATTTCATCACCATCATCACCATCATCTTCGTCAGGAGTAAGGGGGTGAAAAGGCTATACAAGTGAGTGGAAAGAGAGAGGGGAGCAAAGAGAACAGGGGCGACAGTAATGAAAATACCCCTAGATTCTATTTTGGACTTGATTGGAAAATAATGTTTCAAAAACAGGCTTGTGAATTATTCAAAAAACTAACTGTTCCTGTTTCGAATACAGAGGAAAGTCTGATAGACGGGAATTACAGACTGACTTCAGCTTTAACACATAAGAACAAAGCTGAAAAAATTCCACTTAGTGCAGCTTTAATTAGTGTTTGGTTCCAGCTGGTTTGGACAGAAGTTGGGTTTTCCTGAAAAAACGCAGCATTCTTCAGAAGAGCCGCAGCACTGCTCTCGGCTGAACTGAGCGAATCAGGTTCGGGCCTGC
The DNA here is from genome assembly GCA_029814665.1 of Acanthurus lineatus. Lineage (NCBI taxonomy): Eukaryota > Metazoa > Chordata > Actinopteri > Acanthuriformes > Acanthuridae > Acanthurus > Acanthurus lineatus. The sequence continues at coordinate 11,127,991 of JAPZDV010000015.1, forward strand.
TGAACAGGAACTTTTCCACATCAAGTTTTGAGCTCATGAATTCAGTATATGAGCAGGTTCCTATGTGAGCAAACTGTTTTGATCACTGTCATGAGAAAACCCTGAAGCTTCAAACCGGACAAGCCAAGAACCTGAACACAACAGTGAATCCGAAAGAGTCAATATAAATATCTGCTATTTGTCCTTCACCATGACAAGTCCTGTCGGTGCAGAGGACACTGTGAAGTCTTAAAAAGAGGCTGCATCCAGAGTTTTTTTGAGGCTTCAAGGGCATGAGGGAAGTTTTTACTGAAGTTGTTTTTTGTGCACTAAATTGTTCATTTTAAAATGAACTTGATGGAAACCCCAACATTTTATTTTTCATGGGACAAGTCTGAAAAGCCCGGGCAGCTGCTTTGAAAAAATTTTTTAAAACACATACTGACAAGAGGTCTATATGCTGTATGTACTGATGCATCATAGTAATCAGGCTATACACATGAAAATTTTCAAAAATAAAAAAATAAAATCTAATTAGGATGTTCTCAGGAGTGGAAGAGTTTTTTTTCAAACTCCTCGGAATAGCCTGCAGGCCTGCCTTTACTTTCAGACACAAGCTAGTTCACAGTTATCAGAGGAAAGGAAGAGTTAAAAGACCTATAAGCACATACAAATATGTACAAATATATGAATGAAATGTCTAGTCATTGTCCAACATACTGCAGAAAACATGTTCCCAGACTTCAAGAAGAACAACTTTCAAAAATGAACAATTCATCAACTCTAGCACCATGTTTGTAAAGTATCAGCTCACTGCTTCCTGTGAGTGTTTTTATTCTTAACGCACCAAAGAACAGCTGAAGGACGAAGTGAGTGACTGGTGTCTTGTGGAGATTTGAATAAGGAAATAGATTTTTGTTAATATTTTTATGAGCATAAACACAGCCTTTCTAAGTTATACAGGACTGTATCATTCAGAGTGATTTGATTTACAGTATATGGTCAGGATAAAAACATTAAGACCTCATAGTGAGGGTTGTGTTTTTTTATTTGTTGGTTTCTTTAATTATTTGATGCAACATTATTTAATTAGCCAAAGCCGTATTCAGCCTTTTTTTTTTTTTTTTTTTTTCTATTTCTGCACCTACAAAGACGCTCTGAGGGTAAGCCCTGTTGTGGTTTTAACCAGTGTCATCTTAATATAACTCTTCATCGTGTTTTGCTCTGGAGAGGCGTAAAAACATTTTTATTTCTTTGGCTTGTCTATTTTTTTTTAATTTTGAAGAAAACTTTAAAGTTTCCTGGACTTGGCTTGTTAAACTGAACAGGAACTTGGTCTCTGCATTTTTGCAAGTGTTGCATGTTTGCAACTTCACAAATTTTTTTCCTTACCAGGTGCACACCTTAGTTCAAATTCTATAGTGAAACACCATTCATCAAGTAAAAAGGAGAGTTGAGTCCAAAGACAACAATTAAGGCAGCAGATCACAGGACAGGGTCACTTTTAAAGCTCTTCACTGCAACTCTGAACTGGAAGGACTGGTTTCCAGAGCCCTTTCTACTGAAATGAACTGCAGTATGACCTGAAAGTTACATCTGTGACTGATTTACTTTTTATCTGTGTGTGCTTATGGTTTTGTGTGAATGAATCAAGTCAGTTCACACAATTTATCTTTAGTTCTCTTTTGCAAAAGAGATCTTGATATCAGGGACACTTTCTGCATAAAGAAAGCTTAACTAACAAAAATAAGTTATGATAGTTTCACAAAAAAACCTCTAATTTTAGATAAAGTCTAACTGCATCCTCACCCACGTAATAAGAGAAATTCCTCTTGAGACGGTCAAAAACGAACCAGCGTTTCTTCCACGATTTGATTTTGCCCCCCATCTTCACCAGGTGACCCTTGCACATCTTCTCAGTGAGGATGACGAAGGGGCAGGTGTCTATGCTGTGGCCTGAGGACTCCACGTGGGCTCGCAGGTCAAACTCCTCCTTGCGGTTTGGCAGATAGCGTGTCATTGGACGGGCCTGTGAAGAAAGTGTTTCATACAGTTTTTTGAGCTGCTCAGTGATGTGAAAAGGGAAAGAGGTTTTTAGTTGTAGCTGTATTTTTAACACGGAGTTCTTACTGTGAGGCCGACTTGACCCTGTCTTATTAATATTTATTGTTCTTTGATTTTAACAAGTCAGAACTTCAAACTATTTTCCAGTCTGATGGGTAACATTTTCACATTAAAAAGTCAAAAATCGACTACATCTTTCCAAATATTTTGTTGAGTTTTGTATTTACTTGTTCCGAATGTTTCCAACAATGTTCAAACTCGGGAAAATCTGTTTTTTATTCAAGGTGATGTCTCTTGTCACCTGTCACAAACTTCCAAGGTAACAGAAGTCAGCGAATGCGACAGAACCTTTAAAACATGACTCATCAATCAGTCAGATAAATGTTTATCTGTAGTGGTGTCTGCTTTACAATGAAATAAACAAATCCCATGAAAAAATTCCATTTAAAACACGCCTGCTGCTTGCATTGTTTTGATTGAGCACAATCATGTTCAAGTAAAGTCTCAAGTCCTAATGTTATTACGCAAGTCTGCATTAATTATTTCTTTTGGCCACATGGGGTCAGTGCATACAAGTTTCAAATACAATGTTTACATATTATGTTGAAATGTGGAATTTGTAAGCAAACAGTTGAGTATTTTAAATTGTGACGAAGAGCAACATCAGCATTGGTTGGATCTCTTGCTTCTGTTTACCAGATGAAAATTAGCCCAATATTCACCCAACTTTTTAGCTCTCCTTTGATTGCCTTAAACTTTTGAGGGAAATTTTGTCTCATTAGCCATTAAATGCTCCACTAGGTTTCTCTCGTGGTGTCCTTTTGCTGTTTTGTGCTGAGCAGGTGGGTAGATAGAGTTTATTGGAGCTCTTTAGCAGAAAACAGCCGTCTGTTGCAGTTGAAAACGATGCCAATGAGCAGTAAGAGTGAACCAAAACAGTGAATAAAAGTTGTGTCCATAAAACCAGATTACGCAGATTACACACAGTGATTTCTTTTATTGTCGAGACACTGTAAATTGATTTTAGCAGCTTCAACTTTGGGCTTAAAAACAGAGACAGCTGACAATAAGTGGAACAAGTTTCCTCTGTCTTTAATTTGAGGATATTTGTTTACTTGCAGTACTCACACCACAAACGATTTGCATTAAACACACTCTGTCAAGATTAAAGCTTTAATTATGTGTACATTATTTTTATCTGGTGCACCCCCCCATTCATTTTTCTCTCTGTTCTTCCTCTCACACTCTCCACCCCCCTATCCCATTCTCCCCCCTTCCTCTCCCTTCCCTGATAATCTTTGATCCTCCTGTATACCCGGCTTCTCTTTACTGTCTCGCCTCTCATCCTCTCCCCCAAGTCTCCCGTCCCTCCTTTCCCTCCCCTCTCCTCTCTCTTCCTCCTGCAGCCCGTCTCCTCCTGCTGCTCCACTGACCTGGGAGAAGTGTTTCTCTCTCATCTTCACCTCCTCCTCCACCAGCCTCTGCCTGTGGGCCGTCTCATCCAGAAGCCTCCTCTCGGCCTCCTCTCGCCTCCTCCGCTCCTCCTCCAACATCTGCCGCCGAGCCTGCACCTCCCTCTCCTGGGAGCGTCGGGAGAGGAGACAGAGGGAACAGATGGAGAAAAGAGAGGAAAATATAACAAGGGGGGAAAAGGGAGACGGGGACAGTATGTAAATTTTAGGCAAATATTGCAATACAAAGTGAGCTACTGTCAGAAGAGGCACATGAGAATACAAGTCCCAATCCAGGGTTTTGTAAAATATATCCCTTAAGTCTGTATATAGAAAGCTAAGCTTTGCTGATGTAAAATGATCCTTTGCAGCTTTCAGATACTTACATACAAATCTGCTTTGTTTCAACATGTCGAAATAATTCAAAGGTAAACAAACGACTTATAACTTCATTTCACCACACCCTGAGCTGACGGATCACTGTTTTTTTTTTTTTTTTATCGCTTAAACAAGAGAAACATGAGAGTCTTGTAATAATTCAAAGTTACAGTACATTTACTTTGAAGGAAAGTTGTATTTTAGGTGAAAGTGTGATTATTTCATGATATTGGTTCACAAAATGCTAATCTGATCAGTTGATATGGTGATTTTTATTCAAAAAGTGATTAAAAATCTATAACATTTACAAAATTGGATAATAAAATTTATTAATTTGTGTTCCAATATTTATCAATTTTTTTGGGGGGGGTGTTTAAGATTAGGAAGACCTTACATATTTTTTCTGAAAACAACACCCCTTATGCCAGTTCAATCAGGTCTTAATAAACTTTAGTCACGGACTGATCTACCAACTCAACTCTGAATTAAATAATAAATAGTTTTGGTTGTAAGAATTTATTTTTTAAACTTAAAATTTGATGAGAGTTTTCTAATATTACATTCCACGGTCTATAAAAATGTGCTTCACGGTCAAAAATCTGAATATGTTCAGTTTACTGTTATATTTGACACAGAAATGCAGCAAATCTTCACATTGGTAAAAGCTGGAACTATCACTTTCTGAGCATGTTTGTGTGAGTAACACTCTTGATGGGGGTCCAGAGGGACCAAGATGTCAGTAAAGATCAATAAATTGTGGTGCTTAATCAAAAAAAGGGAGAGGGGTTTTCTTTTCTAAAGGATTTTTTTTCTTTTTTTCGAAAAATAACTGAAACATTTGGATAGAATATCAGAAATTGTTGCACAGTAAATTTCTATTGATCAGCAATTTGAGTAAAGGACTAATCAATACAACCAAAGTTAAAACTTCAAAAGAGGTGATGGGATAACTGGTGAAAACTGGTGTCCACTCATGTCAAACTTCTGCAGCACAAAAGCTGTGAACTCACTCGGTTCTCAATCAGCCTGGCTTTCTCCTGCTGTGCCTCCTTTAGCATCTTCTCCATCTCCTCTATCCTGTGAGCCTCTGACCCACAGGCACTACAACACACAGAGGAAACAAGCGTGTGATGACACGTCTACGACAAGGCTCGGGGTGAGAAAAGTAAACAGACATGCCTGGAAACCAAACACTGAGCGCTGAAGGAGGAAACGGAGACAAAGGTTTCTTCATGAGCAGCAGTAAACTGAGTCTTTGAACTCCTGGCTTCAACTTGAGGAGGTTGGCATGGCAACAGATGGAGCAGACATCTAACAAAACATGTTGTCACGGGAACAAAGTGCAGTGACCCCTCTCCTGGGAGATGGGGCAGACTTGCGTGTTCCCATGGAAACAGCGCCCGTCTCTCACCTTTCCGGGGTACAGGCGGAGTTGCCGGTGGAGACGCTGGTCTCCATGCTGTCTGAGCTCTCCAGGCTCAGGGTGTCATATGCTTGGTTGCCACTCGGTGGCGACTGATGGTGCAGGATGGAGTGATGAACTGTGGGAGACAGATCTGTGAAGGCAGAGAGGGAGCAGAGACAGCTGTCACAGATCTACAATGCCCTCTACTGATAATAACAAGACATTGCAGGTAGATGATTATGATCAGATTCAGAACATGTTGAACAAAGCAGAGCTGACACACACTCTTCCCATAGACAACAAAGAGAAAGAGGGTTTAGTCTCTCCACCTGTTGCAGATTAAATGACCACAGCTTCCTCTGTAGATATCAAGTATACTACACAGATAAAACAGGACTGAGGGACTCGCATACCTTTGTTCTGCAGTACCAGCTGCCTCCTGGGGTCCATGTCCAATGGGTTCGACATCTCGTTTAGCAGCAACTGTAACCCCTAAAACACACACACACACACACACACACACAAGACATAAGCGCAAAGCATCAAATAGTGAACTACTTGGAATGTCATTTTTTTTTTACAATTTACATTTGTTAAGTTAATGTGCTCACCTTGGTGGAGGCATTTCTCTCATGAGCAACATCACTGGAGTATGGCAGAGCTGCGGCACTGCATGATGCTGCCTGTCCAACCTCACCATCAGATTTGGACTTTAATAGCTAAAAGAATAAGGACAGATCATTTTGAGGTTATTTTACATTTTAGGAGGAACTGGAAATGCATTTGTTTAAAAAAAATTCTCACCACTTCTAAATTCTTTTCTTAATCTGGAGGATTCTTTCAAAAGACTGAAAATGATTAAACCTAGAATTGATCTTAGTTTGTGTTTCTGACTTTGACATTTTCTGCCACTTCATACTAATACTCTACCACATTTATTTGAAAACATTAGCTACAAGTTAATCTTATAACCAATGGGTCTGTAATGAAGTATTATTTCAGATAGAGAAAATAAATACATTTATTGGTCCCAGGGATAAATTGAAAAAAGTATTCA
>JAPZDV010000015.1:11135871-11148366 GCA_029814665.1 Acanthurus lineatus
GAAATTTTGTTTCTTACGCATTCTAATCCATAAAACGCCTCATTATTACAACATATATACATTATATTACAGGCCAGCTGGTGCTTGGAAGAAAATTTATACGTGCAAAAGCTATTCTTGCTAAAATACCACCATGAGAAACTCGACCTTCATTAACAGAAACTCCACTGAAACAGACAACATGGTAATGAAGTAAAACAGCCTGGTGTTTCAGCAGCTGTGAGTTTAAAAAGCTTGTAGCATGTCTGTATTTTCACTCTTCAGTTTAGTGTTATTTGATGTCCAATTATACCTCTGCCATGACAGTGCCATAAATAAGTGAGTCATTGCTGAGATTCCTTATAAAGGCTATTGTGTGTGTGTGTGTATGTGCAAATGTGTGAGTGACTCAGCAGCCCTCTCCCATGGTGCAGTGGCACCTGTTCGTCAGTGCTCATCAACAGGTGTTGCCATCCCCCCTGAATGTTGTTAATGGGGACTAAATCAGATGGAAAGGCACAATGACAGCCAGTGAGCATACGCAGATTTGTCATGAGACAGTGAAGGCCAGAAATAGTCTTCTCAGGCAGTTTGGTGAGAGAGAATTAGTGATGTGACTATAGTGGCAGACACACTGTCAAATATTTCAAGCTCTACTTTCACACATTCAAACCTAGCACTAAGAATGGTCTTCATAAATATTATCTTACACTGTCAAAGCTACAGTGAGTGCCATGCTCTTGAGGGTAAAATCATGAAATAAAGGTCACAAGCAGGATTCAAGCACATTGTAAGAACGTGGTATTAGCTTGGCTCTTATTGCAACCAAATTGCAAAAAAATATGTCAAGAAATGCACAACTGGAACGTATAAGGGTGTGGTAGCTATGCTCACACCTAGAGAAGATACATGCCTTGTGATCAAACTTTAAATTATGTGTGTTGTGTGTGTGTGTGTGTGGCTCTGCATGTGTGGTCTTATCTCCAAAGACAGATAGGCGAGTGAGAGGGGCTGCTTCACATGGAGCTACGTTGATAGTCACACACCCAATCATGGTTATCTCTGGCTACACAAACACGTGTGTGCAGGCACTAGGACACACTATGTTACCTGCCATACTGCACACATGCATTCATGCTCGCGCAAACACACGCTGTCACATCTTTTCACTCTGCAGTGACTTCAAAAGGCGTCGGGTCATCTCCATGCAGGTGGAAACTTTGATGGGAGACAAAATCCACCGGAATCAAAACTGCAATGAGCTTGTGAGAAAACACACTCTACACTGCAAGGCGCTGCTGCTGCATTACCATGGCAACGGTGAAGAGAGCATGTGTTGGAGTCAGAGTCTCAAGGTTACTCAATCTCTTCATGTTTTAATAATACCACTCCCTTATGAAAGGAATATTACATCCCTTGTAAGTATGATGAAAATACATATCAGATCTTTCCAGCCAGTGTATTTGTCCAATGAACACAGAGAACCTGCCATCAAGGTTAAGACAAGGAAATGAACCGCACATATCTTGGTTTCATTAACCAAGACTCGACTTGATGAGGCCTGATTTCAGACTATTACATGGGCATACTATTTCTGGCTTGGCCTATTTAAATGGGACCAGATTGGTCAAAACCAGTGATGTGTTTCCTCTTTGGAATAGACAGAGCAGGAAGGACGAGAAGGAGGTGGATTTTACAGCAAATTTAACCAACACAGATGAAGAGTTTGACAAGGAGCGAGTTGTGGTGTTTGTTTGAGAGAGAGAGGATGTGGGGAAACAGATCCATCAAAGCAGAACAACAGCTTTCTGTGGTCAGGGTGCGCCCCATCTTTCTCCCAGGTGTTGTGTCAGAGGTGAAGCAGCAGGTGAGCGAGTGGCTCTGCACTGATGTATGTGGAGGCGGGGGGTCAAGGAAGCCTGCTGGGATTGTTTCTCCACGTGATCTATCTCTTGACACACATGTGGCCTACTGAAACCCGTGACAGTGGGGCTGACAAATGGCATTCTGCATGGAGTTAATGAGGGAGGAGCAGATGCATGCTGCCCCTCTGGAGATACTTTGTGTGCAAGTGCATGTGCATTAGATACAATTAACTGTGTGTGAATGTAATATATGCATGCTCACACAAAGCCACGATATAAATAAAATGACATAACAGCTCGATAAGTCAGTTGCATTAATGCACACACACAAGCACAAACGACAGAATACACAGTAAGTGTATTTTTCTGTATTGGACGCTCACTGTCTGCTTTCTTAGAATCTGTCAGCACCAAGTGCAGAAGCATGCTAACACTCTGTCATATTGGCAAGGTGTTTTACACAGAGATATAAAGATATGGCTTGTTTTATGAGTGATTTTATCACGCTCATTCATTTAGTTTCTGTGTTGCATATAAAAGTACAGCACATACATCATCAAAATTTAAGCAGGCAGCACAATATGATAATATTTTAAAAAAGCTAAAAAAGAAATATGGCAAGCTGCACCACATTCCCTTCACTCTAAATAATTAATCAGTAACAAGCTTTATGTGATGCAAAAAATGAAAACAGAGCTGAAGAATTATGTATTAAACAGGTTATAGTACAAAGATTTTTTTGCTGTTTGAAAGGTGAAAAAGACATGAACTTGAACCTCTTGTTCTCCCTGGGTCTCTTCCATCTGGAGTGCAGATGAGGGCACACTATCATGAGTTGTGTCTTTGAGTCTGCTCTGTAGCATGCTCTTCAGCAGCCAGCAACCACTGCAGAGCTACAGCATCCACTGACCCTTGACAAAACCTCTGCAGTGCTAGCAGAACCCTCTCTGCAATAAATTTATAAAGCGATTATATTAACCCAAGAGGAATGAAAACAAGAGTAAACAGTCCCTGTTGTCAGACATTTAGACCCTCTGGCCAAATAATTGTAGCAAATTCAATAAAGTTCTCAGAGCTGGAGGGACATGAGCATTTCATTTAACTTGAAAAAGATTTGGATCCTTACACTTAGACTCAAAAAAGTGGCAATATTTTAACAGTCTCAGTGACATGATGACAAGTCAAATGTGCAAATAAGCAGGAACACCTCTGCCTGCTGCTGGTGCCAATGTAAGGGCTTCTCTGATCACTGTCCATAGTGCTGATCTGACTCTGGGCTATACATACTGTGTAGGCTCAGTCTGCAGGTTACTGGGTTCAGACACAAGCAGTGAACTACACAATACCTTTCTACAATGTCTGCCTTAAGTTTTAAAGTAGAGATATTAGAGCATGTTTGTCTGGATTTTGTCTTAACTATCAAAATGAGCAATTCATCCCAAAATGGCAAGAGAAACAGGCCACTAAACTGTAGGGTGTTTTCCCTTGCATTAAAACAAAATTTCTATTATAAATGCAAATGTTTGGTACCTGGTGCCACTCATAAAAAATTGCACAAATTGAACATTTGTGAATCTGTTTACTAATACACTAATTAGACTATTACCACCTAGTATTTATGGTGTCAACTAGCCTGGTTGTAACATTTAACTAACTAAAAGACTAAGCATGACATCCCTACTTTGGACAACCTCAAATAGTCACTTTGTGATTATTTTCAAATAGCCGTACTCACATGAATATGACTTTAAGTACAGTGAAACCGTTCTCTTGTTTGCTTTCTCAATCAATCAGTCAAATCATCTGCTATTACCTTGCCCAGACACAATTTACGGCACACAGGGTTATTAGTGGGCTTTTAGACTGACTTGTTTTCTTTCTTGTAGAAAAAGCCTTGAGAAGAACTGATTTACCACACCAGTACACACTCTCTTATGAAGCCACATAAACATTAAAAACTCAATTTTGAACCTGGGTAAAAAACATAAACAAGAATGTTTTTAGCAGCCAAGTTTTTAAAGATATTTTGGGCCTAATTAAGCAAACGTTGGCGGTGGCGCATCAGAGCATGAACCACAAAGACAGGCAATTTCACTGCTCTCTCCTCTCTTCTATAAACTATTAATTGATCTCCAGGGAGCCTAGCTGTTTAAGCTGTTCAGAAATATATAGAAGAGTGTACCACAACCTTTACACAGAGTAAGAAACACCCTCATGGGTAAAGTACCACAAGAGCGGACAGCATTAGAGAGACCAACTTTGTCTCAGCACTGCTTAATGAAGTCATTATCACATTTATGGATCTAAATGCAAAGTTGTCAGAAGTGTCAAGTTTATGTTTTCTGTAAAGAAAGAAGAAGGCAGGACTGCCATTGAGAGAAAAACATATTTTAAAAATGATCAGTTATTTTCTAAATTGCCTCATATGATGGCCCAAAAGGCCTTGATAAGAAAAGAAAAAACAACTTTTGTGACAATTTATGTCCAAGTTATGGCAACAAAATAATCGCCATTAGTAACTAATTTAGTGGATCACATCTAACATTCAGATGGTTCTCCACTTATAAATGATGAATAAAGTTGCAGAGGTTTTAGTAGTGCTGTTTCAGTGTGTCCATGAATGTGTGTGTGTGTGTATGTGTGTTACATTATTAATGATGTTATAGTATCGCATCTTTTAAATTTTGCCATGCTCTAAAAGATGAGAGCAGTATTTTAACAGCAAAAAGAGTGAACACTAACCTCATTAATGACGGAGTTAATTTGGAATTAATGGGGGATCTGTTTACATGTATGTATGAGTTTGTTGTTACGTGTGTTCAAACACCTGAAGCATGTGTGTGTGTGTGAGTGTGTGTGAAGAGACGTGTGTGTAACCCCTCACTGGCATCATCAGTAGCAGAGGTGGGAGGTAAACCAATTCCATCTGCTAAAAGATGCTCATGATGTGTGACGATAGTGGGGCCTGGAGGTTCACAAATAAGCCAACCAGCCCACTCGCCTGTCACAAGGAACAGAAAACTGACACACAAAAACATCAAGAGGAGAATGTCACACACTCGTAACAGACAAATGAAAAAAAATTCTCTTATTACTCTTATTTTTCTTCAGTTCGTGTGCTTTGGCTTGCCACATATGAGCACGCAAACATAAACAAACACTGAAATCTTTGGTCTCTCTCTCACTTTGGGGGGCTCCTTTTGCAGCACAGCAGCAAAAACAGACAAATCAGATGTAATAACAGGGGAGAGCAGTGAAAGGTGCCATGATGTAACACACTGTAAACAAAAACAGTGGAACAAATCATTGTTTGTCTCAGTGTGAAGGAAAGTGGACAGCACCGGAGGCCACAAGAGAGGGTGCAACTTTCCAACAGACAAAGTTGGAGCGTGTGTGTGTGTGTATGTGTGTGCGTTGTGTGAGAAAGGAAAGACCTGGTCACACCTGCGTCTGTATCTTCATTTTAATTGAATTGCCGATATCAGACTTCAGTCATGGAGGTAGGGTAAATTGATGCATATTTACAAAAATTTGAATGCAGAGGGAGAACTCTGTGAACTCTGATATGCAAATTTGTGCTGCTGACAAATTGGAAATGGTCTCGACAGTGATGACCCTTCAGTTAACAGCCAGAAGTGGAGGAGTCAAAAGTGATGAAAGCTATTAAAATACACAAAGTATTAAGAAATTTCAGAGGGAACTTCCAACTTTTGTTGTCATAGCAATAAAGTTATCTCACCTCTGTGCTGCACCTTTGGATACAAATCGCATCAGTATTGCTTTTCATATTAATTTGAGCACAAAATGAAACTAACAGTCAGTGGTAGCCACCGCACAACCTGTAATCACTGTAGCCGCTTGCTTCTATCACTCCCTTTTATGCATCAATGCATAAAAGAATTTATATGTGCATTTTTGTGCCAAGAACCAACCTGCAGTAAAAAAAAGTAGGTGAAAGCTGACAGAAATGTTAACTAAGAGCAAAACATTTGGGTTGACCGGACTCAGACTAGATCACAACATGTCACTGTTGGCCTGGATATCCACCAACACACAAAAGGCCCAGCAGTGTATACATGCTACTTAAGCTATCATCATGGAATAGTGGCTATAATCACTGCTAAAAAAAAAAGGTGCTGCTCCTAAACAACAACACATGATCAGGCAAGTCTATGATTCATCGTCACCATCCACCATGGGAAACATGTGCCCATGCAGCAGAGATAAACAACGGAAGAAGAATCCCCATGGATCACAAAGGGGAACCTCGCCTGTGTGCCTGTGTGTCTGTGTGTGTGTGTGTTTGCATGTGTGAGTTTGTATACACGTGTTACTATGCCTTATCATCATGGGCATCCATCACAACAAGCAGCTGAATAATTCAAAGCTACAAAATAAAGGAACATCCTTGTGCATGCTGAAGAATAGATGGCCTCATAAATGATAAATGAGGGGATGACAAATCCAAAGGGCTACTATAGTGGAAGCAACTCTCATTCATTCTTATGTGCCTTTGTCCATGTGTCTGCATGTATGCATATGGATCTATCACATATCTCTTTGAGTGGGTGGAAAAAACCGCAAACATCAAGGTGCACACAAACATACACATAAGTGGATATTATACTCTACAAAGCTTTTTCATTTCCCCCAGGGGTGAGTTACAGCACAAAGCACAAAGCAGCTGGGAGTTGGGCCAAACAATTTTCTTTAACACAACAATAGCAGTGGTCTGGATCCTTAAATGCAGAAATGCACTGCTTATTTAGAAAATACATTGATGGAGAGGAGAGTTATGACAGAATCAAGGAGGAAGACAACAAGGGAATGGAAAAAGGAAAGTGATGGAAACCACGAGAAGATTCGAAATGAAAAAACAAAGGCAATAAAGCAAAAGCAAACACTGGGGCTTATTGAAAGTGCCAAGGCACGCACACACACGCATGCGCACACACAGTCACACACACACACACACACGCACACAATCACACACATACACATGGATGGAGATGTAGCATATGTCTCCAGTAGTGCCAGCTGGAGACATCTGGTGCCAAAACTCCACAGGTCAAACCAAGTGACATGCTCTCTGAGGCGTGGATGGGAAAGTGTGTGTGTGTGCATGTGTGCCAGATGATTAAAATGGTCATTATGTTTAGTATATAGTATATATGATAAAAGGCATGCACAAATACACTGTCAGTAAAGAATCTAAAGTGGAGGCAAATTTTAAGTGTGACGTGGAACGAGAAGGAGTAAGACAATCTTTTTGTGTGTTTTTCATTCTTTTATTTGGCATGTGATATAGCACAGATGTTCACCAGAGGGGTGAAGGAAAGGCAAGTAGGATGAGGATGATGAAGGAGGATAGATGAAATTGAAAGTTTACACCAGAGGTCTGGAAGCTGCGAAGGACAGAATCTATAGGAAAAAGCTACAACAGTGTGTTACTTTAAAGCCCATCTTGAACACCTAACTCAGGATCATTACACCAAACCTGATTCATGACAAATAAATCAAAACATAATAAGCTATGTGGTAGTCAGCAGCAAACATTATGAATGTATAAATTAAGGAAAAACAATGTTTGTTGGCACAGCTTCCTGTGATATACTGGATGCTATAACTAATGTTGTAAAAAAGTTATGTAAGACTATAAATTGGAGAAAACTGGTTTATAGGCTCACTGAAACAGAAGAAAACTGAGGGGAAAAGAAACTACTAAACAACAGTAAAGATGCTTTATCTTCCACTACTTTATTCCTGTTCTTACAACAAGACAGCCAGGCACAAGCTACACAACAACCAGTACACAATGTTCTATAACCTGATCAGAAAGTGCTATTTTTGGTTTAAATAATACCATTTTGACAGATTAGAAATGTGCTGTTACAAAATCCAGATGTTGTATCGGCCAAAAAAATGGCCAATCTGTTAAAATCAATTTAATTCACACACAAAAAACACATAATTACAACCATCTTTTTGAGTAATGCTTTACCTCTGTTATGTGAGGGATGATTATTTTGGAGATTGGTTCAGAGGCAGTGGGACAAAATGAGTGGCCTCTACTTAATAAAAACGGGCTTTATTATGATTAATACGTCCCTCACTCATCCACATGAAGTGTTGTGTGTATTGACTGAAATGGCAGACTTTGCCATAGTAGAGTAAAGTAAATTATCTATAGTTGAAGGTCAAATGTCTGAAGGCTGTCACACTGAAGTTATCTATTAAATAGAGGAATTGCAGTGACAGAAAGAGAGTTGCCGGCTCTCTGAATAAACACATCCACATCTGGAGACAGGACTTAAACCATCTGTAGGTCACTTAGGGACAGAGTGTTCAAGCAGTTGCACAACATATGGATAAACTCTGCCAAAACACATTCTCACATTCACATGCCTTTCTCCCAGTAAAAGTTGCCCAATTTCAACAGTTATCTGGATTTCATCACTAAATGGCAGCGACTTTCATTCCTCACTTTTACCACAACAAAGTAAGCTACCACAGCTGTTTTCATGATGCTAAGCCACTCCACCCAAACTGCATCGCAGCCTCCTCTGCTCCTCTTCAGAATCAAGCAGCTTATTATGTCAACGAAAATCACCAAGAAAAGCATTAAGATGTATATTACTTGTTAGTGGGGTTTGCATTGTTAAGGATTACTGAAGTAAAACAGTGCTCATCAAGCCATACAGAGGTTTTTTGCAGAATTAGCATTGGCTCACATCTTTTGGTGCAAACAGACAAACACAGAAACAGAGATATGATTGTTACACTGGTTGTCCAGCAATGCTCATTAGGGATGAAGAGAGATACACTGGCAGGGACCAGTCAAGCTGTGTGTGTGAGAGTGTGTGTGTGTGTGTTTTTGTGAGCACAGTTACAGCTGTGTTTGTGTGTGCCACAGAAGTCTGTGTGCTCATTAGACTGCCTGTAGAGAGAGCAAGAGCCAATGGCCAGTAACACACACACACATACAGAAAGAGAGGGAGAGAGTGAGACCGAGAGAAATAGAAAGAAGCTGCAATTAGACCAAAACACAGAGAAAGAGATATTCCAAACTACACTCAATAATGTGATCAGAAACACAGAATAGACTACCGCAGACAGCATATAGCAACATCAGATCTGAACCAGTAAATCTGTCATAAAAACAAAATTTTAAATGAGAACTGACATCTTGCATCAATTTTTGGGTGAGACATACTCAGACATAAAGCAGACTAAAACTTCTATCAGCCAGACCTCAGACTTTCACATTACACCCTAAAAAATCAGACTTTAAGACCAATAAAACTAATAAAATACACATATGCAAACAGTTTTTTTTGTTTATAGTTTAACAGCCTTGACTCTGGGCTTTGGCTCACTGCTCACACAAACTCACAGTCAAACAAACACAGGAGAGGAAAAGGGAAACATCCATCTCTTCTCCTGACCATCAAGACCAAAACATTCAGCAGCCTGGCCCGACTTCTCATTAGTGCTAAAAGCAAAGTCTCTGCTTGCAAAAGAGAGGGGAAACAAACAGAGAAAGACAGACAGTGTGACAAGAGTCAAGGACAACATTTTGTACATCACCTCCTGCCGGTTGGGGTCCTTTTCCAACCAAAAGAAAGTTCACAAAGTTTTGATGCCAGTCTAGACTTTCATTTCTTCACAGACACTTGGATTTCTGACTTTTTTGACCTTAAACACACACGACATATACTATTTTCTGTTTATGGGACTGGATTGCCACATAGAGTGTTTGAACATGTGAATTAAGGGGAAAGCTGTGTAACATC
Source organism: Acanthurus lineatus (assembly GCA_029814665.1). Lineage (NCBI taxonomy): Eukaryota > Metazoa > Chordata > Actinopteri > Acanthuriformes > Acanthuridae > Acanthurus > Acanthurus lineatus. The sequence goes on from JAPZDV010000015.1 coordinate 11,145,509, forward strand.
TGAGTCACCAAACTACTGTAGGTCAGTTGGAGGTGAAGCCAGTCGCACTGCAGTGTTGTTTCGCTCAAAGTTTGGGCTTTAAATCTTGCAGAGACTTCAAATTGAGGATGCTAGAATGTCATTGACTTTCAAGAATTAAGTGATGCATGCATGAGAAACATTGAGTAAATATAGTTTTAATTAGAATGTGCAAGTTCATTACTTTCTTCCTACTTTCAATCGCCTTAAACACAAAACAAATACATTTGGAAAGAATTAGAATAACGTACTGCAAATGAATTTTCAATTATGCTGTCTCAATCTTCCTCAAAGTTATTTTTTCAAGCTACTGCAGTGCTAATGCATTTCACAATGTAACATTTTCAGCTAAGATTGGTGATAAAATGTATTTCCTAACTACACAAGAGATTACTGGGGCAACCACATAGGACACCTTCATGTCCTTAAAAAAATATAAGTTTGTGTTCAAATCCAAGTTAAAGCCCAGTGTTTTCAGAATTGCATGAAAAATATATCTTTGTCAATTTCACACATAACCAAAGATATTAAATGTGCTTTCATTCATGTGAATGATTTTGATACAGAATGCTGCCTTTAGTGTGGAAGTCTTGTTACTAGCATCAGTTCTGCTACAACAAGCGTGATAAAAAAAAGAAACAATCAAAAAATCCCAACAACAAAGTTTATTCAGCACTATTTTGCAGCAACATTTGCAGTGAGTCTTCTGAAGAGTGGATAATGCTCACAGTTTATTAGTTTAGTGTCAGGCCTAAATTTTATGACTATAAGATTAAAATAATCTTTAATTATGTAGCCAACAGGGCGAGTACAGTGGGGGACATGTTAATGATATGGTGAACAGACGGCACCATTGTCACTCCTGTCACTGAGAGTGAGTGAGACAGAGGGAAAGAGAAATGAAAAGAAAAGGCAGAGATGGGAGAAAGAATGTGTGCGTCGTTGTGTGTGTGCATATGTATGTGTGTGCGGGTGCACGTCCACATGCATGTGGTTTAGTGTCAGCAAGCACATTTGCTGAACCCATCATTAAGTTCTCTCCCCTTGTGGTTGGTGTCATGGTCTAGACAAGGAGACAAAGCCTGGGCCTTTCCTCCACATGGTACCCAGGGGAGAGGGCAGAGGCCTGGGGGAGAGAGCTGGGGTGGGACAGCACATCCTGGGTGACAGACAGACAGCAGGTTGGGAGGAAGGAAGGGGAAGCCAGGACAGAGGAAGTAAGGAGGGGATGTGAAGATGTATGAACTTGCGGCGACAGAGTTGAAACTACAGTATCTTTTCTTCTTATTAGGAAGCAAAGAAGGAGGAATGGATACACACTTGGCAAGCTGGTGTAAGGAGGGTAATTAGTGAGAGACACACGTGTCCCTCATTGAGGAAGTCCCCTGGGTGCGAAACAGCTCAATCAGTAGCCAGCTGCAGGTATGAGGGATCATATGTGAGTGGAGTGCAGGTGCTAGTGTACAGCTGCACTTTTACCCTTTGCACTTTGACTCATTAATTCTTGTGCTACATTAAAGGGTTTACTAACACACAGACAAAGAGACACACATCTCCATTGAATCGCGGCTGGCCTGACCGTGTCTGATCACCATACTCAGCAGAGTTATTGGATTTGAACTTGAAGGAAAAAGAGCAACCTCTTCAAAACATGCTTATAACTCTTGCATTGCAAAAAATGTTTTAGAATGGAAATGTTATTACTGTCTGAATCACATTTACTAGCAATATTTTTTGAATTTGGTAAAAAAAAAATTCTAGCAAATAACTCGACTCAAGCTTGAAGTAAGTGTTGACTTCTGATGTAGAAACAAGACCATCAGCTTCTTTTAAACTTAAGTGTTTTAAGTTGCTTAAACATAAAAGTTGTTACTCCTGCTTCAGTTGCTGAGTGTGTAATGAAAAGGTTTTATACTGGCAGGTTGCAGATGCATCCAGTTACATTTATTCCCTTGTTATGTGGATTTTAAACATAAAACAGGCAGCATTACACTTGCTGCTAAAAAGAATTTGGGAATGTAAATGAGTTTTTATGGACATAATGTTGAGGAGATGAGTTGGTGGAAGGGGCTTTCTGGTGAGTCTGGTTTTGCTCATGCTGTGCTCCTGTCTCTAAACAGATGACTGAAAGAAAGAACATAGAAATTGAGTTGGGGGAAGGGAGGATGCTTGGTTGAACAACAGCTGTCGGGATTACTGTTTAATAAAAGCAGTCATACGCGTGCACTCCCTCATGCCCCCCTATAGAGAAGACCAAAAGGCATTTTCTGTGTGGAGCCCAATAACCTAACATCACAGTCAGTCTACAACCCTGGGGACCCGACGCCAGGCACCTCATACCAAGATGCCAGGCCCCCGGATCTCCCACCAGGCCGGCCATGCCTGCAGGCACACCGTATGTGTGTCTGCGTGGGTGTTTTACTTATTATGCGTCTATGCATATGTTTACATGGTGCATAAGTAAGTTATGGACCTCAAAAACAGTGCATACATGAGCAGAATAGTTTTTTTATGAAGCTGTATGAACCAGTGTTGTGAGAGTATAAGCTAGCAAGACATATGTATCAGCATGCATGTGTGTGTGAAGGAGAGTGTCTCTGTGTGTCTGAAGAGGGGAGGGATGAGGGGTTCATCAGATAAGCCACCTCATTTGGGGCGCTTCAGGAGGAGTGAAAGGAGCTGTGGGGAGGCTTTCATCTCTGAGATGGAAAAAAAGAGACAGAATCAAGATGGAGTGAGTGTGAAAGAGGATGAGGAGGCGGGAGAGAGGGTGAAGACAGGAGGGTGAAAGGAGGAAGAGAGTGAGATAAAGAAGGAGAGAGATAATCCATAAAGGATGT
>JAPZDV010000015.1:11148466-11175056 GCA_029814665.1 Acanthurus lineatus
AATCCATAAAGGATGTTTACCTTGGTCATGCTGGCAGAGGACAAAAGAGGCCACCAATATGTACTGCCCCCTATAGGGCCACAGGATATTGAGTAGTGAAAGGGAAAGTTTATTGAAGAAAAGACACGTTGAGCTAACAGCGTGCTAGGCCCATCACTCTCTCTCGCAGACAAACCGCTTAATTAAACATGAGCTACACGATTGCTGTCTGTCGGCCTCTGTAGGTCTGGATATACGAGGGTGTGCGTCTACTGTGCATTCATCTCATCGTCATAAAAGGCACGAGGAGGCCATTTGCAAGTCAAATTCAGCATTTAATGACACGGGAAATCATCTGAGTTTATTGAAAGCCAGCATGGAGAGGAAAGGGGGCTTGTTCAAGTTTCAGATCAGAAATGCATAAAATTGCCACTCCTCTTTGCCTGCAAATAGAGCTTTGAGTGCTTCTGATTTTAAATGATGGGATGTGTCAAGGTAAGCGCGTGGTGGCTTGGGGCTCCCTGGCTGCAATACCATACAATATATCTGATACAAATTACAGAGTCGAGATAATTTGACTCAGAAGTATTGTAAGGGAATTGCATAGGTTAAACTATGATTTTGAGCGAGCTTGTCTGTTTTACATACATCTATCTAAACCTCCAGTGTCCACATAGCATTTTTATGTCTGTTATCTAGAGATAAACAAAGGAACAAGAGATCTACTACACAAAGAAAGAACAAATGAAATTTTCAAGAGCTGTATAAGGACAGTGCAAAATAAATCCTTCTAAATCACTTCCTTGACCTAAGAAACTAAAAATTTATAATAAATCTCTCCAGGTACCCCAAAGCAGGCCAACAGAGGCTAAGGACGTTGAACATCCAATTAATAAGTAATATGGTGCTGCTACAAGCACAGTTTTTTAAAAATGCTCCTCCATGGCAACACTCATGTCAAAGCGTGCTGTTGCCATGCGAGAGCCATCCAAGAAAAATGTGTTTAAATGAAAGAAAGAAAGAGAGATGGAAGAGAGGAGAAAAAAGAAGCGGAAGGTTATGTGTTCGTGTTGGTTTGGATCCATCATACTAAGTGGAAAAAAAACAGTATAGCACTGTTTTGAGTACATTAAATCAACCTTAAATCCAGTCTCAGTGTAGAATGGTAAAGCTTGGCAACTTAGAACATTTCCTTAAGAAATGACTTTAAAGGCTTTAAATAAGGATGTCTTTTTGAGAGTGTGTGCGTGTATGCATACTTTGCTATGTGGATAATAACCTGTTTTATCAGCACAAAAGGGGATCTGACTGAGTAATCAGACAGCACTTCTCTCTCTCCTCCTCATATACAGTGTATTCATTGAAACCTTGATGGCCTTTACTTAATCTGCAGTTTTTCTCTACAGTAAGCCCAATTAGCAAGAGACAAAATTTTCAAGCCCACTGTCAGTTTACATAGAGGAAAAAAACTTGACAGTCAAGAAGGATTCAAACAAAAGGCAGCAGACAAATAAAACTTGCAAAACAGATATTAAGATGGTCACGGACAGAGATGCATTTGGAAATCAGGACACAGTTTTATTCAGAATTATGTTTGGCCTAATACATTTGTATTTATTAGGTTATCTTATTGTATTATTTCCTCGCCTTGTATTTAATCACGATTTGCATAATGCTTGCTTTTTGTGGCACTTAAACTATAAACCACAGGCAGCCAACCGTTTAGAGGACAAATAGATGCTTGGAAAGCAGGAGTGCAGAGAGAGTCAGGCAGCTCGACAGAAATTGATGCATGCAGACAGACGCAACAGACGAGTGAGGCGCAGCAGAGAGATGCAGAGTTGTTGATCTCATTAAGATTAATACAGTCAGACAGGAAAGCAACCACAAAGAAAGAGAGGAGGAGAAAAACAGAGGTGTAGCTCTAATGGGATCAATGGATGGGGCATCAGTGCAGGGTCAGTGGCTGTGTCCATGGTGACCCATCCCTCACTGGCTGGATGACTCACAACAGGGGTCCTCACTCACTTACTCACACACATTTCCCTTATTTCCTCCTTTCTCATCATCCCCTCGCTCAGTTCATCCAGTCGGTTTAAAAAAAAATCTATTTGCCTGTTTTTCACCTCGATCTGATTCTCCCCCCTTGACTCTTGCCCTGCTGTCCCACTGACTCATCTCCTCTTCCTACACAGGCTTTCTTTCCCGCCGTCCTCCACCTCCATTTCTGGTGACAAAACAACCCTGACTGAGTATTCTGTACCCTACTGCTGAAAACAGCACAACTGCAAACCCACCGCGTGGCAGTCTTTTTATGACGCACGGCACTGGCACTGGCACACGAAAACAAACTCAAAAGGTGCACTAAGTTATCAGTCATTTTGATGTCACATAACGCATTATGACTAAATACTTGGGAGAGAACATGTGCTACATTCCTGCCTTAAGTTGCTTCTCTTTTTAAGAAAACCAACTCTGCAGGCACACCTGACTCTCGCTTCCCATTTCAAAACACACGCTGCTGAGCTGATGCCTCACTTTCTCTTTTGAACATACAGTATTTTGTAACTTGTAATTCCTAGCTGACATAAGAGTGTATAGCCTTATGTCCTCTTGACTGAATAATTCATGGCAGCTCAGTAAGGCGCCCTGCACACTGTTACCTAACAGAGACACTGTCACAGCACTGAGAGAGAATAACAACATGTGAGGGTGGATTGGAGGGGGGAGGGACATGAAGCTGCACACAGAGGAACATGGGGAGAGTATGGAGATGAATGGGCTGTAGAGGAAAAAAAACAGATGAATGAAAAATGAACAGAGCAAGGGTATGAAATGGACTGGAGAGGAAAAACAGATGAATGAGAAATGAGGAAACCCGAAAAGCGTGAAAAACAAAAGGAGATGCACTGGCTAGTTGATTGGCATTATGGAAAATTGGCGAATAAATAAAACTGAGGACAATAAGGACGTCAAAAAAAGAACCTCAAATAGAGAAAAAAACAACAGGGAATTGTGAAATCTAATAGAAAACTGCGTCCAAACTGTTGAGAGAAATAGAAACCCTTTCCCTTCATCTCCAATAATAGTCTCTCACTTGTGTATTGCGCTCTATACTGAAGCTGCCAGTTCCCCTTCGCAAAACAAAGCCCAAAAATATCACTGCCAACACATGACACATGCATTTACACAGCTCCCTGTGTGTGTGTGTTTGTGTGTGCGAGTGTGTGTGCATGTATGTGTGTGTTCTAGCTTCCATAGCTGTGGGGAGTGAGGAGTTCAGCATGAATAATTGAACATTGGGGAGGGGGGAGAAGCCTGCCGTCCAAAAAGCAAAATGCCAACTGCCAGGCTCATTTTACTTTAGAAGAAGGGGGGACGCGAAGGTGGGGAAGGAGGATGAATAAGAAAAGGGAAAAAAAATAAATAAAAAGAAGATACCAAAGACCCAAAGGACACAAAGTACAGACTTGTAAAGTCCATTAGAACACGCAGCAACAGCTGGACTCCCCTGCTCTGCCTTTCTGTCTTGCTCACTGGACAAACAATAGCATTATAGACAACACCAGGGTCACATGTCAGGGGTCGAGGTTCAGGAGGCTATGGTAGGGGTTGAGGTCAAAACCATTTTGAAAAGCTACACAATAGACTAATACTATATGACCTTGGCTGGATAAACACATGCTCGTCATAATTGAGCTTAACACAAAGGGGGGGGGAGCTAAAGCCAATGAATAAAGATAATGTTATTGTAGAAAAGTGGAGTCATTGGTTTTGTGCCCCTTTTAAGTCTCCATGATCTATAGCCTTTGTTAAGTTGATCGCTTAGTAAATGGATGACTGAGTGCTTCAGGACCATAAATAATTCAGTTCTATTACATTTTGGAAATAAAGATCTCAAGAATACATGACAACAAAAGGCTTAGAAATTAAATTACACACAAAAAGTGGAGGTAATAGACCCAGTAAGGTGGGAGTAAAGCACAACAAAGTCAGAGTTGGAAAGCCAGTCGTTTTTGGAATTACAACCTTTACTCACCCCTGCTGGGAGATCGCAGTTATCCTACAATTTTATCTCAATGACCATATGTTTGAGTTAACATTGGGGGCATCAACCAGCCACATGCAATACAATGCAGCCACAGTGTCTCTCTCACTAACTTGGTTTTGGTGGTGGTGAGCTTCAAACTCATTAGTCCATTTTAATAGATAAGAGGCTTGCAGCTAGAAAGCCACAGCAGCAGTGGGTTTTGTGGGTTATAAGAGCGATGTAATCTGGTTTTGGCAATAGAAAACTAAGGAGTTTAGAGGAGGAGGGGGGCTTACTGATTTGTGGATTTGAACTGAATTGTGACTCATTTAGAAGCAGATCTAGTGTGGCAAATGGCTGTAATCTGAGGGCCTTCTGTGTATGAAAGAATAAGACAGAGAATGAAGATGGATGAGTGACACGTGATGTAATACTTGGGAAACATGAAGTTTGCTGTTTTTTAGCCTTTCAGCTCGTCTCACTCTCATTCTCTGTCTGCCTCCCCTAATAACATGTGTCTTTATGTTTCTCTTTCCTTGCCCTGCCACCACGCTCGCATCTTCTTTTTCTATGTTCATCCACCAGATTTTTTTCTCCAATCCCCTTTTCCCCCCGCAGTAATCCTCCCCTCACATCCCTCCTTCTTCTACTCTCTGTCAGATCTCTCTATCCACTCCAAGCAAATTACACTTTTCAGATTACACCCCAATTAAAGGCCCCGTTGGTACTCTGTTTGCATGCTGCATCTTGTCTCTGGAAACAGAAACATGAACTGTGCGTGTGCATGCACATGCATGTGTGTTTGTGTGTTTGCGAGAGTGACTGCACAGCAAAAACAGCTATCTGAAATACTCGCAGGCTGAAAAAAAAGCACGAGCGTGTATGTGTAATCGCAGACGGCAGCCCCCTGCTAAATCCCTATTAATGATCCTATTTACACTTGTTGCCAGATTGATCAAAGTTTAGCAGTTGTGTGATCCACAGCCTTTTCATCTCAGCTGGTTTAGGGGGGATGCGGTTGCCTGTGTGCATGTGTGTGTGTGTGAGAGCGCTAGCCTGTGTGCTTATGGAGGGTTGCAGGGAGGTTGTTAGTTGGCACAGTATGGGGTAGTTGGCACAAACAAGGGCAAGACGCCATGATATAAAGGCAGGGAGCTGGGTGGTGTTGAGGGCATTTAAGTAGTGTCTGTGAAGTCTATGTGTTAGGTGCTGGCTGCTGACTGAGATCTGAGGGCTAAAGAGGAACAGCCAAAATGGTCAAGGCCAACAGGTTCTGCAGAACAAAAAGCATGTATCCACAAAAGTGAGTGGCCAGTGGATGGAGCCACTGGATCTAGGACTATTTTCCTTATTTTAGATTAACATTTTAAAGTTTATTTGAAATCATATCCACCATGTTCCTTGATTAAAAACACTCAGGCGTCCTAGGTGGTTTGATCATTTCAACTTGGTTTTTGAGGAACTTTATTTTTCCCGTTGCTATGGAATGAAGGCTATAATTACTGTGATACCCATGTGCATCAGCTGCCACTGCTATGAGGATTGAGCTGGTGAGACATGAATCAGAAATATTCAAAGCACTTTGTTCTTGCAAAACAGAGGGAAACACTGCTTTGTTGCCAAATTCCTCCAAAAAAATAACCAAGAATTAATAAAGTTAACTGCTTTAAACTAATCAAGGCATCAACAAGTTTCTTGAAAGCACAATCTCTAGCTTCAGTATGCCATGACTGGTGCATACAAATGAACTTTAAAGATCACTCCAACAGAAAATCTCCCCGAGTTATCTTGACTTAATCTTTGGGTTTTCATTTCTATTCAAGTCTCAGAAACGAGCTCCAGCAGCAAAACCCTGGTCGCCAAATCACTCACAACTTGACTTTCTCCCTACTCGCAGTCAATCCATTCATTTGCGCAAGCTTTTCATTCTGACAGTGACCTCCTTCTCATATAGCTTCACTAGCTCAGTCCTGTTTTTAAATATACTTCTCTGCTCTGTCTTTTTACAAATGTGTTCCACTCCTTTTCTATTTCTCTCTCCCTGACTCGTCTCCTCTTGCTTTGTTCCCCTCAGGTCTTTGCCTTGTTAATTGTTCCAAACAGAGAAAAACTTTGAAGTCGTTGTCCCGTAAAATAATATTGCACTCATTTGTTTACTGCCAGAGCTCTGGCCTGAAGCATCACAGACAGAGATGAGGTTTGGGAGGAAGGAGAGATGGATGACACGGAGAAATGCAGACAAAACGGGAGGGGATAAGGGAGAAAACAAAAGGGATTTTAGCTCCAGAAAGAGAGTAAAGATGAAAGGATGGAGCATGGTAGAAAAAGGGGAACGATGGCTGGGGTGTTTTATAGACACTCTCTTCCACTCAGCACCCTGGACCATTTATCACCTGGACATTGGCCCTAACAACATACACAGTGATGCACACACACACACACACACACACACGCATGCACTCACATAAGATCTCTTCCATTGTGTTTATGGGTGTTCATTTTCCGTAAAAGCACTTTCCTTACTATGTTTGATTCATCACATCCATAAGAAAGCAAAGGCTTGTGTAAACACACACACAAACATATCCATGTCATATGCTATGAGTCAGTTTCGCAAGACAAGCTAAGATTTACAGCATACCACTTTCACAGCAACTAGTTTATCCTTGAGACCTGAGAAAATACCTCACCTCAGCTAACACTTCGGGAAAGAATATTTACTTGTTTTTTTTTAAATAAGCAAAATATAACTGATTAGTAAAAGGTTTTTTTATGCTTTACATGTTGAGAAATTATCAATGTTAGTACAATGTAATATGTAGAATTTTGAGATTAACCACATAAGAACCATCAAAGCAGTCCTCAATACTGTCAACAGATGCCAATAAATCATCTAAGTCATACAATTAATCATCAGTTCAGAATATGAAAACATGGCGGCCATCAGAAAAATCATAGACACTCAAACACTCTTACCACACAGGAGGAGAGGAGCGGGTTCTCTCAGTAAATGTAAGGAAGCTATCTATTCACCTCATAACTGTCTATTCACGGACCTATTGGCATGCAAATTTACCTTCTGATTGATTTCAATCATCTCTTTTCCCTGTGTAACGTTGAGCCCATACTGCTGAAGCTGACATTGAGCGAGCCCACTTTGATGATATAATGCCGGCATGTGTGTGTTTACGGCATCTGTGTGCAGACAGTCCTGCAGAGTATGTTAGATTAGATTGAACAGTAATGCTTTTAATGGATGGGCTGGGAAGGTCATAGCTTCAACCTTTAAAGTGACTGAGAATGAGCAAGACAATCAATTGTTTCTGACAGGTAGAGTTACGGAGAGGAGGTTTGTGTATGTGTGTATATGCATGTTCGTCCCCATGTGTGTGGACAGGATGGGTTGAGAGATACAATAAAAGTCACTCTTGTACAAATAGCTTAGCTCTTAATTAGCACCCAGCCTTCTCCTTGACCCTTACCAGTCTGCAGAAATGCACACTGGCAACAGCAAACAAAATGTCTATTGCTGTTTCTGAGTGTTATAGAAAAAGAGAGCATACTGCGTGCATCTAAATGATTTATAGCCTTGTATGTTCTGTTTTTGTTTTTTGGTTTTGTGGTGTATATTTATGCCTGAATATGTTGTGGGCAGCAGCTGACTTGCAGCTGTTGTTTACCTCCACTGCAGCGGAACGTTCACACTAGCAAGTTGAATATGCATAATATGACACCACATAGTGTACAAAACAGAAGGCCAAATTGTCTGTGCTAACTTCCCCATTGAGCCCCACAGAATCCCATAATAGTAGATAAATCGTTACCTAGCAACAGAGCCTAGCAACAGCAGCAGTGGAGATATGCTATCGCTGTACAGGAAACTCAGGGGGAGAAATGCCTCCACTTTTAGCAAAGCAGGCGTTTATTAACAGAAGGCCCAGGGAAAACAAACTCTACGGAAAAGGATCTACCATATCAACTGTGATGTGAACCACGGATCCTTTTCTTACTGTATGCTAACACAATGAAATGTCTTTGATGAGTTAGTGTTCGGTACTGGCTCAGGTTTCTGTTGACACACACATACACACACACTTGTATGGCTGCAAGGGGATATATCCATATGAAACAGACAAAAGGTGATTGCAGGCTGTAAGTACAAGGCCAAGCTGAGGCAGTTTTATAGTTTGAGGTCAGTATTTTTCTACATTAGACCCAGTTGAGCTGCAAACACAGAGGAGAGTCTGTGAGTAGACTTTAAGTTTAAAGAGTGTATATTCTCTACTCTACTTAGCAATGGGCATGCATGATATCAACAACAAGAAGACAAATGCTGCTTCTGGTACTTTAAAAATGCTACACAATGAAGCAAATTACTGCTAGCAGCAATTAGCTGTTAGTTGTTTGGATTTTGCATGACCATTTCATAAAATTATTGCTAGTTTTGGACATAAAGTATTGAATTACACTGAATTAACAATGGCTATATAGATGGTGCAGAGTACATCTCCTCTATTAACTCCAGAGCACAGTCTGCTCCACCCAGAAGACAAAATGCCTTTTTTCTTTCAACTGATGAGTAATTTCACTCCTCATCCATAAATCAATTATGTATAATCCCCTGATACAGAGAATTAGTGGCCATTTAACATGAGAAAGCTAAGTGTGCCGGGTGTGTGCTCATGAACACAACCATTGGTGTTTATGTGGGAAGAGTAGGAGTGATGATTTGTTTCAACACAAAGAGTTATACTGATGTAAACATGCTTTATTTCTGACAAAGGACAGAGTGCTCCACTAAAGAGCAAGCTTGGAGTCTGAGCAGAGAGCACTAGACTATGAACATTATATACAGGGCTATATATACACAACAGTGAGAAGCTGTTCCCACAGTTATTTGCCATGCTGATGATGCATCAGCAGTTCAGTTCAGTCTGGGCTGAGCCACCTTTAACCACAAATGTTCTCCTGGTTTACAGCCTATTTATTTAATCATTCTCAGCATGCATCCACCTCATAAAGAGATGTGACAAATGTATTATTGGAGCCTTAAAATATGTATCCTCACACCTTAGCTGGGACTTTTTATATATCACCCTTGTTGTTGCAGACATTTGGTTTTAGAAAACCTTCCCTTTAGCATACTAAAAGACTGATAAAAATTACCAATCACGGGATGAACTCAGGGTCTGTTTAATTTAGGTAAAAGGGAGAATTGGATAGCACCATCAATGAAGTGAAGGAAATAAAGTATAAGATAAAGCAGCAAGGGCACAGAACCTGTCTTCAATATAATTTACCACAGTTGTAAGCAGAAATAAAAGACTTTCTATGAGTCAGAGCTTTAGAGGGTTTTTGCACTTTTGCTGGCATTCTTCTGGGACAAATGAAGGCTAAATAGTATTTTCCTAGGAGAGGAAAATGCACCCTCTATTCCTCCTCCTCATTTGCTCGTTTTGCTCATTTTGCACATCATCCAACATGCACCACCCCCACCTACCATCCCTCCACCAACAAAAACTCCCAAATTGGCATCACAAGCTCATTATTTAACTACTGGTAGACATGTTGGCCCTATGTGCAAATCAGACAGGAGAAGCTTATCTAGCAGCAGCAGTTGGCCTGATGTTCTTTAACAAGGTTGGAGTGTGGCATCAAAAAATCTCCTGAGAGATGCGGTTTCATCGCAGTGAATGAAGACAACGGCGAAGCAAGGTGCAATAGCGGCCCAGTAGGAGATCACTTGACTGACTGCAAATCAGCCAGTCATGTGAGGAAAGCTCCACGGGGCAAAATTAGGGGGCAACAGCTCTGTCCCGTGCTCTGGCATCCATCGCATCCTCCCTGCTTTCCCACTTCTTCATCCGTCTGGATAGAAGTGAGCGGGACTGATGTTTCTATTTCAGAACGTGTCTCCCTTGGTGTGTCTTCGTCGGCCAAGTCTGTAGCCCACGCTGTGTGAAACAGGGCGCCTGCCAACACGTTCTAACACACACACAGTTACATCTGTAGTGTGCTAAGCCGCCAGGGAATCAGAGCCTAAACTGTAGGGCATTGTATCATAACACAAGGTACTTGTGAGAATAAATACAGCTAAACCAGCATCCACCTTTAAATGCACATTTGAATGTGCTGATGATGCAACACGGTGCAAGAATGATACATGTTGTGCTTCTCTGTTTTTTTTGTTATGTTTATTGGTTTCATTTTAAAATTCAAAAATTCTAATGTGAAATGGTAATCCCAAAAATGGTCTCTATCCACGGCACTATCTGGTCACATGTGAACCATAATGGTCACAACAGTTCCTGCTGAGAATGTGCACACTGTTTGGGTTTTAACTTGTCTGAGACTGACAGCTTTATATGGCTGCACAGCTTATTGGATAGGACTTGGAGCTGACAGTTAAGCTGCTACTACGGACGAGGGCCAAGCAATGATGGTGGTGGCAGAAGGAGAGGAGGACAGTGGTTTGGTTGGTTTGCCAGTTGTAGGAGCGGGCAGCTGAGACTAAACGGCAGTAATGGCCTAACGAGGAGAGATCTGGAGAGCCAAACCAGATGGAACAGCCACAGCCACGTGCCTGCCTGGCAAAGCTTGGGGCTTGTTAGCCAAACAGAGACACAGACAGAGAGATTTACTAAAAAGATGAAGACAAAAAGATGGAAGGAATGTTGAGACTAAGGGATTTCATCTCCTCTACATCTCAATCTTCTCTTCTTTTGGTTTATTACATATTTAATGCATTTCTCTCCAGTCTTCATTCCAGTTTTTTTGTCTTTATGTGCTCCTCTCACATCCACATGCACATCCTCTCTCAAACCAAAACCTTCTCTCTTATTGATATTCAGCACATTTAGAGGCTAAGCTTTCTCGCCTTTGTGCCAGGATCTTAACTTAAATGAAAGGGGAGAAGTTGATTACATATGGGGAGCAAAAACTAGGCCTCCATCTCAAGGGAGGAGTGTAGTAAACGAGATGCCGTGCTGAGTTTTAGTCAACAATGAAAGCAGATGGAGGAAAAAAAAACAGAAAGTGGGGTTGGGGTGAGTGCATGTCAGCATGTCCTTGGATGTCAAATTTCCCAGGGTGCTCAAGTGTCTGAAATCAAAGACGTGGAGAACGGGATAAAAAATATCCACGGTGCTGGCTTTTTAGAGGATTCGGGCAGGTGCTACCAACACAAAGACACACTCACACATGCATGCAGGCACACATTTCTCTCAGCAGTTTGTGGAGCTGCAGTGCAACTGTAATGGCTAACCTAAATCCATCTTTGACAATTACAGCAGTGAGCAGTGACTGGACTGAGGTTGTGCTGGCTGATGTCATGCTGGCAGACAATATTTTAACAGATAGGAGAGTAACACATGGTATTCCCAGTGCTTTTTATCCTTTAGCTCATAAAAGCGCATTGTGCTGTACTGTGCAAAAAGGACCATCTTTTCTCCCACTGGACCATTTCTGATTTGTTTAAAGCTACATTAGATGGAGTTAATAGGAAGCCGACGTTAACAGAAACTCAACCCAACTTGTCAGACGTTTTCCCTCACATCATAATGGGTGCTTCTGCTCTTATTGTATTTCCTATTATAGTGATTTATGTTTATAACAACTACATACTCTCCCAATAGATGCAGAAAAACACTCAGCAACACACAGTAGGTCCGTGTCGTTATCAATGTTAAATAAACATGGTGAGTCCAGTGCCACAGCAGGGATGAATATCTAGCAGGGAAAAGCTGCTGCTTGCTGAGAGATGGAGTGAGTGAAGAAGAACGAAGGAGGATGTGTAGTGAGTTTCTCATGCAACTGCTCAAAAGGATTCACAAATAGAGTGTGTACTGTATGTTTTTAGTGGTGATTCTTGGCTCACCAATTAATTAAGTGTCACACTGGCTCCTTTCGTGACTCTTAGTTGGCAAAAGCTAATGTGGAAGGTGTGGTGCTTATGGATAATTGGGGCTGAGTGACTCTGTGTAGGGGAAGGGCCCTGGCACACATGTCAAGTGTGAAGCTTAAGGGCAGAAACTGTGTCAGTTTGTGATTAACTACATTTATGTGTCAAGAATCATTTCTTAAAAAGCATGTATGGCAAAACTTGGGTGTCACTCCCTTCACCCATCCTGGGTGAATGCCAGATTTAGAAAAGAAAGGGAGACAGAAGAGGGAGGAGGACCTTTAGCTGAGACAGACCATTGACAATGATGAGGACTCTGTGTGAACTCAAAGCTACACACACACAACAAGGGTATCACAGCCACACAACCGTTAACTTAATATATGGAGGGACATACCAAGACACAATCAGCATTTTGTAAAGCTTTTGAAGGTTTTTTTCCCCTACAATTCCACTTTATTCCTTAAAACCAAGGAGTGTCTCTAACTGCAGATTGGCAATTACCATTCTGTGTGTGCAGCAGGGGGAAAAAAATCCCATAATCCTTTGGGAGCACTGGTGTAGCTGAGATAAAAATCCACTTATTAAGGTCTGTTTTGAGGATGGGAAAAGAAAGGGTGAGGAGAGAAGAGAGGAAAAGAGAAACACTGTGATGACAGGTATGCAAGATTACAGATGTTAATTTTTCTTCCACCTTCTAAATGCCTCTGCTGTTTTTTTTTTTATATCTCTTCCAGTGCTCTTCCCTCAAGTCTCTCTACCTCCCTCCATCTCTTTTATTTACTCTCTCAATCTCTCTAACTATCCGTCTCTGCCATCATTGTGTCAGTGAAGCAGCTTCAGTACCTGGGGCACACTTCAAAGTCTTGATGTCACACAGACAGACCCAGGGACCCTTTTAAAGATGTTTACGCTGGCATCTGCTTAATGGGCGAGTCAGAGTAATCTAAATCACAACTCACTGACACCACTGCAGCTACATTACGAGGATACGTGCCGATGTGTGTGTCTGAGATGAGTAGGAGGACACGCAGAGCAATATAAGAATGTGCAAATAAACTAAAACAAACAAACGCGTGCTGGGAGATTCAACTGATGTTTGCGAGAGGCTTATACAGATATACATGTGGTGGCTAATGGAAGTTTCTAAGCACAACACAGAATATACCGATATGCACACAAAAACATATGAAAATGTCTCATTCATATCCACCTCCCATTCACACACATTCTAAATGTCAGTCTACCAGCAGTCACAAAAGGTTTGAATACACCCACGTGCATGGAAATAAAAAACACCCTCAACAGTGCACACTTCCATCTGCAGTCTCAGAAGTCTCCCTTACAGTTGAGCCTAGCTATGGAGCGCAACCTAGCCTAGCCTCGCCTCCCTGACTGGCTGCTGGCATTTACTGCAGGGAGGAGAGAGAATGACCCAGTTGTGAGGCAAACTGTTCTCTGCAGAGAGAGAGAGAGAGAGAGAGAGAAAGGGAGAGAGACAGAAAAAGAGAGAAGAGAGAGGTGGAGAAAAAAAAAAAAGGTGTGTTGGGGCACTAGTCGCCCCAAGAGACCCAAGGTGTGCAATGATTGGCTACAGGCATGCAGAGAAGGAAGTGGTGAGAGAGGGAGGGGAGGCAGGAGGCTCACCTGCAGTAGTGTGTCCTCTATAGCTGCACAGACACTCCCATAAATCACAGGGACTCGGAGAGTGGAGGTATGTTGGAAAGAAAAGGATGGTGGTATAGAACAGAGAAAGAGGTAAGGAATAAGAGAGAGAGGGATGAGTTGCTTCTGGGAATTCGAAGAATGAGAGTTACTGTAGAAATGTGGGTGCAACACGCACCACCACCGACACAAAATGGGGAGAAAATGGATCTGCTTGAACCAGTCATCCATCAGTGATTTTGAGAAAATCTATTACATACAAAGTGATGAAAGTTTGTGCAGAAGGGAATGAAAAAGAAAGACATACACGACAAGGAGAACATTACTTTACGTCTGATAAACCAGGCCTGGAATGAAAAGCACATCAATCTTAACTTTTCCTTGATCATCAAACCTTAAGTTATGGATGGTTATGACTGTAAAACTAATATGCCTCCCTTTCCATTATAATGGTTTGGTCCTGGCAGGGTTACTGCTGGCCATCCATCCACTGAACTACACAGAAACACAGTGTGTGATTAGTTGCAAGACATTGCATTGATTTTCTACTGCTGGAGCACAAATTAACAATCGCCATGCAATCATTTGGTTCTTGCACACAGGCAAATGCCAACGCATGAAACAGAATTGAAATGATAATTAATACAATTTTGTGGGGGGTTGGAGCATCTATAAACATTTTCTATACCATTTAATTAATGATAAATCTCTTTTAAGAATTATTAATTAGGCGTTGTAGGGCTCATGCCTTCACAGTCTGCTTGACAACAATAATTAATGCCAATTCAGACTCTTCTTTAAATGCACAGAAAGAAGCAGCAGAGTTTTCCATCGGCAGCAGCTACAGAGGATGATTCTTAACCGCTCAGCCACCTTTGACATGAGAAGAAGTCTGTGTTTAAGCGTAATTGTGAGTGTATGTATAAGAGACAGCTATGTTTGGGGTTCTTCTCTGTGGTTACCTTCTAAACGTTCTATAAGTAGAACAGAGCGAAAGCTTCGACATAATTACATTCCCTTTTGCTGGCTTGACATGGACTTGATATGGCTGAAGAATGTTAATAGCGATGCTAATTAACTGAGTGAATAGATCTAGGCTTTAAGGGTGAGCATGACAGGGGAAGGTAGAGAGAAAAACCCACATGTGTTGTGTAAGTATGAACATTTGAGATATGTAGCTATGTCATCTGGAGCGTGGCTGTCGTTTCATAAATCTTTGCTTGCCCAAAAGTATGCAGTTGCTACAGAATTCATCTAAATACATCTGTTATATTTATAGATTTTAGTCCAGATTTTTTGCATCCTTGCTTCTCTGCATCCTAAGACATAATCTGCTGACAGTCTTCACACGAAACCTGTCTGGTGTAGATTAGGATGCCTGTGCATGTGTGCTTGTGAAGAGAGAGAGAGTGTTTACAGCACATCTTTGGAGGAAGCAGCTTTTTATTAAAAAGCCAGATTAGCGAGTTTAGGCAGCTAACTTTGGGCTTAACTCAGGCTTTCCAAAATCACAAAGCTGGATCATTCTCAAACTGAAAAGCTAATGCGCAACAGGTGGCGACAGGTTTAGCTCAGCCAGGTTTAGCTCAGCCAAAAGATCAGATCGAAATGTTTGTAATCATCCTGCCTGCTTATCAATCAGCTGGTGAAAAATAGTGAGTCATCATTCCAACAGACTGACAAGCAACAACAAGCAGAGCAGAGAGACATCAAAACAGAGCAGTGTAATTACTTTGATTTTTATTACTTTTTATTCTAGATGACATTGGATGTTAAAAAGGTTTGATATTTAATACATTGAAATACTGTGCTCTTGTGAATGTGTTTGTAGGTTAATTGAGGATTAAAGGCATCAGTTCTAAGTTAGCTGTATGATATTTTTTATCTACAGTCACCAGTGTTTGTAAGGACAACCTACAGAGAGCCTGACAAAGTCAAACTCGCCTTGTGATATAGGCCTCATGCCCTCCTGGCAAAGCCATCTTCACTGAGCAGCTTGTAAACACACAGAGTCTGCCAGCTTTTCTCACTGGACAGCCATACAACCACATGCTAATTAGAATAAAATGAAGGAGAGAATAATAGACAAGAAAAAACAAAGGCGAGAGAGAGAAAAAGTAGGATGATGTGAAGGTATAAAGAGGAAAGAAGGACAAGGAGACATTAGTAGAAATAATGAAATAATAGAATGAATAAAGAAAGAAAAGGCAAGAAAGGAGAGATTATGTAGTGTTGCAGATTCTAAATCACCTGCCATATATTTGAAATTTATTCACAATCCTGTATTTGCATTCACTGTTTCTTAAGGTTTTGTATCTTTACAAAGCTGAGACTGCATTCCCGACTATCTTAGACATAAGGAACAAGTTCCATGAATATTTTAATGAACCACAAATTACAATTTGCCCAGGCTTCACAAATCCAACCCACAATTGTTGCTTTACTCACTGTGGTCTGGCAATGGCATTAGCTCAGTTTGCAGGCGCTGTCAGTGTGTATGGACCAAAATTACTTTGAAAGCGACTCGATCGGCCTCATCAAAAATTCAATATCATAAACTTTACAAAGGGGACGCCTGCATGAGAGTGCAAAGAATTTCATGTCCTCTGCATGTCGTGCCCACACGTAGCGGATTTCAATATATTTCATTTTCAGTCAAAACAGGGAAAGATTGCTGCAGTCTTTCATGCCACACAAGGGGAAACACACACCATTACACAAAAGTAATTTGAACTGACAAAATGTGTTCTCCTGCAAAGCCTATGAATTCTGCTGAACTACTCGACGAACTATCCAGTGAAGGGGATGAAAAACGACAGGCGCAAGTTCTACTCATGATCAAAGTACAGATTTGATATTTCATGTCAGCCCTTTGATTTGTTTATGTCCCTAGACCTTGACTCATCCTTTTCAGCAGCAAACCTTGTCTTAACCCTGAGCCAGCGACACATCAGAGTCAGCTACAGTTCAAACTGCCAGGAAACGGAAAGATCAGACTGAAGTTAGTCATTTTCTCTCTCCAACTTCTCTGCTTGCTCAAGCCTTTTAACTCCACGTACACACTGCAGAGAATAGCCACTCAAATCACTCACAGCTCAATAGGCTGCCACATACTGGTACTCTTCTCAATAGGTGCAGACTCACAAGAGTGAAATGAACATCAAACTCTATTTCACCACTCTCACCCTCTCCTCCCATCAGACTGTCTCTCTTTACCCTTTCTTGACATTCTCTCCATCTCTGTAGCTTTCACCCAACATTCGTGCTCACCAATTTTGCCCTCTACACTCTTTCAGTCTCTCTCTGCTGCACTCGTCTTTCTGTAGCTGCTCATCCACGCTTTTGTGATTCCCATTTTTGAAAAGATCTGTGTAAATAAAAAATAAATGATTTCTGTGAGTCTTCTGTCTGATTACTAACCCGATTTCACAGGAGGGTCGGAAGAAGTTAGATTAAATATCAAGCAGCTTAACATCAATTGACATTCTGAGGTAGTTTAGTGTCACTCTAAGAGCCATTGCAGCTCATCAGAAAGTCAGAGTAATATGTGCATCTACAGAAGGCTGCAACACTACAGGGACCATGATTCATAGCTGAGGGCTCACCTTTGTGACAAGCTGTTGCGATACTGGAGCTTTAAGCAATAAAGTGGTTCTGACTTTGTGTGCATGCGTATGTGTGCAAACATTGTGTCAACCTGCAGTGAAGAATCTGGTTACTAAGGTTGACTGTGTGTGTGTGTGTTAGTGTGTGTGAGCACTACTGCCCTGCTCAGCCCCTGGCAGCTCATCAATTATAAAGCAGCCCTGAAAAGGAGGGATCAGGCCCAAGCTACAGCAATGGCATCTATAAATACACACTTGAATGACGCATGCGGGACGAGCGGCTATTTTTTGCATGTGGCCATGTGCACATACACATGAAGGTTGACAGCCCAACACATTGAATGTGCAACCAATGTCATCCGCCATATCGGGGCACTTTGTGTATCTGTCGAGTCAGGAAGGCAGGCTGCTCCGTGGTTGCTCTTTGCTAACCTGAGCGCCATGTGATACTCCGTCTAAATCAGAGGAGAGATTGCTTTCCTCCTTTCCCCTCATGTCTTTCATCAACTGAACACTGTCTAGCCGAACGGGCAAATGGAAAAGTTGAGGTGTGTGTGTGAGCGTGTGTGTGTGCATGCAGGAGTGCAGGTAAATTCCGTAATGGTCTGGAAGACATGCTCTATCACTCCCTAGTGGCCTCTCGCTCTCTACTTCTACCTCACTCTCCTTTTCCATGTCCCTCTATCATTTTTTTCTCTCTTGGATTATTTAGCCCTTAGTTTATATTTGCATCATCCATCTCTCGCCCTCACCATGTGTTGCACATTTAGTCTCCAAAGCAATATATCCCTTTCTACTCTCTCAATCTGTCTTTTCTCCTCCGCAATCATGCATCCATCCATTCAGCCATCTCTCTCTCTCTCATCATGTCTTCTTCGTCGTCGGCTCTCCATCGGTTTCTTCCTCCAACCCCAAAGTCATGCCAAGTCTCCTGCATTTTTCTTCCTCTCCACCACATCTTCTATTTCTCCCCAGCCCTTTATCCCACAAACTCTACCCAATATCTATCTACAAGCGAATGCTAAGGCTTCCTGATTGAATGCCTGAATTCAACATGGATTCTGTCATATTGCCTGGCTACTGGACCTTTTTTTTTTTTGTGATAGCAGTGGAAATGGCAAACATAGTGGTGTTTGAGAGCACACGAGGAAAACACTACCTTCTGATCCTTTACCAAAGCCATTACTGGACTTTACTCCTCATTATCTCCGGTGATTTTTTGTACACAACTGAATAACACGTACATCCAAAGAGACTAATATACAACAGCAAGAGGCACACACATCCACAGAAACACACTCTATTTCCCAACTCCCCCAAATCTAAAGGAGAAATTGGACTTTGGAAGTGGGCCTAGTCAAACATTGTGTGCTAAGCAATTACCAGAAGAAGATGTGTGTAGAAACAATTGGCCAGGAACAATGGTGCAAAAAAAGAGCCTGGACAAGAAGCATGAGGTGAATGAGGATGGAGGGGGGCTGGCGAGAGGTTCCCACTGACTGATTCCCTTTGACGTGCTGTTCTAACGCTACACCACAAAGCTGGGTAACAGACAACAGTTAATACAGCGAGACGAAAACACAAGCGCATTAATATTGCGTGCTCGATCAGCCTTATAGCTGTGAGGTGGACGGCACCTGTCATCGAATACCTTCCCACTATCATCAAATCAGATCATCCTAATGTGCACTCAGTTCATTGTATCAGCATGACTGGTGTGCGGTGCTGTGAGCCTCCCTGGGAATTAGATACAGAGCGTATCACAATATACTCGCGTAAATGTGTGTTTTTGTGTGTGTTTCCTCCCTGTGCTGATGCCTTCTATACATTCTATGCTGTGCGTGGAGCAGCCGGTGCTACCATGGCAACTCACGACTGAGCTTGCTTTAGTGTGTGCTGCTACGCTAGCTGGTGTAAGAGCAGCAACACACACATACACACATACGCACACACATACACACAGTGCCGAGGCAACTAGGAAGACTGCTGAGGAATACTTAAAAGTATGGGAACATTGACATTCTGGGAATACTGGCTGGATGCAGCAGCGGTTTAGACTACTGGCCAGAATGAATGAACTACTGGGTGACTGGGTGGGGTTGTAATGGCTACCAGCCAGTGTGGTAGTAGCAGTGCGTGCAAGTGTGTGCACCTGTGATGTAGAGCACTGTATTTGTAGCATAACTAGGGGTGGGGAGGGGGCTCAAATCATAAACCACTGTCCCGACACTCGCACACACACACGCAAACACGACGCCTGCCCGTCCGAAAGCATATTTCATCATTAGCTCTAAGCAGTTAATCCTCTGCTCCACTGACCACGGCTCAGCTCAGCCCATTTCAATAATCTGCATCCGGGGCTAACCAACCCATCGTACACACACATACAGACAGGCAGATACACACACACTCACATGCAAAACAAGGACACAATCAACTCACAAAACATATGGGACTGGTCCAGAGCAATAAATATCTCAAGTAAAAGCTCTCACATCACACATGCATATATCAATTTATCCATAATCTGTTGGACTAACAGCAAAGCCAGTTAAGCAGAGCAGCCGCTGTTCATTTATGAGACAAGGAACACCACAGAAATGCATGTTAATTGGGATTGTAATCCTTTTAAAAGAAGTAATCACAGTGGTTTTCCAATCTAAACTATTGTTTCTGTTTAGACTGCAAGTTTTAAATTTCACTGGGCATAAAACCAGTCAGATTGATCATCTTAACACTACAAACCTTTAACCAGCTAAATAGAAAATCAGTATCCTCATAATCCTCACCAAGAGGTGATGCAGAAGAGACCAAAGTTTTTACTGATATACTCAGAAATATATATTACTATATTACTATTTTATTTACCTCTAAATTTAATTTTAATTAAATTTCAAAAACACATTTTATTGACATAGGTATGAGAAGATTTTCCTTAAATCTCCAACTATTTAAAAAACGTGAGGTCAACCTCAACAATCTGAAAAATTAGTGGTAATTTTGATTTACAGATGGAATGACCTTCAGTAGCCAGAATGAGTGGCATGGATAGAAGACATGGGGGAGAGGGAGTTAAGAGCAGTGACAGAGAGGAAAACAAGTGAGCATTAAATGAAAGATAAATAGTATGTTTGTGATGAAAAGGGCAGGAGACAGACAACAGGAGAATAAAGGGTTACTGTAGCCGGAGAGAGCTTTACAAAGTATGAAACTTCGATCAAAATTGGTGGAGGCTGAGTCAAAAATGTGAGAGTTTGACCTTTCTCTTCCCCACAACAACCATTAACCATTCAGCGGTGGAATTGGCCTGTTTTTTGCTCGTGCCATCTCTCCCCTGACAACATTAAATGATAGATCTCTCTCTCTCTCTCTCTCTCTCTCTCTCTCTCTCAACACTATTCCTTCAAGCCTTTTTACTTTTCTTCGAGGGCCTATTGCTTTGCAAACTCTCATGTCTACCCTCTGCTTTCGTTTTCTCACATCCTCATCATCCAAATTCTCTCTCTCTCTTCTTTCTCTTGGGGTTTTATCTTCTTCTTGCCTCTTCTCTGCCTGATTGTAACAGATTGAGAAGTAATGATTG
Organism: Acanthurus lineatus; assembly: GCA_029814665.1. Taxonomy (NCBI): domain Eukaryota; kingdom Metazoa; phylum Chordata; class Actinopteri; order Acanthuriformes; family Acanthuridae; genus Acanthurus; species Acanthurus lineatus. The sequence continues at coordinate 11,169,229 of JAPZDV010000015.1, forward strand.
TGGTTAAGAGGTGAATGAATTGTCACAACCAAACACCCTGCTCCTTGCCCTTTGGCCAAATACTGACAAATGCCTTTCAGAAAAGATGTTTTCTTCTCTCCTCTGTAGCATCACTCCAACAAGCATTCATGTGTCTGCTAACAGGTTTTACCTAACACAAACACCTATCCTCAGCTTCTTCAACCTCACTGCCTTTGCTTGCCATGCCTTGCTCATTTTTGTGACTTGTCTCTGGCAAGTTCAAGGTTAGCTGCTCATTGTATTGAGCTGCAATGCTCCCCCATTGGGACAGACAGGGGAGATGCATTAGCACCTCGGCAGGCGGCCCACAATCTCATCTTTTCCCTCTCTTTACACCTCCCTCTTGTCCCCTAGTCCACCTCTCCATCCAAGACCCCATGGAGGCACCTGGTCAGCTTTTGTCAAGCAGTGTGTAGCGTGTGTGTGTGTGTGTGTTCACTGATGCATGCATGTATGCTCTTGATACATGCAATCGTATGCAGTCTGTGGGTATCATGCATGTGTGTCAGCAAAGATGTGTACCTGTCATGCTAATGTGTAGGCTGACCAGATGACCATGAACTAAACCATAGCCTGCAGGGGTTTGAGGCTTTCCCCTTGACCTGCTGCTGTGCACTGACCTGCAGTAAATGGGTTTAAACCTCACCCAGCCACGGCCTTTTATCTCCATCACATCTCCATCTCCTAAAAGCCACAGACCGATGCACACACAAACTGACCGACGGACAGGCTGACAGAAGCCATATGGTCGATTCACTTCCAATGGCAGGAGGTAGTCATCAAAGAGCTCTCACAGCAACTCCACTCAGCCATGGACAGAAAGACGGAGGGAGGGAGAGAGATGAAGGGAAAAGGAAGAGGGAAATTATGAGAAGAGGGCAAATGGAGGTGGAGATAGGGAGGGGAAGCCCAGAAATAAGATGAGAAAGAGGGAGAGACATCCTATCAATTCAAGAAAAAGAGCAGAAGTGAGATGGATATACAGAGTGAGGGAAAGGCATGGGGGTCGTCAGGTCATATACTGTTACTCTGTGTGATATGAGGTTTTAAGCCTTGGCAGCATGGCTATAGCAGTGGGTATGTACAGAATACTACTGATTCAACAGCACTTCCTGTTTTATGCTGACACAAGGGTGTTATGAAATTCAGCCTGGACTGTGTCAATCTGGACATTACACAACACAGCCAGCATCAGAGACATTTTTTAAAAAAGGCCTATGTATGTGTGCTTGTGTGGTCTTGTGCTTTTATCTTTGTGTAGACAAAACTTAAAATTAGTAGACTTGGAGAGCAAAGTGAGAACATTTTGGCTGGTGCTTACTTCTTCAAAGAGCTGTTTCAGAATAAAGACTTTGTTTAAAAAAAAGAATTGGTCAAAGTTCCAAGGAAAAAAATTCTTCTCTTTCTCTCTCTTTCTTCACCCAGCCAAAATGATCTCCACATTTTCTCAGAAGAATAATCCCATCAACACTACCAGTGTCTTGACTACAGAAAAACACGTCCCTTTTTTATGGGCCTGCATTACATTAAGATCCTAAACATAAAGGGGCCAAATCACAAAAAATTCTCTCTGTAACTATATAAACTATTGTTCCACTGCTCCAAATGACCTACAATTTTGGTTGAAGTTAAGGTGAAGCACGTAGTTGGAATAGTTAAATTACGTCATGTTGGAGGTTATGTCAATGATGGTTCTCATCAGTATAGAGGTCCAACTGTGTCGTCTGGTTCACAGGCCTCACATTATACCAGGAAAATTTTACTCTTACCCACATTACATAAAACAATTCACAAGCAAATTGAATTTAATTAACTTAGCTTCCTGTACAGCCCAACTTCATGATGTCATAAACGTGAGCCTGTAAACACTAACATGTAGCTCAAACCAAACACTGTCGCATTAGAGTTCATCCACTCTCTTTTAACGTAATGCTTATATTTATTCAGAGTGCTGTGTTAGTCACAGGATCATAAATAACACCGGGAAACCACAAAGAGTGAAATAGTGCCAATGAGAGAAGAAGTGAGAGAAAGGAGGAGGAGCGGGTTGAAGGATGGAACAAGTAATGTGGAGGAGTGTATATAAATCAACATCCATTAGTGAAGGGGTTATAAAGTCACTGATGAAGGAGGTGGACTGAAGCTCAGACCTTTTATTGTCTTGTTGTTGTCTTTTATTGCCTGTGATGTCATCTAATGGTATACAGTTAACGACAGGGGAGGGGAAGTATGTACATGGGAGGGGAGGATGGGGTTGTAATGAGACTGTGTGTGCATGTGTGTACGCCCGAGTTGACACACGATATTGATCACCTTTTGTCAAAGATGGTATGAGTCTTTGGAGGGTTTTTTGCCCTGAATACACCATATGGAACAATCTGATCTTCATTCATGTGGAGTTTGAATGAGAGCAATTGCAAAATCCTGCAGACACAGTTCTCCAAAGTGCCAATGTGTGTCTTTTAGAAAGATGTCTGGAGAAAGGCCAAGGGAAAGAAAAAAAGAAAAGTACCAAGATAAGCAGGAAAAATATGTTTTTAACATCCTGAAGCCAAAATAATATTTAGAAAACCCTGAAAACAACTCGGAATGCATTTAAAACCTAAAGCCACCAAATGTCCCATAGCTTGCACTCACCATCACAGATAAGCAGTACGTATTAAATATCATCCCATATTTTTCTTGTTTGAAACGTCTAAGTGGTGGTTGTGTCTTACCACTGGAAAAAACGCTGTCTCAACCTCTGTGCTCCTGTGCAGAGCAAAAACAACAAACACAGGCAGGGGCCCATAATCAACAAAAACAAACGTAAAGGGCAGCGCCACCGTCTTGGTAGAAAAGAAACTTTTGACATCGATAGCCTTTTTCTTACCTCAATCGTATCTTATTCATGTCTTTCATACTTTTCTCTTCAACAATACTACATACAAACAACCAATCTTCCTCTCTTTACGACATGCGTTTCAGGAATTAAGTCCATTTCTGTCCAATCCCTTCCCTCCAGCTTAACCTTCCTTGGCTTCCCTCACTCACTATCCTCTCTCTTTCCTCCTCTCTGTGTAATGCTGTTTTCCCCAGGCCTGTGAGGCTCCCATGCCTAGCCACCCCGGCATTAGTCTCAGTCATGGCCTTATGATATATATGTGCGTGTGTGTGTGAGAGTGAGTGTGAGGAAGCTGGAGTAAAAGCACAGGAGCTACCACCCTTCTATCACACCTAGCAGCAGTGCATCATCCCATTATCCCAGAGAAGGGCTGCCACACGGGGGAGGGCACAGGGGCATGAGCAAAGTCTGAAAGGTGGGAGCCACAACACACCAAAACCCAGCTTATCCAGTGCTGTTTAACTCTGAGGGGACAAATCGTGTTTAGCCAAGGGCTTTGCTGTCACACAGAATGTGACATGTTTTTCAAAGGAGAGACAGTTATGGTCAGAGATGCTCACTATGGTTGACACACTCAGCTGCGAAAAGAATCCCAAAGGTTTACAGCTTTAAAGCCATCAGAGCTTATTCTGAAAATGACTAATAATGTAATAATAATATGATCTAAATTCCCTTTGTCTTCTAAAAAAAATATAAACAGAAATGTCATAAATGCTCAAATATAAAGATCAAAAGTGACTCATTCAATAAAGTTTCTTATTCTGACACGCTGTGATGCGGCTATTATCTTAATAAATGATGTATTTCATCCTATTCTGATCCCCCAATTTGCCTCAAGAAACAGATAAGAAACTTTGTCTAATCGATTCTGCAACATGCTGATCTGTGCTGTCTAGCAAGTTCTGCAACATGCTGATGTGTGCTACAATCTGCCCCCAGGGCTCCGGATTTTCTACAAGTCCAAAGTGAAGAAGAAAAAGTACAGTGGATACTCTTGATACTGGGTGTCTACAAGCGTATGTGTGATATATGGTGCAGTGGATGAGGAGGATGTTGAGAGATACCAGATAGGCTTGACTCTAGAAATAAAACCCCCCCAGGGGTTCTCCTGATACCCCCCCCTTCCTCAAAACTAACACATACACACTCACTCCAATTCTCTCCACAGTGAGGTGCACACACTTCCTCCTTTCACTCATCCTCCCTTTCATGCACACACACCTCTTCCTCCTGCAAATACAGCCGACTCAGCTGATTTGCCTGAAAGTCGATCTGCCCTACTACTACTACTCTTCCTCCAATCCAGCAGTCCCCAATTCCCAGCCCTTACTCCACGTTCTCACAGACAGAAACCAAATCTCTGCCTCCTTCAATTCAGGCATCACTTTGACCCTTCTTCCAATATTCTTGCTCCTTACCTTCTTGACTCGTCCGCTTTTTGTGCCCACAAACACCAGTGAGTGGTTCTTGTAGACGTAGGCGATGACGGAGGTCATTTTATCGACAGCATCGGAGAAGAGAGGCTTGCCGCGCACCATCTCAGACACACCCAATGGCGCGTTCATGTCGAGGCCGCAGAAGTCATCGTCAATGGTCAAGAGCTGCAATGAAGAAGAGGAGATTAGTATATTACAAATCTGTCTCGCTTTTACAGATATTAACCTATCACTGATCTGATAAACAGCAAAGGGTGAGCTCAAGATTTATGAGAACATGAGTCAACATTTTGAGCGTATTTTTATAGGGGATGGACATGGATGGAGGGGGGTCAACAAGGGAAAAAGTGTTTGTATGTGAGAGAGAATGTGTGAGCTTTGAATGTTTTTTTGCTTCTGCTGGTCCACCTGCAATAAACGGCAAATGTGGAAACAAGAACGAGCGAGATGAAGATGGAAGAAGACTGCAGTCAGGCGCCCGCTCTGCGATAGCGCCAGAGGCTGCTCTGTCAGGCACAATTCCCCACCGTCCACCCAATGCAACAGCATCTGCAGAAGTGCCAGTGCAGCAAGATATTCAATGTGAAATGATTCAAAGGGAAGCGAGTGAAATGAAAAAAAAGGAGTGCTGCATTGTCACACTGAGCCGAATCACTGCAGTGCATCTAAATATACTGTACGCTGTACATGTATATATATATATATAAAAAAATAAAACACAATACATATTAAAAAAGGTATTATAGTCAGGAGGATGTAATATACCTCGAGATGGAGGTTCATCTGTTATGCTTTCTGTGCGGATGAGCTGCTGTGATTTTGTGATTAAATACAGATGTGGGTGTTTCGTGTTTTGTGCTTCTCTACATTTTGTTTTTGCATGCATGTGTTTTGCTCTGCAGGGGGGATATCCATATCAGTCACAGGGGGGCAGAATGACTTATGGGTTTTGATAAGAGAATAATGGTGCCGGAGATTGGTCATTATTCTGTGTGTATTGATGGATTTGAAACACTGGGTTTAGGACTGAAGCGGGCAATGCTTTTGATTAATAGCTTAGCAATGTGGTTGATTGCTGAGGGAAGAAATGCTTTGGCTGTAGAAACTGCCCTTTCTTTTAAAAAGCACAGAAAACATTAGCAGTAAGGTGAGATAGGGGTTATGAATTATGAAATATAACTGTAATGACTTGATGAAAATCAATTTCTTGCCAACTGATTTCAATTTTCAGATGAAGCCCTTGTCATACATTATAAACAGTTTTATATCAACATGAAATATTGGACACGCACTGGTTCATAATAGCTAATTATAAGGCCTTACACAGAAATATTCTAACATACAACTAAAAACTCTGAGCCTATTGAACCATTTCACATCCACAGTTGGGAAGAGTGGTTTGAGCTGTCAGATGGGGGATGCACTGGGGGGGATGTCGTTTGGTTTATGTCTTATTTTCTGTTTTTTTTTTTTTTGCCTCCTGACAG